>JAQQZS010000036.1:23990918-24010404 GCA_030068045.1 Platyallabes tihoni
TCTGTCATCCTGTCCATCACCAGAGCAAACAAAAAGGGGCTTAGAGCCGATCCTTGATGCAGACCCACCTCCACCTCTTTTGTTTAAGATATGCACTAAATTATTTGTGTTTGAGTTCACAAGATCAATATACAGTATGATGATCAGAAATTTAGCTGTCATTTGGACAGAGGAGGAAAGTGAAACCCCTTAAAACTAAACAACTACAATACGAGAAGCTGTGGAAGACTGGAAAAGCATCAGAAGACAGAAGAACACAACAGTATGGTGGTCATTCTGTTGCTGGCTATATGCATTTAATGAAATCAAGGGCTCTGTATATATAACCAAATATTAAGAATTATTTCAATACTGCATGTACCAATACTTTTGCTCACCTAAAATCAAATGGTCTGCCACCAAAGGTGGCATTTTTAATTAAATTGTTTACCATGTCTACATGAAGATTTCAGAAAATAAACATTGAAATTCTAAACTACTGTCTCATATTCAACTTTTAATTTTAAGCCCCAAATTCCACAGTCAAAATTGACCTTCAAAATAATTGACCTTGCCGTTCTAAAACTTTCAAATAGGGCTGTATAAACATTTATTTATTTACTTATTTATTTTTGACATACCAAGAGCTGAAGCCAAAAACTATTTTTCATTTACAACCTCAGATTTTTTTAATGTACAGTATGTAAAGTCAGTTAGTATGAAAAGATTAGTCAGTTTTATGAGCCTCCTTACTCAGACATGCTTTTCCAGTCCATAAATGTTCTACAGGATTTAGGTCAGGTCAGGGCTTTGTGATGGCATTTTAATACTTTCTTGTCTTTAAACCAGTTACATCTACTTAAGTCTTCCAAGTTATGCTCAGTTATATCACCGTCCTGCTGAAAGATACAGTTGTTTAAACATTCTTGCTGATATCAAGGTTTTGTATGACTGTTTCGAGATTATTTTTTTTATACTAAAGCCATTTTATTTCTAAAGTACACCAGGTGTTTTTCATTCTAAATAATCAAACAACATCCTTCACAATTGGGATGATGTTCTTCATATTAAAAAACTCAGACCTTTTCCTTCATACATACTGTAGTACTGGCCAAACAGTTCTCATCCAAAAGGCTAGGACTTTGTCCTGGACATCATCTGCAAGTTACAAGTCAGACTTTTTGTCTAGCAATAGGGGCTTCTTCTGTGCATGCTATTATTTCAACTCATGACGATGTCTTCATGATGCACCTATGTATTTAAAATCATAAGGCCTCCAAATCCATCACCAGACGCTTTGGTGTAGTCCTGGGTTTCAGATGAACATTTTAGACCAAAGTTTGTTCATCCATAGAGGTTCATTTGTGCTCCTTTCCTGACTTATGCAGTATCTGTGTTATTGTACAATTGCTTGTAGTACCTTTAGTTGTTGGAAACTGCTGCTGAGAAAGTCTTCCTGTTTTTATGAGATCGTGGCTGAACTGCTTGTATTTTTCATTTTTTCCATGCTCTAAATTCCACTGTCTAGCCTTTAAAAGTCATTACATCAATTTCTGGAATCTTTCAGGCTGTTTAAAAAATTTTTAATTGCCTCTGAATTTGGCAAAATAAACGTATGGTAAAATAAAATGTGTGCATTCTTTAAAGAAATTAATAACCTTAAATAATCATACATAATTTGGGAAGCTTATTTTAATTTGCTCATGTTTTCAGTTAATTCATTAGAAACATATGTAATCAAGGCCAAGTTATTGGATAATCAGAACTGTCTGGTTTCATTGTGTAAATAGGATATGACAAGAACACTAGTCTTATCTTATTATGAGTAAACGTCAGGGTTATATAACTGTTTCAGTATGACATAACTGCTATATACATCTACATTCAATAAAAAAAATCTCTTTTAACATTCCTTGCATGTGTGATAAAAAAAAAATATGAAGAGAAATACAGTATATAAGACATTTGTTCAAACTCAGTCAGAAAACAAGTAACAATTAAATGCTACTGTAAAATACAAAAATAACCTACTGTTCAGTGCAAAACAGCATTACATATGTCTTTTCAACACAGTAAACACCTAGTCCAGAAAGACTAGAGCAAACCTGAGAATAAATGTCGTACCATATTCCAGTGTCATGCTCAGTGTGATGGCTCATGTATGTGATGTTACTGCAATGTGGAAACTCTTTGGAAGCTACAGTCCAAAATGTACACAACAAAAAATATATATATTATCAAAACCCTGAACATCAAAATCTTTAAAAATCATTCTAACTTGCAAAAAAAAAAAGAAAATTATTAGCTCCCTTAACTATTGTTTCTATCATTTTCTTTTTCAACAGTGTTTTTATTTTCACTTCCTAGTACATCCTTAATTTCCATTTAATTAATAATAAATTAACGTCTAATAAAATAAACGTCTAATGGTCAGTTAAAATTTGGAGTGATGTCCTCTAAAGCTTAGCCACACCTACTCAAGTGACTGTGGCATTTCATTGGATTATACTAATACTTCTGGCACAGTAGTAACTCCATACTGAAAACTGACACACTGCTGGATGCCTCAAAATCTGTCCAAATGACATGTTGTTTCATACATTCCACAAGCGTCGTTAAATCATCCCTTCAGCGATGTTGGCTGAAAATTAGGTTTCTCCACTATTCTCCAACCTATCCAGTGTTTCGGTGCTGTGGCTCTCGGGCAGTGACGGAGAGGCAAAAGCAATAGAGGGGTACGGACGTCCTTGCTCCAGGTTCACATAATTCACTTGAAGGTTAACATAGTGTTCTCCTTCCAACATTGAGTGAATCTCCTGCAAATTCTTCACCAGCATGGAGAAAGTTGGCCTGATATCAGGCTCAGGATTCCAGCACTGCAACAGGATACGCCACCTACAGTCATCCAAAAAATAACACTTTACACAGAACAAGTAAAATGGACTTCTTTTAAACATAATGGAAGGATGTTACGCAGAGATACATGAAAAGTGCTTAAAGTATAAAAATACAATCTGACCTCTAATCCTACTCTGAACTAAAGTCAAAACAGCTAAAGTTAAAAGTTAAATTTAATAACAGAACAATAATAAGTAGCAGCTGAAGAAAGCAGTTTGCTGTAAATTATATACTGTATATAAACATTTGGATGAACAGTTAAAACATTATTAACAGTTATAATAGCAGACTTCAATGTTCTCTTACAGGGAGTCAAGGCAGTACTGAGGCTGTGGCAGTCGCCGTCCCTGTAATAGATACTGTGTCATATCATAAGGGTCAACATCGGGATATGGACTCGCCCCTCTGGTTAGCATCTCCCACATTAACACACCAAATGACCACTAAAGAACACCAGAAAAAATGTCATAATTTAAATTATAACAATGTTAGTCATGTAAGATAAGATTATCACTATATTGTAAACATATTTACAAAAGCATTGCACTAGTGCACTTCTAACAACTTCTAGTTACAGTTAAACCATTACAGTTACTGACCACGTCAGATTTGGTGGTAAATTTTTGAGTCTGTAAACTCTCTATGGCCATCCATTTGATAGGAAGTTTGGCTCTTTTATGATCTTGAATGCTGTAATACTCCTTATCCAAGATGTCCCGTGCCATGCCAAAGTCAGCCACCTTGACTGTAAATGTCTCATCCAGCCTGGAACAATAATTTTGAAAGACATTAAATTATTTAGACATGTACCTCTACAATACTGTATATCTGTTTAATATCATCCACTCTACAACCAGTTTCATCATCATTTCTTTATTTTAATTGGGGGATCATATGAACACATGATGCAAATATTCTGGTCTGAAAAAAAAAAGGTAAACAATACAAAGTCCCTGTAGTTGATTGGCAAATCAAAATAGAAAATTAATGAAAGGTGTAATTTTGTGACTTTAATTTAATATCTATTGTCAGAAGTGGTTAGAAAACAGTCAGGTAAAAACATACTAGGATAATCTGTGAAGTAGTCTTAACAAGTCAACTGGGTACAAGACTTAACAGAACTTAACAGAATCAAAACTAATGCACATGACCAGAACAAGCATTTCTGACCATGTGCATTAGACACACACATACATTAGTACAAACACACATTTAAATCTTTAAACACAAGCACGATTCAGAAGTGATTATGATGTAAAATAAAATTAGAAAGAATTTTAGTTTTAATATGAATTGTGCTTGTGTTTATCGATTATATTTTAGGCCCTATTTACACTTTACATAAAAACTTTGCAAACATTTTAGTATCTGCAGGATCAGACTCAGAATGCATGCAAAAGTTCCTATTTTAAATGAAATAATAAACTTTTGGTTTTAATTAAAAGGTATTTTTCAGATATTTTCAAGGTTTCAAATCAGCAGCCTAAAGATCACCTAATTTATACCAGTTGCTTCTTACTAAACAGTATTTCTCATTACAACATTGGGAATAAAAATAGATACTCACATGCAGTTTCGTGCTGCTAGATCCCTGTGCACAAACTTCTTTTGTGCTAAATACTCCATTCCCTTAGCAACCTGAAGCCCAAATCCTATCAGGTCCTTCACTGTGGGATTCTAAAACAAAAGCGTATCATTTTTTTTTCTTCAGTACTTGGGCTATTCTCTAGACACAAAAAAACAGTGTTTGACTGATGGTTCATAGTTAGTAACCAAGTAACCCAGTGTAAGGATGTATCCAATGATGGAACCTTAAGCACTTTTGTAAGTTGCTCTGGATAAGAGTGTCTGCCAAATGCATAAATGTAAATCTTGATATATACAATACTGTATGTTAAACAAAATGTGCCCAGGACACCTCTTTGCTTTAATCACAGGACAGCTGTACATACTGTATGCATAAACCAGAAAAAACAAGCAAAACTGTGAAAAGGTATACTATATACAGTACAGACATTCCTAAACATATATTGTATGTATTTCTCTTTTGTATGTATCTCCATGTACAGTTACTGTAAGGCCAAATGTTTATATACATGTTACATTCCATGTTTACATTCCTATGTTAAGTCAATAAGGGTATCCACTTTATTTACACTAGAGGTACAGAAGAGACAGATTTATTTCAGGTTGAATAGATTATAAACTAGTGTATAGAAGTATTATCAGTGGGTTAAATGTTTATGTACACGTTGTTAGTATTTAGTGCTGATGTTTTTTAATTGCTTGGACTCGAATCAAATGCTTTCCTCATTCCTCTGGTGCAACTTGTGTGTCCTCTGAGGGTCTCCTTATTCAGAATTGCTGCAGAGTTTGCTACATAAACAACCTTTTTAAAAAATTTTTTATATCTTTAAACACTTTGCAGCCTGTTGCAGTAAAACATTTGTTCCTGTTTCTTCAAAATGTCAAAATAAGGGGTGGCTCAAGACTTTTGCACAGTACTACTCCACAGGCACCGCTTTTACTTTGTTGTCTTAAACCATTTTGTTAGGTGTTAAAAGATTGAAAAGATAGATTGAAAGCCTCTGTCTTTTCCCCTACATACTGTACAGAGTGTTTCCACACTATTGCCAAACTGGTCAGCTTTTGTTTTAAGTGACCGGAAAACCCACATTCAAAATGCTGATCACCTGCAAAATTCAGTCGGGCTTGCGTTTTTATGTTGCTCTTAGAATAGGGTAGGTCTTCGTGCACAACACCCTTATAGGCCACAGTGTTATAGGACACTTATTAGTCGATGTATATACTTTAGTGCCCAGTGCGCCTTCTTTATCAGTTTATTTTTTTTATTACCTTAGAGTGAACCCTACTACTGTACCTACCTGGAGGAAACCCACCAAGCACGGGGAGAACAAGAAAATTCCTGTACACATACCCATGGCAGGAATAGAACCCTCAACCATAAGGCCACTATGCCACCATGCTGCTCAGCCAAAAAGTGACCATTAATTATGACAGATTTTTTAAAAAGACATTATACCAATTGCTTGAATTTTCCAAATTGTTTATAGTAATTTGATGTACGCTTGATAATTTTGACACGTTATACTGTAGTTAAATAAATCTAATAAAAATCTGTCTTTAATCTATCGTTTTGAAATTACATACTGTATGATGTGTGATTTGAGTATGGTTACAGTAGTTAAATGTTTGGTAACATGCCAGGTTAACACAGAATTTTGAGGCTGACTCCATTTCTCAGGTTACACCTCTGACTAAGAATATAGCTACCATGGGCTCAAACTCCCAGTTCCCACAATATAATGTACCCAGTTACTGACTGCATACACCCGTATTTTAATCACTACCACACACAGCACTAAGCCTAAGACTAACATATTTCAATATATAACTTTCACAGGTTGCAAGATGAGTAAATATTTGCTTTAACCTAAAACTATCCATGTTTGCTGTTAATATATATTCCTTCCGTACATGAATGGAAAAGCTTAATAAAGAATATAAAAATAAAAATAAAAAAACCCTAGCCATTCCTACCCTTGTTTTAGAGCGGATAAAGTGTCGGAGGTCTCCGTGTTTCATGTAGGGCAGGACCACAAGGGGAAGGCCATCAGCAGGTAACAGGATACCGAGCAGTGAGAGAACATGAGGGTGGTGAAAGGCTTTCATCAGGATGCCCTCTTTCAAGAAAAGTTCCACCTCTTCCAAATCTGTAATCCCTGTCAATGCAGAGCAAAATCTTTTATATCCTGTACTGTACAATATCACTGATAAACCACTATCCAAAACTTAAACTATTACTTGTCTAATATTTATAAATTAATGAAAGATTTTCTGCGTTAAATTGTGCATTATAATTTTTTTTACCATACTATTAATAGATAATAGTTGTTTTATTTGTAATAATGGAGATTTATTGTGAGAAATACACTCTGTCATGTGTCTTACATTATGCTGTCATGATGACATGAAATGACATGATTTTGAAACCTACAGTTAAACGAATAAAAAAAAGTATAATTGTAGGTCTTACTGTTTAATGACTTCACAGCACAGTGAATTTCATGATTGTCGCTGTCTTTAAGGTGGCCATGATAAACAGTTCCAAAATGACCTGCAGAGATCAGATGAGTAAGAAAATAAAGAGAAGATAGGGTTTGTATGACAGAAATGATGATGAATCAATAGCACTAGAAAAACTAGAAAGAAAGGACATAAAATGCAACATACAGGTGTAATGACATGTACCTTTGCCAATGATGTCATCATGCTGGATGCTGAGCTGCTCTGGAGGGATCAGAACATCCTTTACCTCCTCCAGCAGCTCAGGCCTCAGGTTCGACAGTGAGATAATTTGAGGTGACATAAGGGGAGCAACAGCAGGGTCTACACCACTGGCATACATCAGCCCCGGGAATGCCATGCCTGACCCATGTGACGTACCAATGGACATTTCTAAATCACGGAGAAAAATAACATGAAATGTTATGTACAGTTATGTGAAGGTTGACATTTTTATAAACCTTACTCTCATGCCAAAAAGATCCTAAAATATATAATTATTATATATATTATGAAAATGATATGAAAAAATTGCTTCAGCACTGAATTGTACAATTCTTTATGAATTCTAGTAAGGTGTAGAAAGAGATGCATGAGCATCATAATAATGTCTACATTACCTCGTCTGTAATCTCCCACAGGTGACAGTTCTCCAGTGCGAGTGGACAACATCGACAATCTAAACTCTGCCTGCATAGCTACAAATGTTAGATAACAATTAATATTGGCATTATATTTTGTGTAGGTTTTTTAAAAACACTTTATGGTCAAATAAAGTCACAGAAGGGTTAAATTATTAGCCTGCATCAAGCAAAGTAAGAAATGTGGTTGGAAAAAAATCATGAATGCTTTAAATGCTTGATGAACTTGCATCATACATATATACACAAATAAATAAATAAATATCCACACACACAACATGCACAGGATTGCGATTAAACAG
Organism: Platyallabes tihoni; assembly: GCA_030068045.1. Classification (NCBI taxonomy): domain Eukaryota; kingdom Metazoa; phylum Chordata; class Actinopteri; order Siluriformes; family Clariidae; genus Platyallabes; species Platyallabes tihoni. The sequence goes on from JAQQZS010000036.1 coordinate 23,998,825, forward strand.
CTGTGTGGACATAAGAAAACCACTTCTTTGTGAGGTTAATCAGACAAAAAAAAAAAAAATTCTAGGGAGCATGAAGCCTGGACTTTGGAGCAATGGAAAAAGATCAAGTGGTTTGATGAGTCCAGATTGACCCTATTCCAGAGTGATGGGTGCCCACTGGTCAGGTCTAGGCTCAGCAACGTCATGTGGCAATAAAATTAAATCAGCTGATGGCCCGAATGTAGACGAGTTTCCATTCCATGATCTCATAATATGAAAGAGATGTTCTGGGAGCTTGACGAATAATTTTTACACATGAAGCGGCCACCACATTGGACACCATAATTGAAGCTAAAGACAGTCGACCAAAATGTCACATTGTGCAGGTATTATTTTTGGGCAGGACGTTTATTGTAATTGTTTAAAATAATATTACGTAGACAATATAAAATAAGAGAAAATAATTAATGCAGATTTCATGTAGAATTATGATATAAAAAAGATACAGAGCAAACATTCTAACTTGACTAAGAATAATACTATTAGCTAGATTCCAATAAGTCGTATTTTGTTCCAACAACTCTTAAATTCATAGGTCACAGGCAGTCCTTCTTTGTCTGACTTGTATTTAATTTTAAATAGATTTTTTTTTTGATACTAGATGGCTAAGGTAGTCATAATGACATGATATACCAAACCACCGATTTTTCTCCCTAATTTAGTCGTGTCCAATTCCTCCCCATCACTAGGGGGCTCCCACATTAAGGCTACTACTACCACTCAGCCGGGAGGGCCGAAGACTATCACGTGTTTCCTCCGAACCGCATCTTTTCGAACTGCTTGCTCACGCACCATTAGGGGCGGAGTAACACACTCGGAAGAAAGCGCTAGCCGCTCCTTCCGCGTGCGCGAGCTCACAGACGCCCCTGATTGGCTGTAGAGCCGTGATTAATGTGGGAGCACTAAGTACCTCTCATCCCTCCCCTGTGAGAGAGCTCGGCCCGGGAACCGAACCAGCGATCTCTGGATGATAGGGCGAGCACTTTACCATTGCGCCACTCGGAGGCCCACAAAAGTGATTTTCTAATCTAAAAATGATCATTTATGCTGTGACACACACCATAACCTAAGCTCCAACCCACTTGGCAAGGACAGGAACAAAATAATTCCACCAACCCTAGTTTACAGAAATGACTGGCAGTTCAGTATAAACTGCAGAACGCATCCTCCCACTTGGTCTCTGGGCTGTTGAGGTAAGATTAGATGTAATTTAGCTAGCTAAACTAGATTAAATCTAATCTCAAGACGTATATATCGAGACTCAAGACGTATCTGTTTCTTCAATACTTCGACTAAATTTACTCCCCTCTGACTGTCCATGTCTAAACCAACCAGTACAATAATTAATAAGACTTAAAAAATATGATAAATTGGACTAAAACATTTTATCTCTTGTTTGTTTGTTTAAACATAATATTAATTTATACTTTCGTGATTGTAAAAAAATAACATTTTAGATTGATTCAGAAGGCAAATCTCTTGTACTTGTACATTCATGCTATTAACGTCATCAATTTTTTAACTTTAAATACTTTAAAATACTGTTTATCAGTATCAGTTTGTTTGGGGAGTACTTTATAATAATTTTGTACTTAAAATACATTTTAGAGAATGTACTTAGTACAGTATGCGCCAAAATATGCAGTGCTGAAATGAAAAGACGATCAATATTACCTCGTCATCTGTGAGTTTATTAGCTGTGAGGTTATTATAGTTTAGTAATCTATTAGTGTGTTTACTTAACACCGCATGTGTAATGTAAATGTTCGAAGAGTGTGCACCGCCTCTCTGTAGACAGTGCCCTGTTTGAGTTGCGCACGTTTCAATACTGTATTTTTTGGTGCATACCTACTTCTACTTGAATAAACAACAATGAAGTGGCATTTTTCGTTGTAGTGGAGAACATTTTTGCTCAAGTCCTTGTTCTTTTACATGAGTATTGAGTTTGTGTCCTTCTGCCACTTCTGTTGACAAGGTTGCTGAGGATCTATACTGTACATAATTAACTTAGAATCATTAGTAGTTATCAATTATATAGTCTCACCTTTCTTCCGCTTGCGTAATTGGGTCATTACTATGAAGGCTAAAGCAGCCCCTGCTACCAGTGCTGCAAGAATACCCAGCACGATGCCAACAGTGTGGTTGCTACTGGAATATGCTACCCAGCCAACGTCATATATCTGCCCATTTACTGACACCTGGAATGATGAGAAGAATTATTTGTTTTGCTTTATTTTACTTGTTTCATCATTTGTTTTGCTTTAGCTTGAATTTACCTGAATGAAAGTAACATAAATCAGGCTAATCCTTATATTCTGTACAGACTGAACAATTTCAGTTACTAACTACGTGAATACTACCGTACTGTAAGAGAAACAATACTAAAATGTATGCCTGGTTCAGTTTTTCAAATTTATATGTAAAATAATGTTGGGAAATTAGACTGAAATGGCTAAAATATAAATCCAACAAAGGATATTTAGTAACTGTCATGTTATACAGTATGTTTATAGAATTTGTATGTACAGTATATTGCCATACATACTGTTTACATTGCTAATACTTCAGCTAGGACATTTACGACTCTTATAGTTGCATTGATGTACAGTAAATGGAATAGATGAAACTAAAGTCAATGGGACATCTGTTGCTAAGCAGTGAAGAAAAAAAATAGCAACTGAAATTGGTTCTCTTACCTGGACAGGTACCCCGTTCTTGGGGATCTGCATATCTTTAGGGATTCTGCAGAAAAGGTCATTTTCCCGAACGCGAGCATTGCAGTTCACACCGTTTACTGTCATGGTGATGTCCATGCATTCGCTTACTGAGTTCAGTTTCTCATGCTGAGGTAAATAACCAAAATGACAATCAGTCATAAGCACTCTTAACGAATACTCTTAAATAATGCTAATACCATATCAGTATTGATTGCTGCATAATTTAATCAACATTCATAAATAGAAAACAGATGCAATTTCAGACACACATGAAGTGAGACTCTGTCCTTCCCAGGTTCAAGTAGAAGCAGGTTGTTGTCATATTCAAAAGGGATTGGTTTGCCATTGGGGTGGCATTTAAAAGGAAGAGAAATAAGATTTTTAGCTCCATCCATATCCACTGAGAGGACACCTTCTGAATAATCATCACATGATGGAGTCACACACTCCATTTGTGTTGGGCTTACAGGACCTGCACACACCTGAGGAATTTCAGGAATTTCAGTGTCAGAATTGGTTGCAGCATACACAGAACTTTCTATAAAACACAATGTGATAAAACACTTACACTTTTTTCTTCTTGGTCAGAGTTCTTGGGTTTGTAATAAATTGTAGTCTGAGATACGGTGTCCAGATTTTCCCCCATTATGATGATTTTGGAACCTCTGCATAAGAATACAGCCAAAAAACATATTTAAAGACCTTAAACTCTTTGTGGACACTTGAACATCACACCCATGTGGTTTTCCCCCAAGCTGTAGCATTATCATTTCAGTACACTAGAACTAAATAGTCCAAAAGTTTCAGAATGACATGATTTCTCTATTTTGCGAGGGTTGGTATGGAAGAACTTGCGTGGCCTACGCATAGCCCTGACCTCAACCCCACAGAAAACTTTCCCCTTAAATTGTAATGCTGACTGCAGTCCAGTTCTCCTTGCTGACATCAGAGCCCGACTTCACCAATGTTGGCTGAATCAGCACAAATCCCCATTACCGTGCTCCATGGACCATGGAATTATTAAAGAAAAGGGGGACAAAAATTGGGAACAAATATAGAGATGGGTTGTTTTAAAGATGGATGTGTGTTGTTTGTGATGGCCAGGCACCCACACTTTTGGCCATATAGTATACAATATACAGTATATGAGTGAAAATTAGTTTTGTAAGTATAATTATATGCAATATTATCATTGTTGCCCATCATGTTGTGGATCCCATGGCAACTTAAGTGATTAAGTTTGTTTTGGTTTCGCTCTTGTCTCCACATCCTGCCATTACTTTGTTCATCTGTTTTTAATTTAATTTAAGTTTTTTAAATTCTTACTGTGCATTTCTACTTAAGCTCAAGCCTTGTTCCAAGACTATGGTCTGTTTTATATTATTCTCTGTTGCTGGTTTAGGACGTCACCTCTTTTTTTAAAGAAAAAAAGGTGCTGGAATCCTATTTTCTTTGCATTTTGGTGAGTTTTTCTTACTGTTAATTTTGTCCCCTTTATGTTGTCATAGATTATAAAATGAATATTGCTGATCTGGCTACAATTTAGAATAATTTTCTAAATAATAAAGAGAATAATGGCTCAACTCTAAACTAAAAAAATCTTATTTAATATACTGTATAATAATGTTAATTATATATACAGTGCCATGAAAAACCTTTTGCTCTTTTCTGATATGAAATTTTTTTGCTATATTTTTCACACATCATGGAACAATTTTTAATATTACACAATACAGAATAAATAAAAAATGCATTTTTAAATTATGATTTCAATTATTGAAGGAAAAAGGTTATCCAAACCTGCCGGGCCCTTTGGAGGGTTTTAAAGAATGAATAGGATCTCAATCAGATTTAAGTCCAAACTTTGACCAGGCCACTCCAAAACCCTTTTTTTTTTTTTTTTTTTTTTGAGCATTCAGAGGTGGACTTGCTGGTGTGTTTCGGATCATTGTCCTTCTGCATAACCAAAGTGCACTTGAGCTTGAGGTCACAAACTGGCCAAAAATTCTCCTTCAGGATTTTTTGGTAGAGCACACAATGGTTCCATCAATTATGGCAAATCGTTCATGTCCTGAAGCCTCAGACCATCACAATACCACCACGTTTGACTGTTGGTATGATGTTCTTTTTATGAAACGCAAGATGTTGTTTTGGGTTCTTTTTTGTGTTCCTAGATTAGTTGTTGTGTTTTTGGACTAATTCCTGGTAGGCCGGCCACTCCTGGGAAGGTTCACAACTGTTCCAAGTTTTCTCCATTTATGGATAATGGCTCTTCCTGTGTTTTGCTGGAGTCGCAAAAACTTATTGAAATGGCTTCGTAACCCTTTCCAGACTGATACAGTACATGTCAATTTCTTTGTTTCCTATCTGTTCTTGAATTTCGTTACATTGCCGCATGATGTGAGATTTTTTAGCATGTTTAACTTTGTCAGACAGGTTCTTTTTAAGGGATTTCTTGATTCAACAAGAAGTCTGGCAGTAACCAGGCCTGGGTGTAGCAAGTAAATTAAACTCAGCTTTCCAAAACATTTAGCTAATCGCAGTTCATTCATGATTTAGCAAGAGGTTGGTGACAGACTTTCACAAAGGGACAGGCAGGTTTGGACAGCTTTTCCCCATAATACATTAAATCATAATTTAAAAACTCCATTTTGTGTTCACTTGGGTTATCTTGTGTAATATAAAAATTTGTTTGATGAACTGAACCAACTGTGACAAGTGTGACAAATATGCAAAAAAAAAGAAAGAAAAAAAGAAATCAGGGCAAATACTTTTTCACACCACTGTATATATAATAATAATATTATTATACAGTATATTAAAATAAGATTTTGCCAGTTATTTCACACTTGTGGAATTGAGACATTATCGCAGAAATTGACGTGTTACTAAGTACTAATTATGTAGGGTGCCCTAACTTTTGCACAGTGCCGTAATAATGATTTTATTTTATTTATTTTTTGTTCAATTTATGGCATAAGAAGTAACTACAGTATGCATCAGTTTGCTGATAATATTGTGCATTTTTTCCATTTCCAAGAGAGACTGTGTTCACATCTTTTCAAATAAAAACAATGACCAAAATCTGTTATTTATCAAGGGATGCCCAAACTTTTGCATAAGACTGTATGTTCATCTATATTCTCTTTATTATTCCATGTAACTTGCCAAGAACTGACCACACTGCATGAGAGTATGGGAGTCTCCCAAAATTACAGCCAGATCAGCAACAAACATCTTACAGTATAAGGAATTATAAGCTATGTCAGCACATACAGTACATTAGAAAAATTCACATACATACTGTACAGTAAATGCATAGTATTATTCTGGGTCTTACCTGCTGAAACCACAGTTAGGCTTCAGTTCATTCACCTTAGGACTCTCACTATAGCTGAACTGTTTGGTCCCAGATATAACCGACTGGTCGATTAGAAGTGTCACGTTCACTTCTTTCAGATCCTCCACTCCCTCAGACACAAAGACTACAGAAGACCAGGTCCCGTTGTTGGATGTGCTGTAAAAAAAAAACTTTCAATGAAAAAACTTTTTCATGATAGAAGGCCAAGAGCAAGGTTTATTTCATGACTACAAACATACTGTATTACCTTTCAACAGGGCAGATCTTCTCACCCATACGGACTGTTCTTGTCTGACCAGCATCCAGGTGTTTTCCTGACAGTGTAATCCTGGTGCCTCCAGCCATGGGCCCAATGATAGGGCTGATATCAATAACAACTGGTGTCTAAACATGAGATTTGTAAACTGTTTGTGCGTGTGTGTGTTTTTAAATCAACTTCTTACAGAGATGCAGACTGTAAACTTCAATCAGGTTCGCAATCAAATAAATACACAATAACACAGTGAATAAAAATTCTGCTAAATGTACAGTGGAACTTGATGTACAGTGGAACCTTGGATTACAAGTTAATTGGTCTGCGAGCGTTTTGCAAGACGAGCAAAAATTTGCATGCGCGTCATGTGATAACAGCTGAGCCAATGGTTCTTCTCTCTCGCAGGATTGTGGGTAATCATTGGAGTTTCCATTATTTCTTATGGGGAAATTCACTTTGATATACTGTACGGACACGCTTCCGGAACAAATTATGCTCACAATCCAAGGTTTAACTCTACTTTCTATTACATTTTGTACGGTTTGGGTTACATAGCCTTAAACAAGCCTCTCCTTACCACAAAGCTGAAGCCTTGCATGTGTGCTTGTCCAGAGATGTAGTAACCAAGCTCCGTTCTCTCCTCATTCACGTTAACATTAATCTCCACATCTTGCGACACATCTGTGACCAGAGGCAGGATCCTGCATACCAATCTGAAAGGAAAAAAAGGGTGTGAATTCATTGTTGTGTTTACATGTATGCAGTGGTAGAAAAAGTAATACATTTTTGTACTCAAGTAAAAGTACTGTTACTTCAGTGAAATTTTACTGAAGTACAAGTAAAGTTACCAGTATAAAAATCTACTCAAGTAAAAGTAAGAAGTAGCTCATTAAAAATTTACTCAGAGTTACTTTCTTGTGCTTAAAAATAAAAGTATTCACTTAAATATGGCCAGGGGTTTGCTTCATAAGAATTTGATGCTATTTCATTCGTTTGTGTTTGTTCTCCACGGCCATCAATCAGTGCATTATTATTATTCATTTTCATTCATTAATTTTTTACTCAGTAGCAAATATGATTTAAAATGTACAATACTTCAAACAAAACATACTTAAGTAAAAGTAAAATTACAGATTTTAAAAACTACTTTAAAAAGTAGAAGTAGACAACAAAACTACTCAATTACAGTAATGCGAGTAAATGTAATTTGTTACTTTCCACTTCTGCATGTACAGTATGTATGTTTGCATATATGTGTATGTGTGTGTGCTACTCACTGGGTACTATTACTCCTTTGGGGTATTATGGAGCAGTTGGTCTGTCCCACACTGATTTGGTGAGTAGATGTAGAGATGGTAGATTTCAGAGACTGTAAATCCCAGCCACACAGCTTAAGCTCTGTTTCACCATCAGGTGGTGCAGTGTTTGGAAAAATCTAAACAGGCATGGCAGAAAATTGGTAAAGACATAATAACTGGGTTCAGTATAAGTAATGAGGAGCCATCACATAAGTGAAAACAAAAACATCATGATTTAGAATCCAAAAAACAATAATTGCCCATCCTCTGAATTAAAAATTAAATAGCTTTAACTTTAAATAAATAATAGTGTAAATTTTGAGTCCTGTCTCACTTTATTAGGTAGACCATGATGGTACCGGTTTGGACCCCCTTTGCCTTTAGATCTACCTTAATTTAATGCTACAGATTTGTTGGCTTCACTTCCATGATGTGAATCCCCCATTCCACCACATCCCAAAGGTGCTCTATTGGATTGAGATCTAGTGACATTTGAGTACAATGGACTCAATGTCATGTTCAAGAAACCAGTTTGAGATGTTTTTAGATATGTGATATGGAGTGATCTTAAGTGGCCAAAGTGTGCCAAGAAAATATCTCAGACAGCATTACACCAACAGCAGCTTGAATCGTACAAGGATGAATATATGCTTTCATGTTCTTTATACTGTACCAACATTTTCCTAACATCCAAACTATAAATCAAGCCTCATCAGACCAGGCAACATGTTTCCAATGTTACAATTCCGTACAGAATTTTGGTGAGCCCATGTGAATTGTAGACTCAGTTTCCTGTTCTTAGCTGACACCTGGTGCGGTCTTCTGCTGCTGTAACCTATCTGCTTCAAGGTTCAATGTGTGATGTATTCATATGCACTCTTCAGCATACCATCGTTATAACAAAGTGTTATTTGAGTTACTGTTGCCTTTCTCTGATCTCTGGCATCAAAAAAGCCTTTTCACTGAGAGAACTGACACACACATGATATTTCCTCTTTTCAGCAGTTGTGGAAATACTCAGGTCAGCCCATCTGGCAACAACCATACAACGACTTTCAGTCACTTAAATCACCATTTTCCTCCATTCTCATGCTCAGTTTAAGCTTGCAGATTGTCTTGACCATGTCTACATACCTTAATGCACTGAGTGCAATGCAATGCTGGCATGTGATTGGCTGATTATATATTTGTGTTAAAGAGCTGTTGACCGTACTAATGAAGTGGCCAGTGAGTATATACATAGGCATTTGAGAGCATGATTTACTCCCAGTCAACAGGCCCAGGATTCTCTGCAATGCAATAGCAATATGGTTCCCTCTTATTCAATAACAGCATGATTCTTAGCCACCAAATAGATTTCTTTCCACTCACTTGACATGATTCCATTCCCCCAATGACAACATGATTCCCTCCTATTTGATGAGATGATGATTCCTTTCCCTAAATGACTTTTCCCGTCCCAAATGAGAGCATGTCTACTGGCTAAGGACATGACCCTTCCAGCCAATGAGTATTCCAGTATTCCACTCAATCTTCCTAGCCAGTGTCACCACTAATTCCGGTTAAATATCTGCATTTGTATGTGTGTGAGTCCACATGAGAAAAGAAGCTACAGAAACAGAACGTGTTATCATTTCAATTTAAAATACGTCCTTTTTACTCTGAACACTTGGACACTTTTCGGGCTGTTTATACTATAAATTTAACATGAATTAATATAGCCATAGATGTGGATTTTTAATTACCTGTGCCACTATGTACTATATATTGACAGGACAATATTTACGCACAAATGTATCCAATTCCATTCAGTAATTAATTAGGATTTATGTCATGTTTTTTGTGCCTCTTTTCATTTTCCTGAGAGAGCAATGAATGTGTGACATTAACATGACTAAATCAAGTTGTTTTGACAGGACGCTTGTATGTTTGTCCCAAATCCAAACAAACACTGAATTTTAGACAACCGTCATCAGCTACCATTGCAACATCAGTTTAAATCTGTCCAATAAGTTCCTGCAATTTTAGCATTGTAGATTTTGCCCTGGTTTAAAACTTAAAGAATTATGAATCACCTTGGTGATAAATGGAGGGCAAGTGTTACTATTCCACTGGCCCTGGCACTCAGTCACTTTTGAGCAGACCCCATTACACCATCCGCAGCCCATAAAGCGAGGAGCCTGCATACACTCTGAACAAGTTAGCAGATGTCTGCATCCAGGTCCATAAGGAGACACAGTCACCACCTACACACATAAACACAGACACACAGAGACAGTGCTACAAACATTTACATACATTTTCACGAAGGACAAAATACAGTACCTAATAAACAAAACTTGAGTAAAGAGTGTAAAAAATAGGAGAGAAACAGGATGTATTAAGGTTTACAGGTGAAGCAGAACAGAAAAATTGCATCTTGACCTTTACAGATGTGTTAGTCACATAGATACTGCAAATATTTAGATGGAAATATTACAAGCTTAGTCATTTCTCTTTGATTCTTGCTTGTAAGTTAGTCAAATTACATACAAAGTAGTTACAAATCCCGTTCAATCAGTCAGGGTCCACAACAATAAGTATGCAAAACAGAGAGGAAGAGATAGACAAAGAGACTTGAACACAGCATGACCTTAGTATTGTGAGGTTTTCACAAGATAAAATGGAGGAGAAACTGAGAAACTGCACCTTGTTTCCAATCACGAAGAGCAAAGATTCCTCAGACTGTACAGCAGCGATGCGGGACACTTTCTCCTCCACTTCCACAAGAGAGTAGTTAGCAAAAACAACAGGGCTTGACTTTGTCAGAATCACCTGCATGAAGACAAATACAAATTCATTCACAAAGGTATAACACATGAAATCAGAGGACTACCCATTTCTGAAGCAATGATAGAGTGACCACCTGTAGCAGTCTTCCACGCTCAGTCCCAATATGTGCTATAGTGTCTCTACCAATAGTGGTAACCAAAATGGAGGTGAGTACGTCTGTCATTTGCCCACTGAAGAAGTCTGTCCTGGAGTGAGGAGTAGCCACCATGGTGGGCATAGCTTCACAGGTCTGTCTATCCTCTATCTTCAAGAAAACATGGGAGATAAATGGGTGAAAGGAAAAATCACATCAGCCCCCAAAAATCTAATATCTGTTTTATTTTAGAACATAGTGAATATTATTATCATGAACAAATCCTTTGCTGCAAGTTGCTTTGACTAAACTATTCTCTAATGTATGGCAATTTGATGATGATTACACAACAGTAAAAACTTGCACAACCTCCCAAGACAACAACAGTTCCTAAGCTAACACATGTCCTAATTATCATTCGGTGGGAAAACAAAAAATAAAAGAAACATAAGCCTGGGCATTTTTGTTCATGTACTGTATGTACCATATTAAAATGAAAAATTTTAGATGCAAGTAAACAATAACAATGTTTAATATTCTAATACTGTAGCTTTACATGAATAAAGAATGAAGAGAAAAACCCTGAGGTCGAAAACATGGATAAATTTCACATTCGAGCCAGTTGGACAGTGGCCGCTAAAACAGGATAAAGGCACTAGATAACAGGAAGTCCACAGATTCCAGCTGGCTACTTTTCAACACTTCTGGAGTCATAAACCCCGTGAGGTGAGGACAGGGCATATATAAACAATGACACTGCCATTTATTTTAAGGCTTGTACTACAGTATATGAAGTATTCCACTGAAGCCATACATGCTATACAATATGATACTGTGAATGTGGTTTTGGACATACACAACCGTTCAAAAGTTTGGGGTCACTTGCAAATTTCTTTGTTTTTGTTTAGTGATTTATTTTCTACATTTTAAAACAATACTGGGGATTTCAAAACTATAAAATAACACATATGGAATTAGGTAATTACATAACAACAACAAAAACAACA
>JAQQZS010000036.1:24017476-24028514 GCA_030068045.1 Platyallabes tihoni
TTTGACTTTTGGATCGATCATTTTCGATACAACCCCTAGAATCGATAGTATCGATATTAAGGATCGATACGCCCACCCCTACTAACGAGGCAAGTGGGCCCAAAACTCTCTACAGTTTAAATTCCTACTTCTACAATGGTGCACAGATGGAGGAGGGTCTCCATCTGCTGGTTTTCTCTATTAATTCCTGGAAGCAACAAAGTCAGAACAGAGACATACAATGCATGGTTCAAAGCTATAAACAATGCAATGAATTTTGCAATGAATCTAATTTGTGTGGGTGCCAGGAGTCAGGAGAATAATCAAATCACTAGCAGTTTTTAGGAACAAAAATAAAAACTGTGATTTTTACCATTTGCAGTGTTGTTGCAGTATTGTATGCCCTTTAATATCAGTAATCCCATAGGAGTTTCATTTTCAGGATGACACTGAGGACTCTTTCAGAAAAATGAAAGACTGCCTCTCCCTCACTCATTCTCTGTACTGCTTATTCTGTACGGGGTCATGGGAAGCCTGTCCCAGGAGACTCAGTTATAATGTGTTTTGCATTGAAAAAAAAAAAAAAAAAGCAAATTCAGATATAAAAATTAGGGTTGACCAAGGGTTAGGGTTGCATCAAGAATACCATAAAAAAAATTTTTTGCCAAGCTTTGGTAGTGCAAATTATGGAAAAGTATGATAGTTTAAAAGGAGCAAAATAACTGCATCAATTATAGAGCAAGTTAAGAACAGGTTTTTAGAGTCAGATTGCTTAAGGGGATAAAGAATAACAGTGACATTCACGCTGGTATTAAACTTTCACTGGGATGGCAGTTTGGTGTAGAGATAATTGACATTGAATAAAAGCAGTGAATTAAATTGAATTTACAGGCTTTTTATTCATTAAACAGATTGAGCAGGTCCATGAACAAGGAGATTTTTATGTAGAGAGTCTATATCTGGCTTATCAAACAAGGTTATCATTGTCATAAAGTTTGAGCTACTGGCCTGTAATCAGTTATACTGTAGCTTTCAAGGATGTGAATAGTTACAAGATGTAAGTAATACAGAGGGATATACTTGAAATAAGGAGTAGTTACCAGTGGGAGTGGCTGGGTATTACTGTAAATCTAAGAACTGGCTGTGCTAGGTCATTCTTCAAACATTCTCTCTCTCTCTCTCTCTCTCTCTCTCTCACGCACACACATACATACAGGAGTTTTAGATTAAAGTTGATCTTTTGAAACAGTAATTGCATAAATAATGACATAACATAAGGTAACATTACATTAACATGATTTATTAAATATTTTATTAATTTGGAATAAAATTCAGGATACTCTGGAAAAGATTTATACAGGTCAATTACATGCTAGTGTCTGATAAACTGACATGGTAGTGGCTGATATACTGTATAATATAATGTTTTGCTTTTAAAGAACCAAACTTTTTTTGGATTTGTCCTTTCTTTTATGTAGTCTTGAGGAATAGTTCTACAGGCTCCTTGGAAAACCGTTTGGCTCTCATTTTTGGCATATTTTTTTGGCTCTTTTTTACTTTACAGTCCATGTACCCAAGTGGTTTCAGATCAATGTTTTTTGTTTGAGACATACAAATCATTCAAGGATGAAAAAAACAAACATCTAACTTTCTTCATTTGATTATATACTATGATACTGAATGATGACTGGTTGGAACAGACAAGAGGGGAGACGAGGTTGCTGCTAAGGTTGTTACTTTATCTTTCAGCACTTTGCAGCCTGTTGCAGTAAAACATTTGCTCCTATTTCTTTAATGTAATGTAATGTAATGTATGTATGTATGTATGTATGTATGTATGTACGAAGACTCAACATTTCTAAGACTCACAAACAGCACAAATTATATTCACTCTCCTCAGCCAGCCTCAATGTGCCCCAGACGACAGCCTTCAGATTAACACCTTTTGCTGACCACATCATATTCTACCTAAATCTCAGGTGACCTGATGTCAATCCCCCACCCAGCATGTTTCTGTCCTTGCTCCTCATTGGCCATTCACCCCCAGGTGGTCAACCACATACCCAAAATCCCAAATCCCTCTACGGCACCAAACAACTGGTCAACTCACCATAGAGAGGGAGCCAGTGTAGGTGAGAACTGCACAGTTGACCACACTTGCTGGGCCTAGGAGGCAAGTTTAGTGGCTCTACATTCCCACTAGTTTTATAGTGAACATGGGGGCTGGGGCAAGTGCTGAGGAAAAACACTCCCGTGAGCTAGAGAAGAAGCTAAAGGAAGATGCTGACAAGGATGCCAGGACTGTCAAACTGCTGTTACTAGGTAAAGATCTCTGAGCCTATATGCCAGGGGCATAGAACAGTACCTGAGTTAGCAGCTTGAGTTTATAGAGATGTACTGATAGGTCTAAATATTATACTTACAGACCTGTTAAATGATATGGCTAGACATATTCAGAGATTTTCACTGGTTGTTGTTAAAGCAGCAAGGCATTTTATGTTTTGTGAAAATGAAGAAGTTTTGCTTTATTGAAGAATCTATCTTAAAAAATGACACCAGACAGATATCCCCCCTCTGCAATAAATTTGACTTGTGTAGATCTAGGTCAAGGATAAGAAACTTTACGAGTTCTTGTACACATCAGCTTTGAGAGGCTTAGTGCTAAGGTAATGATCCTCAAGCCTCTTATTGTAGTCCTGATAGAGATATACAGTAGATAGAAGGAGAGGAACTTTTCTAGATTGGATGAATTCCAAATTAATTGAATTGCCTCAGCAAAATTGAATGTGTATAAAATGTTCCATAGTCACAGAGACCAGGAAAAGCTACACAGAACTTCATTAATATGCATTCACTGCACGTCGAAGATATATTTTTGTGTACATGTGAATTTTGCCAGATAATCATTGCTATGACCTTTTCTAAAATGACTTTCAATTCGGGGAAAATCATTGTTCAATTAAATTAGCAATGGAACAATAAAGAATGAAAAGGCCTTGCTAGCTGATTAATGAATTATCCTTCGGGTGATTAAATGAACCAGCAAATTGAAACACATGGATTTTCTTCTGTCCTTTACCTAATCACTCTGAGCAATGACCAATTAACCACATAGACACCCTTTAAAATTCAGTCAAGTGAGACCTAGTGAAAGTGGACTATAATGAATGTGAATGTGAGGGATTTGTGGTCCAGTTTTAGAAATGGACAAGTGGCCTTGTTTTGTGTACCTGAGACATTGACTTTCTGTGTTTAAACAAAATATAGCCCAAAATCAACAATGCCATGTTCTGCACAGCTGCTTTTAGTCCATTCAGTCAATTTATGTTGTTGATTGAAAAGTGGTGATTTTACCAAGTTGTTCTTGAATTAGTTATTCAGTTGATTAATAATATTTCTCTTAATTTTCTTCCAAAGGTCTCTCCTATTAACATATATTAAACATATTCATTCTCAAACCTTCATTACTATGCATTACATTTTCACAGGTGCTGGCGAGTCAGGAAAAAGCACAATTGTCAAACAGATGAAGTAAGTGTTTAGAAAATAAAGTTTTTTTTTAGTTTCAAAATATGCATTCCTTCATATGTGTCTGTTTTCTCTACAGAATTATCCATAAAGATGGTTACTCCCTAGAAGAGTGCCTGGAGTTTATTACCATCATCTACAGCAACACCTTGCAGTCGATCATGGCTATTGTAAAAGCTATGAACACGCTCAATATTAGCTATGGAGATGCTGCCCAGCAGGTCTTGACATCATGAGACTGAAAGTTTCTCATTATGATTGTACATTGTATATGTTGAATATTCCTATGACAGTATACAGTACAACCAGCTATATGTGTATGCATTTTGTTCTACAGGACAATGCCAGGAAGCTAATGCATTTAGCTGACACAATTGAAGAAGGCACCATGCCCAAGGAGCTGTCTGATATTATACTGCAGTTGTGGAAAGACACTGGCATCCAAGCATGCTTCGACAGAGCCTCAGAATACCAACTCAATGACTCGGCTGGATAGTATGTTTAAATATCACTGTTTAATCAGTAAAAAAACTGTTATATGGTTAAACATTTGTGGACATTTAATATTTAAAAAAAATTTTTTTGCGTTTAATTAATTCTGTTATAATAACCACCACTATTCTGGAAAGAATTTCCACTAGGTGTACTGATGTTAGAGCGGATGCCTGGTATGTGTTCAGTGGGGATGAGGGCTTTGTGCAGACTACTTGAGTTTTTATTTGCAAACTTGGCATGCAAGTTTCCTTGATGCACAGGGGCGGGTCATGCTGGAACATGCTTCGGACCCGTAATTCCAGTTATCGTAATGCAACAGCATACAAAGGCAGCTTTTTTGTCAAAATTTTTGGAAACAATTTAGGGAAGGCTTGAATACAGACGTAATGGTTATGTGTCCACAAACTTTTGGCCATATAGTTTATACTCTCCTAGTTGAATTAGAAGCACCTTAGTGGCCTATTCACAATTTTAACAGCATCCAAATGTCTCCAGAAATTTTATATCAGTAACATAAAAACCAGTGACCATAAAACTCCCTCTATCATTTAGTTATTTGAATGATTTGGAAAGATTGATCCAGCCCGGCTATGTCCCAACTGAGCAGGATGTGCTGCGATCTCGAGTTAAGACGACTGGTATCATCGAGACCCAGTTTTCCTTTAAGGACCTCAATTTCAGGTACAAGCTAACAAAGCACACAAAAATAGTTAGAGGGGAGACGTTTGCATGGTCTTGATTGCTTTATTTTGTTGGGTTGTTATTAGCAATGATAACACTGACATAACACATAGTTTTAGAGGACTATTTGAGAAGACATCACTGACTAGAGAACATCTCACTATCGTTTGTGCTTAGGATGTTTGACGTAGGAGGCCAGCGCTCTGAGAGGAAGAAATGGATCCATTGCTTTGAAGGCGTTACCTGCATCATCTTCATTGCTGCTCTGAGTGCTTACGACATGGTGCTGGTGGAGGATGATGAAGTGGTGAGATCACGTGAATGCTAATGTCACGCTTCAGGGATTGCTGTCTGATTTGTTCAAATTTTAGCAGCTGGAGCCTTGATAATCATGGCGCTAGGGAAAAAATTCCATTCTTTCCCTTTGTCTCTTATAGAACCGAATGCATGAAAGTCTCCACTTGTTCAACAGTATCTGCAACCACCGCTACTTTGCTACTACTTCCATTGTTCTCTTCCTCAACAAGAAAGATGTCTTCGTTGAGAAGATCAAGAAAGCCCATTTAAGCATGTGCTTCCCTGAATATGATGGTAATTCGAGCAAACATTTAAGAAACAATGCTTTTCATCCTAATCCGTCACACATTTTGCTCCCTATAAATGGTTGGGTCCATAAGTATTTGGATGGCAAAGCAAGTTTCATAATTTCAGCCTCTGTACACCACCACAACAATGATATTGAAATGAAGCCATCAGGTGATCATCTTCTGTACAACCAGCTACAGTGGTGTGAAAAACACAAATAGTTTTTCACATGTATGTATATGTGTATGCATTTTGTTCTACAGGACAATGCCAGGAAGCTAATGCAGTTAGCTGACAGGATTGAAGAAGGCACCATGCCCAAGGAGCTGTCTGATATTATACTGCAGTTGTGGAAAGACATGACAAGATGACAAAGTAGTTGTCTTCTGTAGTTTTTCAGGTCTTTTGATGTTATTGAGCTCGCCAGTGCATTCATTCATTATAAAATGTTCCAATCGGATGATTATGGCCCACATGTGAAGTTTCTACTCTCTTGATGGGTCTTTTTTTTTTTAGCCTAATAATTGTCTTTGTCACATGCATCAACACCTGTTTAGACCATATTATGAGAGTTCCCATGAACAAATCCAAGTCAGGACATACATCTATACATTTTTATTTTATTTTTATTTGATAGTTTATCAGTCAGATGATTAATTCTTCTATGGTAATGCAATATTTTGATTAAAGTCATTGAATTACGGATAATAGTCTACACTTCAATCACATACCAATTGTTTCATATGCATTGTGGTGGTGCACATTGACAAAAAAAAAAGTTATTTTGCTGTTCAAATACTTTTGTGCTTGACTATTCATTCACTGTTTACAATATCTTGATTATCGTCAGGTTACACAGCACAATGTATATGTAGAAACACTGGCTAACAAATGAACTGCTTGACAAGGCAGTTAAAGTTGGAGGTTCCCTCATTTTGTTCCCAACTTGTATCGCCTGTAACAGTAATTCAAAATATCACACTGGTAACATGACATAGTTGTCAGGGCATCTCCCATGGTATAGTGTCTAGTAAAAAATTTTTAATCTGAAATAGTTTTAATACTAACAAGTAACACATTGTTCTACTATTCTGTTTAGGACCAAACACGTATGAAGATGCCGGTAACTACATCAAGATGCAGTTCTTGGACTTGAACATGCGGCGAGACGTCAAAGAAATCTACTCACACATGACTTGTGCCACAGACACGGAGAACGTCAAGTTTGTGTTCGATGCCGTGACAGACATTATCATCAAAGAAAACCTCAGAGACTGTGGTCTCTTTTAAACATGTTCCACTCTTGAGAAAAAGTAAGATGCTTTTAAACTACAGCTGTTATAATAGAAGCAAAAGGGTAATTTGTTATGAAAAAATGTACAGTATGATAGTGGTATTATTAATTCTATGGCACAAAAACAAAAGGTTATGTTAGCAATAGCAAATATAATGGCCTCTACTTCTCTCTTTCTTAATAATATTCTATTATTTATAATGTTATATAATTAACTTGTAAACACATACTGCATGGTACTAAACGCCATTCATAAATTATATTTAAAATTTAGTATATCCAGATATGATTAAATATAACAACAACCAAATCACACAAATAAAGTGTTTGCATTTGCCAAATAATATTTAAGGCCAATAATGATTTACACACCCATGTTGTGTCAATATGACGTTTATAATCTTGTATGATATGAAACTCTGGAAACCCAACATATTTAATTCTATTCTTCATTCCTAGGCATGGACGGCATCTATATTTTCTTTCTCCAAGATGACAAGTATTCTACATTTCAAACACACCTAGAACCTAGAAAGAGAACCTGGTTGATGTCTTTCCTTATTAAAAAAAAAAAAAAACATAGAAAGTCACAGGGTCACAATAGTGTCTTTTACAGTAAAGAAACATAATTGTAGCAGCATGTTAACAGCTGCATTATGAAGCTGCGACGCTCTTTTGTCATGTTAGCTTCTTTCAGGTTAAGGGCCTTTTAAGGACTATATGATTCACAGCTGTTATACTTTCATGCAGGGTTCTGTATCTTCATTAAAATCTAAAACACAGATACTCATGTTGCATTGCAAGCAGCGTAGGGGATAATTATTGGCTTATGAGAATTTCCCATTTATCAGTTATGTATTCAAATACAGTATCCATTGTATTGATGAAAAAACTTCAGACATAAAATACTATGTTCTAATGATGTGTACTGTAGATCATTTAATTTAATGATGTTCAGTGTAGTTTGAGCTGAGAAATTGCACAGGATATCAAGGCTCCCTTCTTTTGGCTTTAAAAATGTGGACAAGAGCATAAAAATGTACTGTATGAAAAGAAACAATAAAGCTTCTGTAGACAAAAATCTTACAATAATTTTTCTTTGTGTATCATTTCACACACATCTAGCTGTATTTACAGGTTTATAATGTAACGAATATCTAATAAACAAACCCACAGGAGTTACAGCATGTTAAATACTTAAATTATTAAAGTCGTTTCACACATATGGGTCAAGCACTTCAGTTATCAGAATGGGGAAAATGTGTGATCTCTGTGACTTTAACCCTGGCATGGTTGTTATGAGGATTTCAGAAATTGCTTATTATCTGAGATTTTCAGGCACTACAATATCTAGAGACCACACAGAATAGTGTAGGGAAAAAAACAAAACCAAAAAAAAAAAAAAACCCACACTCACACAAACTCTGTGGGTTTCTGTTTACTTTTTGTATGTGTGTGTAAAAGTTTCTGGAACTGTACTGCAGGAATGAACAAAGATATTCCACATCCAAGTGATTTCTTAAGAACATTTCAGTCGAAAATCTCGGTGTTCAATTGACTTTCTGGTGACTCTGATCCCCCTCGCATGTGAGTCAGTTCCATTTTTATACTCCTTAAACCATTTAAGTAAACCTCCTCACCGCCCCCCCCCCCAAAAAAAAAAAAAGTTGATCAGCTAAAATATAGTGCCAGTCAAAAGTGTGGACACAAGATTGGATTTATTTTCTACATTCTAGAACAATACTGTGATAAGTGAATAACACATACGGAATTGGGTAAAAGAGTAACAAACAACATGAGTGTTATTTTAAGCCACAAAGGTCAGCTGTTCTGGAATATTTCTTTCAAGAACAGTATTGTCACATGCATTTACAAAACCCATTAAGCACCATGATGAAACTGGCTCTCATGAAGACCATCTCAGGAAAGCAAGACCAAAACTTACCTCTGATGCAGAGGAGACTTACATTTCACAAGTCACCAGCCTCAAAAATCACAAATTAACAGAACCTCAGATTAGAGCTGTTATGAAGACTTTACAGAGCATAAGTCAAGACATATTGATATCAACTGTCCAAAGGAGATTATTGCATTTTCGATACCTTCAGTATTGTTTTACAGTTTAGAGACAAATACAATTCAGGAAAGACTAATGGAATTAAAAAGGTGTGTCCAAACTTTTTACTGATCATGCACCATAAAAGTTTTATTTTATTTATTTGACCATCTGAGGAAGTGCACAAGTAAACGAGAACATGGCTGAGATATACAAAATAATCTCTATTATATAATTTATAACATGTAAGAAATGAATAAAACTCAGTGTTGTGTCAGTTTCAGGAAGCCCTTAAAACACCTCATTGCACATTTATTCAATTCAGTTTGAAACATCACATATGATTTCCATCTCACATTAGCCACATATGCAATCCATAACACCACTCAGTGATGGTCATGGAATCATAATGAAATCAATCATCAAGTAAACCAAATAAAATCAATCAATCAATCAAGATAAAAGTCCATATACAAGATTAGAGAAGTGAAATTCTCTGATGAAGTGTTGATCGATAGCCCCTTAAGAAAACCCCAAATCCGTTTTTTGGCTTTGTTCTGAATTCACAGATCGATATAAACCTTGACCAATACTTTCAAGTTCTCATACAACATTCATGCCAGTCCTATACCAAATGTTGCTGTATGAATACATCATGAAAAAAAGTTGATCCTGAGGACGAGCCAGAGATTGTATAAGGCACACACTCACCACATGATGCAGCTAATCCATCATCATGAATATGAGTGAGACTTTAGACACACACACACACACAAAAAAAAAAAAAACACACACAAAATTAACAGCAGCAATGCAACAGAAATATAATACGGGGGAAGGTTAAAAGACACTCAGATGGCTGCAGTGGAAAAGAAGTTCACCTTGTCTGTGCTGTGGCACTGCAACACACAAAAAAAAACAACAACAGCAAAAGCACAGAACAACAAGGTATTGCTGAGTTAATAATGGTCTCGTAAACAGTTTCATTTGCGGCATGTTTTTCGGAAGGCACATGGTGCGAGCTTGTTAAATCTTCTCCACAGGAAGTTTAAGCTAAGACCGGCTATTCACCAGAGAGCAAACAACAAACTTAAAATGCAACAAAAACTATCTAGGGTCCATTTCTACTATAAAATTTGGCACTGAAATGCAGTATATAAATCATGGAACAAAAACACTGCTACTCTTAGAGCACCAGTCAGCCCTGAATAAAGATTTTTGACACTGAAACAAATGTTGGAAACAATCCTATAAAGCTAAAATGCTACAAATAAGGTTCATAATCACGCTCTCTGAGACTTCCCGTCATGAGTCAGACGTGTGTAATGTACATCACATGATGAACTTCTTGCAGGAATCTTTGCAGATGTATGTAAAATGTAAGATCTCTTTCTATCTAGATCTTCGCATGTTTGGAAATAACAATGAATGAGCTGAAGTCTACACTGTTGTTGAGTGATGATCCCTCAATAAACTACTGGAATATAAATCCTTATAAAGGTAACACAAGAAAAACGGTAAGAGCAAAGATTCTTTAAGGAGTGGAATGCAAAATACCAACCGGACAAACTTAATGCCAATTCATGATTAACAATGTTAAAATAAATGTGGAAATATCCTGATTTACATCATATCTTCCAAATTATCTCCTTGTTAAAGAATCTTGCACTGAATGCAAGGTCAATGTTTTCCTAGACTAATCAGCACAAAGAAAATGTGCTGCACCACTGAGCTGTTGAGGTTCTTGTGCAAACAAACAATAATAATAGTTTTAAAAAAAAATCTCAGTTTGGACAGCCATGCTGCTAAACCTCTCCAGAGGGTTAAGCTTGTGTAAAACTCGAATGGCGATGAGGTCACAAAAGGCCAACCATGTGGTCAATCTGTCTCATGTACACACTCTTCAGGGGAAGACCATAGCGGCGCTCCTCAGATATCCGCTCGCACTACAAGAAATACACCTGTACACTTATTATCTGATCATAAAAGAACAAATTATGATTCACTATTACATTCTGTTCAGTTTAATCATAAAAAAATATATTTTTTTAAAAATAATTTTTTCCCTAATTTAGTCGTATCCAGTTCCTCCCCGTCACTAGGGGGCTCCCACATTAAGGCTACTCCTACCACACGGTCGAGAGAGGGCTGAAGACTATCACGTGTTTCCTCCGAACCACGTTACACCAGCTGACCGCATCTTTTCGAACTGCTCGCTCATGCACCGTTGGGGGCGGAGTAACACACTCTGAGGACAGCGCTATCTGCTCCCTCCGCTTGCGTGAGCTCAGACGCCCCTGATTGGATGTAGAGCCGTGATTAATGTGGGAGCAGCAAGTACCTCTCATCCCTCCCCTCTGAGAGAGCTCGGCCAATCAGCTCTCTCTAGACCTCCAGCTGCGAGAGATTACAGCATCACC
>JAQQZS010000036.1:24029758-24040359 GCA_030068045.1 Platyallabes tihoni
TTTGTCGCTGTATGCTGATAAGGTAGGCGGTCCCAGCCTTAGTCGAAACCGTGATTGGTTAAATGAAGTGAGATTGTATCGACTCAACTAGTAATGCCTTGACTTGTAATGTCTGCTGTCTGGCAACTATGGTGTATTTTTAAATTTTTTTTTATTTTTTACAAGCTGCTGCTAAGGAGTTAAAATCATTAGCCTGTGAAATTGAGAACCTCGCAGCAAATGACTACTTTTTATATCGAGTCGAAAGATTAATGGACGATTCTGTTCAGCTTGATGCTGAGATGGATATTGACCTTAACCAAACTGTGCTTGACGGTCTTCAAGAAGTTGTCCGCCAACTTCATATCACGCAGAAAGAGGAAGGGGACGTTGGGCGTCCACGGTGCGTTTTACCTCCGAATATAATTGAGGCTAATCTTGAAGACCGTCAAACACAGTTTGGTTAAGGATCCCGCAGAACAACGGTCTCTCGTTGGCAGCCATTTGCATAACTAAAAAGCATCACACTGATTAGATCGATTGCTTCTGTCTGAGGTGCCCTGCGGCCCAATCCCGGTTTCGACTAAGGCTGGGACCGCCCATCTCATCAGCATACAGCGAGAAAGAAATGTAGAAATGTGGAAATACGGAAATAAATCTTGAAATATGTTAATAAACAAAAGTAGGAATATATTTAGCAATTTTCCAGGGCTTGTTGTATTTATGTATTTATTTATTTCTATATTTACTTATTTTTATTCACACATTTATTTATTTATAATTATGCCATGTTTAGTCCTCCATAAGTGTAGTTGTACATCAACCAAATCATCTTTTTAACAAAGATTAATTAATACAGATGTACAAAGTGCCTCATTGCTTTTATTTTTAAAATCTAAAGGTAACTAAAGGTCTTTACACACCAGCGGGAAATTTCTGGTTTTATTTATTCACATAAATACTTTTCAAACCAATAACCTCCCAATAAAATATTAGCGTCAAAGACAAAAGTGGCATTTACAAGGAATGTCTCTGACCAATCACAATGCAGCTTGTTGTACTGTCACTCAAAAACATTCAACACTGTGGACCATATGTTTCAGCTAATGTAGTTCTTCTTGATAAAATGGACTAAAATTACAAAAACAACCAGCACAAGGAGAGTGTGTGGAGACGGAAAGCCGAAGAGTTTCATTACGACAATGCTGTGTTTATACCTTACTCTGTAGTTTTTCTCTACTTGCGTTTTTAATCCTGACACAAATATGTTGATTTGTTATTTGAAAGTAGCAAGTTATCAGTCGGTCAGTCCAAGAGTAGTGTACAATGACAAACTGTAATATCGCTTTACGCTGCTTATCATCATGTGTCTGGGAATAAGTAAATATTCCATTTCCTGACACTGGCCTGCTACAACAGAGAAATTCTATATTTTTTGCCATTAGAAACAGCATGTTGATTGTGTTTGGGAGCAGTATAGTTACTTGTTTTTGAAATTTTTTCCCGTACCATATATTTCCTTACCCCTGGTATGTAAAGACCATAAGAAAGACAAATTTATTAAGGGACATACGCACATACCAGGTACAGGTATTTGCAGGTCTCACTGAGAAAGAAACTCTCCATGCGGTCCTCCTTTGACTTGTCTACGACATGATGGAGAGTGGCATAGCCACATCTGCAAAGAACAGTCAGGTATAAAAACATACTGGTTAACCATTTTGTTAGACTTCAGGACATCGCATTCCCATGTATGTGCTTGAAAGAATCCTTATGATGCTTACTTGACTTTGGTGTTCTTTTCAAGGCTCTGAAGTATGTCCATGCCGACGTGTAAATAGAAAGGATTCTTGGTGGCCTTCGAGGAAGTAAAAAAAATTGACTCTGATATTACACCAAGTCAAGTCTATTTTAATGACTAGGATATGCAGAGTTGCATCATTTTTCATTTTAGATTTCTATAAACCTAAAACCTAAGATACAGCTTCAACAAATCCTACACAGACCTCACAGGTAAAGACAGAATAGCAGGCTTCTCCATAACCCCACTCCTTTAACTATAATTATATTAAATATTTTCTTTAAACTAAATGCCTAGATTCTTATGAAATGTTAAAGGCACCCCGTCCATGAAGTTATTTCCGTTTTACTGGTGTTTAATGGTGCAGTGTTTATTATGAATACTGGACCTGTGGTGAACCAGGGTGTGCATATTTATAGAACATGCAAATAAAATACTGGATATTTCTACATGCTCAAACAGACTCTTCATTTGCACTCAAATCACTGCCCAGTTTAAAATCTCATGACATTTTAAAACTCAGACAAATATCTGTTCATACATAGTTCCCAGTGACAGAATCTGCTATTTTTAGGGCTCCTTTCATAAATAAATGGCCAATGAGAGTTAAAAACATCATAGCAAACAGAAAATGAAAACAAGTGTTTGTACCTGATACAGCAGGTATGTAGACTCAACTAGCTCAGGTCTTAAAGGGTAAAAGAGCACATCTGGAGCCTGCAGCTGCCAGTTGTACCTTTCCGGTAATGCCCCGAAACGCCTCCAGATTGCATAGTAGAAGGCATGGAGACAAATGGCGTTTTCCACGTCTCCATTTAAAACCTGAAAAATAAAAATGGGAGGATGAAAAAAAAAAAAAGAATGGCCTCTTAAATATGTACTAGGACATTCATCCTGCGCTACAGACATC
Organism: Platyallabes tihoni; assembly: GCA_030068045.1. Lineage (NCBI taxonomy): Eukaryota > Metazoa > Chordata > Actinopteri > Siluriformes > Clariidae > Platyallabes > Platyallabes tihoni. Next base: position 24,032,449 of record JAQQZS010000036.1, read on the forward strand.
CTGGGGACATGCAAATGAAGATCCTATGACCACAAGTGTGACAAACCAATAATAAACAAATGACCTTCCTACAAGATATCCTAGGTTGCCAGATTCAAGTCCAAATCATGGTTTTAAACCCAATTTACTGTAAACCAGCATCAAAATGTAAAAAACTGACAAAACCGTGAAAAACGATAAACAAATAACTCAAGGTGATTTTTTTTCCCTCATGGTGATAAAATATATGCCCACTGTAAGGGCTTGTGCTGAGTTTGGGAACTCTGAATACCCTTGGTGTTGGGCAGAATGTCTCAGCAGTGTTGGTGCAGAGGAGATAAGCAGATTTTCTTAAACCACTCTCTCTAATTACTAGAGTAATTAAAACTGACACATTCACAGTTTATCTAAACTCTTCTGTTATTCCTTTGCACAGAATACAACGCTTTTGGGGAAAAATGTGAGTGCAAGGTTTTCAGTGAAACCTCAGGGCATTGTGTGTTAGAAATGAAAGAGAATCAGAATAGGAGACCTGCAGTCCAGGAAAAAATGCCTGAAGAGAGTCAATCCAGGTGTTCATGATCTGTCCATTAAACATATTCACATTTACATAAAGAGGAGGGTCACCTTCTCCTTCATTGCATGCCTCCCTCCTGTATATTAAAAAAAATAAATAAATAAAAAAAATAAAAACACACACACACACACACACACACACACACACGTTCCACCACAATTATTTTCTTTACTATCATGTTAGTATTACTATTGTTACTCTAATAACCGAGCGCAAAAACTTTGGCAGCTCATTACATTTGGACCGTACTTACCAACAGTGTTGGCTCACGCCTGCCCCCACAAATCTTTTAACAAATTTAGCAGGATCAATGAAACAATCTCGACTTTCATGCAAAACGCACTGTTTATGTCAATTAAAAATGAATAGGCCTAAAATCAAGGCAAACATCACTCTATAGACCACACTGGGGTTTCTACAGTAGACACACACTGAGTCAGCCTCTCTCTGTCTCTCAACAATGTGCTTGCAATTTTGCGCACACCCAGTCTAAACTTCAGGAAAGCAGCATCTTCTGCATAAACTTTAAATAAGGAACTTGGTCAAATCATTTGGGAGCCATCAAGGGTTGTTTGGAACCTGATAAAAACCAGATTTTCACATTCATTCTGCATTCTGGTGTTGAGTTACATTCTCAGTGTGTGAATCAGACGTGCAGCCACACGTGTAACCAAGACAACCAGGCCAAACCATGCATTCACTCCTCACACACACAAACATACACGACAAGCAAATGGCCTGATCTTGGCCTGATCATGTCCCTTCACAATTTCTCCAGGAATGGTCTTCAGTAGTTTTTGTAGTAGTGATAGTAGTAGTAGTAGTAGTAGTAGTAGTGCATTAGTGATTTTCTTAAAAGGCAATTTTTAAAGAGAGGCAGTTTTTATTACAACCATGTCAATTTCTAAACCTACCCTGGGATTTATATGCTATATAATAGAATACTACAACCAGCATATCCGACATCTTACAGATCACAGAGAGGTTCTTATTTATTATTGTGTAAATATACATCTGGTTCATCAACTTCTTTTAGGCAAATATTCTGAGGAGGATGCAATTAAATAATCAAAAGGCAAGCAAGACAAACAATATCTCTGACTTGCCAGAAGTGATAGCTAGCCAACCTGTTGTGACAGGTACCCATGACTGGTGTAACTAGGAAGCATCCGGATTACCATGAGAACCGGTCAAGTCAATAACAAGCAACTGCTCTGGTTTGTTATAAAAATGACACTAGTCTATATATAATACCATTTAAAAATGCACGCATCACATTTTCACTATTTATTTTGCAAATATTGAACATTGTGTGTGTCTTCGAAGTTTCCATTAGTTCCAAGTGTTTTAATGAGGAGGTGAATGGAAACCATTCTGCACTCATGCATGTCAGGAGCACATCAAATACACACCCTCTCCTCAGGTGGCTCTGAATGCTCTCATAAGCAGCCATGAACATCTTGTAGTCTTCTTTTTCTCCAAAGAGAATGTAAGATTTCAGCAGGTATTCGTAGAACGAGTCCATGCCTGCACCCAGGCCACTTTGCTTCCCAACCCATTGGCCAGTCTGGATGTTCACCACATTCCCTGAAATCAAGATAGGGTAAAAGTGAAACAGAAATTAAACACTACCTTCCCAGCACTGCAAATTATTAACATGCACTCTTTGGCTACCTTATCAAGTATATCTACCTTGCACTTGTGTACAAGTGTACTGTAAATTTACAATGGCTGGTCTACAGCCTTGTCTGAGGTTATGGGCAGTTTGTGTCACCCCTCGACCTGCTCAGCCTTGGAAAAGGTACATCACAGGACCACCATGAACGACAAATTGTTAAAGAAAAAAGATGAGCTTTCTAGATAAGAGAGAGTACGGTTTTGTCTTCAGACAATTAAATGAACATGATCATTTTTGATCAACATGATTTTTTTCCCCGTTTCAAGGTCCACTCTGGCTTGTCCTACTCTTATGACAACATATAAGTCAGATTAACTGAAAATAATGTTGCTTAATGAGATACTTGTAAAACGTAGAGCCTGTAGCTGGCCTTACCCAGGAGCCCTGTATGGTTGCTCCTCAGGTTCCAGAGAGCTCGGACAGCCCTTCTTGCCACCCATTCGAACGTGGAGTCACCAAGCAGACGGCTTAGGATGCCAAACTCGACCAGGAGAGAGCCTGCCCCAGCTGTGCATGTCTCGTTTATGCTGTCAGGAGGCACGCCGCTTTTCAGGTTCACCTGTTCATGCAAGGTTGTTAAAAACCGTTCTTCCATTAATAGGATTAGTAACTCATTCATAAAACTCTCTATAACATTAACATACTAAATCAACTTAGGGTGTTTTTTACATTAGGGTCCCAGGGATCGTTTCTGAGAATACTCACTCACTCATCTATACCGCTTAATCCTGTATTCAGGGTCACAGGGACCTGGAGCCTATCCCAGGAGGCTTAGGGCACGAGGCGAGGTACACCCTAGACAGGGTGCCAATGGATCGCAGGGCACACACACATTCACACACTACGTGCAATTTGGGAATGCCAATTAGTCTAATCTGCATATCTTTGGACTGTGGGAGGAAACCGGAGTACCCGGAGGAAACTCACCAAGTATGGGGAGAACATGCAAAGTCCACACACACAGAGACGGGAATCGAGCCTGACCGGGAATCGAACCCGGACCCTGGAGGTGTAAGGCAACAGTGCTAACCACTACACCACCGTGCTTCTGAGAACACATGACCCCAAAATCTGGTTAATTTTGATAAGCGAGAAAACAATCGTTCCAGGCTTGTGAACTTGAAGAGCTGGTCTCGGTCTCAGTATAGTGTACTCGGATATGGAAGCCAATCACACCGGCGCAAGGAAACAAATAGCTGTTTAGACGAGACATCATCAGTGCTGTCTGTGGCCTCTAAAATCTCCATATGCACGAAACACACGTCAATCTCATTCTCTGACCTACACAGTCATGGCTGATGAAATAGGAAGGCACGTGAGAGACACTGCAACCTGCTGTATCAAAGTTTAAATACACAAATGTACCCAAGTACGAAGAACAAAAACAATGTGAATGTTGGCCAGCAGGGGAATGGGGAGGTGGACAATCATTCCTGCACTCGGTACAATACAATCGTGCCTAATGTGAAAACACCCCTACGTTTCGGTATGATAGTACTTTGACTGAACTGTATTCTAAGGTTTAGACGTTTATTTTCTTTCCTTTTCAGGTCACAAACAGTCGTGTAAGCATTTCACAGCATATTATACTGTGTATGGTTGTGTATGTGACGAATAAAATGTTTTATTTTAATTGAAATGAAGAGAGATCTGACCCTTGGGTAGGGGATGCCAGTGCTGGTGTTCTCGAAGGCAGGTAGCAGTCGCACAGCTAGGTCATGGGCCAGATGCAGCAGCTCATTATTGTAATCTTCCAGCCCGATGTCTCCAAAAGGGTGCCTGGGATCGGTCAGAAGTATGTGAGCCGAGATTAGACTGCCCAGGATCCTGAGAGAGAAATTGAAAACCATCAAAATAAATCAGTGCTTTTATTAAATTAAGTGATCCCAGTCTTTTGGTGCAACAAATGTACACCATTACTGTATAACTCTTAACAACTTAACTCTTCATAACTATTATGAAATGTTGCAGAAACACCTTTAAGCCTGGCTTTGCAACATACACGCTTGGATGCACTGCCAAGGATGCCAAAAAAATAAAATAAAATTTTATTAATAAAATTATTAAATTAAATTTATTATTTTTTAATTAAATTATTAAAAAACCCCTCACCTGCGGGCAGATCAGAACAGCCCTCCCGGTCATCCACCCACTCGCATGAGTAAGAACTTACTCCTTGTAAAGCAGCACATTGACTGTACGTACATACTCTTCTAGCAACTGATCTTACAGAAGGAACGGAAGTTTTTTCCCCCCCCACAGCCTGATCTCAACTCCCAGGTGAGAATATTAGACACAGGACAGTTTTGAAACTGCATGTTTTCAAATAAATATGGTGTGAAATATGAAATATTATGAAATATTTTCAAAAGCCGGTTGAAGAAATCCAATGAGATAAATTTTTTTTCTGTGTACTTAAGATTTATAACCTTTCATTGAACACAAAAAAGGGTCCGTATAAACAATAATGTGGATAACCAGATCCTTCTTCATGTACAGAATAAACTGACAATCAATAAATCAGTAATCACCATTTCAAGACACAAAATGCGCACATTCCATAATTTTTTATTTATTTATTTATTTTTAAGCAGCTATTACAGTAAGTTTGTGAGAGTAGAAACTTGTGACTCAATCTGTGATTGATAAAAGAATGGTGTTACCTCACATTTACCCAGAGACATCCTCCTGCCTTCCAGGCGTAACCGTGACTTTACACCGGACGCATTGCATAAGTGTTGCTGTACAGGCCTGTTATGATGGTTCATTCAAGCTCATACATCACACATACTACCAGCTTCTTTTCTATTCATGAAAACTACCAAAACGAAAAATGTACAGCTGTGCCAGGGAAACTTGGGAAAAGATTAAGGGTGTTTGTACACTACAGACTATGATTTTAAATAAAACTTGCACCAAATTTTTGTTTGTGTGATTTCAGTGGAAACATATGGAGGTCAGACTTCACTTACATGCACAAGTGGGGGGAAAAAATAGATGCGGCGATGCACTGGTTTGACCTTGATGTGCCTTTAATGAAACTGGTGTGCTTTAACGAAACTGATTCCTGCACTGAAGAGTTGGAACCATAGCTACCACGTGACAATTCTCCCTCATGGGTTGGAGAAAAACAAATAAAAGCCTCACTGAATATAAAATGGCATTGGGTGTGCGAGTGGGGATGTCCTGATACCAATTTTTGCCAGACAGTGTACAAGCACTTCCATTTTGGTACTTGCTAAAACCGAGTAACGATACTAGTATATTTTCAGAATCCTCCATGTCAGAAGTGCATCATCAAATCCCCCTGCTATTGCCTTACTAGGGTTTGAACACAGAAACTGTGTGCTAATATGCTTTTTCACACTTAATATTCATTTTGTTAATATTTATATATGGTAAGGAAAATTTTTCTTTTATTGCATGCAAATGTGCTTACATTATACTGTATGAAAAGTCATACACTTTTACATATAGTACCAGTCAAAAGTTAGGACACAAGTTCGGAATTATTTTTCTATATTCTAGAACAATAATGTGTTTTTTTTTTCTCTCAAAAACTATGAAATTACACATATGGCATAAGGTAATTAACAACAAGAACAGTCAGTTGTTATTTTTAGACATGAAGGTCAGCTGTTCTGGAAGAGTTCTTGCAAGAACAGTTTTGTCAAATACATCTGCAAAGCCCATTAAGCACCATGATGAAACTGTCTCTCACGAAGACCTTCACAGGAAAGCAAGACCAAAACTTACCTCTGCTGCAGAGGAGAATCTTAACTGTTAAAAGGAGATTATTTCATATTTTGGATGCCTTCAGCATTGTTTTACAATGTAGAGAGAACGGCTTAACGGCAAGTGTGTGTGTGTGTGTGTGTGTGTGTGTGTGTGTGTGTGTGTGTGAGTGAGAGAGAGAGAGAGTGTGTGTGAGAGAGAGAGAGAGAGAGAGAGAGAAGGTGCACAGTGTCAAATTACGCACGCACACGCATAACGACAGGCTGAAACAGTGAGGGAGAAAATGGATCTTTAACCTCTCTAATGAGACTTCCTTTTGCTTTACACGCGTGCTGTACACACACACATACAGACACGAAATAAAATGTTTTACATGCACACACGTGGTCACAGTGTTCGAGTAAACAGTACACGGATGTTGATATACCAGTAAGAGATGCGCACTAAGACCCAGCAGTGGAGATGATTACCCACAATTCCGCAGCGCAAGAGAGAGAAAAAAAACGTTGGCTCAGATGTGTTCACGTGACGCTCGGCGCCAAAACAAGAAGCGCATGTGTGATACATGATACACTGTGCTTGTAAACCAAGACTTGCTCGTTTTTCAGGTCAAAACTTATTAAAAATCTTTGCTCGTCTTACGGAACAGTCGCAAACCGCGTTAATCGCAATCCGATGTTCCACTGTACTGTTATTGGTGTGTTGACATCCTTAACTGGTCTTTTTTTTCTTGTTTTTTTTTCAGCAGATTGTTCTGAGATATAAATATAACAATGAAATAGGTATAGAAATTGCTCACCTTATGTTGGCCTCAAACACTTGCACTGTGGAATCCTTGTCAAAGCTGACGGTGTCGATAACCAGCTTGACAGCCCGATGAAACTCGGACACATTCCCAAGCACCTGTAGAAATAACAAGATCCCAAGCAGGTCAATCACAACACACTTTATTATTAAAGATCCTGAAATAAATGCTTCACTTAATTGAGTAAAACGCTATAAACCATACTTCTTTTACCATTTGTGATTAACACACTGTACTGTATTACTGTAAAGAAATGTCAATGTATACCAGGGTCCAACTGGCCAAAATGCAAAATTGTACACCTCAGATCTACAGAACTTTAATAAGGATATCAATAGTCTGCATTTAAAACCCAAAAACATTAAGCCTTTGAAACAAATGTCACTTTGTTTAATAGCCTGAACTTACCAAGAGAGTGTCAAGAGTGTCAATTAGTGTCAGGGAGTAGTTGCCAAGCACGTCGTTGATGTTGATGTTTGACCTGAAAGTGAAAGTAGATAACTGGTTAAACATCAAGTTTTTACTATTTCAGGCTTTTAGATAGCAGGGAAAAGAGAGATGATCTGCAGAAAAAAAGGATGCCATCCAGATACATTATGTGAATTTTGTGACGTTTATATTAAACAATAAAGGGTGCTTCAATTCCCAGAGTACGTCCTGCAATACACTTTGTGTGTTCAGATCACCAAGTACAGCTCATCCAAGCGTCGGTTTGGGTTAGTAAGTTGTATACAAAAAAAATTAAATAATAATAAAATCACCAGGTGCTGTTGGCAACAAAGAGTGATGTTTCAGCAGGAATAAAAAGATGATTGTAGATTTTAATCGCAGGCAAACCGAGGCACATGCAAGAGCAGTGAACATATTTTTTTATTTTTTAACAGCGTTTTGGCCTGGTTCACACTAGGCACGACTGCTTTGTACATCGTTGCATATCCTGTACACTTGCCTATTTACACTCACATATAAAACAGCTGACAGTATGCACCTAGTTGTTTCGTGAGCCGCCAATAAACACAAAGTAAAGAAGAGTACAACTTTCAACCTTCATGCTATCCTTAATACAGTGGCTTGCAAAAGTATTCGGCCCCCTTGAACTTTTCCACATTTTGTCACATTACAGCCACAAACATGAAT
>JAQQZS010000036.1:24156000-24173813 GCA_030068045.1 Platyallabes tihoni
GTATATAATTAGTTTTAGGCCATTTTTGTAATTGATGAATTTTTAAAAAATGTTGTAGCCCAGTCTACGCAAACAAACATGATTATTTTTAGTGTATCCCAGATCATCAGTCATTTAGTTATTGCAAAAAAATAAAAAATTAATAAAAATCCTGCCTTTCAAAACCTGTGCAAATTCTTTATTTTTTTTCTCCCACACGTGGCTTCTGTTAAATAGAGAATCTAGCAACGTCTTGATTCAGCTTTTCAGCTTTTCTTACACAGTCTACACAGAAACTTCCATGCGGAATGAACTCCGGCAGTGTTGATATAAGACCAGCTGCCTCAGGACGCCAGATTCATTAATATGCTCGTCACCGCCTCCCAGAAGTTCTGCAAGCTCTGCACACGCAACAGCTGCAACTAGGCGGAGGCGTCCCTCAAGGACAATATGAACAACTCACAATCCTCCCTTATTATTATGCATCCTTCCCTTGCACTTAAACACGCCTTCCCACTGGGTTCCTTCGCAAATCCAAAGTTCTAACATCTCCTAATTTCGAACAAGGGGGACGATGAGACATCTGCTATAGTGCCATCATATTTGAATGCAAATCAAATTGCGAGTGGAGATGAAAGGTAACTACAATTAATGCGAGGCTGCGCATCAATTACGTTGGGGGGAAAAAAAACAATTCCTGAACTGCAGATGGATATGCGAGCAGGGGAAGAACACATAGCATACATTAATTAACCTATGCGACATTTAAAAGCTGCGAGAGATTTAATTTTAATATGGTAGTGTATGCTGGACAAGGCTCCGCGCAAAATTCCTACTGCAACAAACCTATTAGAAGGATTTGTCTTTTTACTCATGCATATGATGTGGATTTTGGTGCATTTGATACATTAAGACTAACACTGCATGCGAACAAACAACTAGTCCATATTCGTTACATATTTTACGGTTATTACCTCTTCGGTGTGCACGTTTCAGTTGCACCGGCCTCCTCCCTCAGTGCATGCATGCAATGTCCGTACCGACCGGAACGTCAAAAAAAAAAAAAAAAACAAGGAGGAAAATCCAGAAGACGTAATGAGACTTATTTGATTTTTTTTTAACACGTTGTTTTTGAGCTCGTACGACGAGAACGTTCCATCCATAAGTTTATTCGGGCATCTCTTGGTTATGTCCACACGGATTCCCTGTAGAAAAGCGCATGGTCCGGTTGGAGAGGACCGCTCTGCCACACTGGAGCAGCACGCGCCTCACAGAGAAAATAACGGGCTCGCGCACCTGGCGCTGTCCGCGCGAGTCAGCTGATTCTGGCACACGCGATTGGCCGAAGGGAGCGCGAGCGGGACACCATCTGTTTGGCTGGGATTCGAACAAAGACGCGCGGAGGGGAGAACGCCGAAAAGAGGGCGATACACCGAGAGCGTCCTCCAAGCCTTCTGTCCCAAGCAATAGACCCCCTCCCTCGCTTCCTCCCTCCCTCCCTCCTTTCCTTGTCGCTGTGATGGAAGACTCTACGTGCTGTTCCAGTCCCCATGAGACAGCATCTCTTTGTTTACTCGTTGAAAGCACTTTTTACAGAAAGGTGTCCTTTAGACTGACCCTGTTATTGATCCTCAGACGAATTTATTCCAAACATCACTTAATAAACAGATTTATAAGGATGCGAACGACAGCACTATTATGAACTCCTATTGCCACTGATGTTATAAAGTTAGGTAGAGATGCAAACACACACACAGCCTGTCACCTTTGTTAAATTTGTATATTTTTTCTAATTTTAAGTCATCTCATCTCCTATACCGCTTTATCCTATATATAGTGAGAGACTTTAGGGGCCCAACAGGAGACTTAGGGCACATGGCAGGTACAGTACACCCTGGATGGGGTGCCAATCTATTGCAGGGCACATATACTGTACTCGTTCAGACACTACAGGCAATGGCAATTAGCTTAATCTGCATGTCTTTTTACTGTGGGAGGAAACCGGAGGGCCCAGAGGAAACCCACCAAGCATGGGGAGAACATGCAAACTTCATGCACACATACCCAAGGCGGGAATCGAACCTGGATCATGAAAATGCAAGGTGAGGTGCTAAAGCCACTTTGCCGCCAACTTCAATTCAATTAAATTTTATTTATATAGCACTTGTAGTAACAATAGTCATTGTCACAATGCAGCTTTACAAAATCAAAAGAAAATGAATATGAAATGGCCAGCACTGTGTAATAATAGTTTGTACTCCAGGCCCTCAAAATAAGCAGTATAGATGATGAGTGAGTGAGTGGGTGAGTGAGTAAGTATGAAATGTGTCTGAAAATATGTATAAATCAAAATGATCAGATTGTCCCTGATGAGCAAGCCAAGGGCAACAGTGGCAAGGTAAAATTCCCTGAGATGGCAATAGAATGGGTGATATTTGGTTGATATTAGATTGCAGGAATTGATTTGAAATCATAATGAGTGTTAGAAGGCAGAAAGTTCAGTATAACAGGAGATGTGTTTAAGTTTATATGGAGTCCACTTCCATTATTGGAGGCTCAGATTTAAAACTGTTTGTAGGAATTTAAGTCGTGAACTATTGAGTGACTGCAATCAACAAGCCCTCAGTGAACAGTTGTCTGTGTCTGCCTAGTCCAAGACCATCTTAATGGTCAAGTAGAATGAGATCTTCAACCAGAAGTGGGGCACAGCGGTTCTGGCTCACTAGCAGCTCAGGAGCGCCATGTGTAACTCGACAACTGTGTTGTTGTGACCAGAAAAATCCCCATCTCAATTTTTGAAAATGTCTGAAACTCCTACATAATTAGTTCCTGTCTGCCTACATGAACCCCATGTAGTATGGCAATTCTAATCTTGACACCAGTTGTAAACCTTTATGGTTATTAAACTGACCTAATTCATTAATTCATCTGAAGCCTTTCCAGGGAACATTGCACTTGAGGCAGGAATATACCCTGAATGGCACCCTAGTCAACTGCAGCACAATTACAGACAGTACTGTATGTTAATTATAGATAATCTAACTTTAAGCATAGAGATTTGTAGAAGTTCACACATTCCGTTCAAGCAATCACGCATCCACAAAAATGAAAAAGAATTGGTTCAAAGCTGACATTAAAAGAAATTTCGCTGCCCATCAATGATATGAAACTTTTAATGGTGGTGAGACATTGACTTGAATGGCATAGTCTACAAACTGATGTCAAAATCCAAATTCCACAAATAGACTCCAGGCTATAAATTCAGACTCATTATGGTTTATTTATTTCTTCCTTGTAGTAGTTAAACTGCAGACTTCAATCCCAAAGATGGTGCTCAAAGTGGAGATGGGAAGGTTATATTAAACCCCGTATATTCTGGGTAATCATGGAAATAGACTGTGCACATGCATCTACAGCATCCTGTGTTTTAATGCTGAAGCAATCTGTATTTTTTCCCCCTAATGTCTCAAAAAGGCACCATAGTTGGAAATAATGGTCAAAAGAGAACTGGGAATTACCTGTGAGGTTTTGTTGTGGAAAGCCAGTCAATAAAGCATGGGCATTTTTATTAGCCTTGGGTGACTGTGAAACATAAGTGATTTTACTCAGAAAACTCTGTCTTTTTATTAAACTTTTAGATTGATATTTTCTGCCTTTTCAATTTAGCATCAGTTATTGTATATGTTGATGGCAATACTGTATGGCAATCAGAGAAATATTTATAACTATTCAAATTATGTAATCACTTGCACTGTGAACATTCCAGTAACATGTCAATCACAGTTATTTCAGTGTTTCAGTAAATCTCTTGTGTGATGAAGATAAAGATTGTGTAAAATGCCATGTAAAAATAGAAAAGAACTTTTGTCTCATCTGAGTTGAAGAAACTAAATATATAGATGCATATAGTTCCTCAACACTCTTGGATAATCTCTTAGGGAAAAAATATCACATAAGGCAGACCTCCTTTAAACTAAAATAAAAACATAAAATATTTTTCTGCAATGCATCCTCACCAATATACAGTACTGTGTATTGAACGTTCACAATGCAATATAATGTAAACAATAATGGTTTCGCATCAGATTACTGTAGAAGAAAAAATTACAAGCACGTAGACACCCTCTTATTGTTACTGTTAAACAACCTTTTAATGTTATTTGCCAGCTTGTACATTCTGTATCTTTGTTCCATTGAGCAATTCAGCACACATCTCCACCATCTGTTTACTGGCTGTTCAAATTTCTCATTAAATTCTCCACAAAAGCTCTTGTGCTACAGTACTCTTCTTTTGGATTATTTCACAACAGCACATTTACTACTCTTGTGAGACTGATGTCAGTCAACCTAACAAATTTACACTTGGACCAGTGCCTCAGAAGCACCTTACCCGATGACATGTTCAGTGTGTTCATTGCTTAATTAATATTCATGAACTTCTCCGCTTGTGTTGATGATTAGAAATTCCCAAAACAGCACTACCCATCACCATACTACCGGCTACAACAATCCACTCCAGAAAATTGGCAAACATGGATAACTGAGAAAACTGCAATCTGTATCTACCAACAGTATATTGCACTTGTAGAGAAGAAGCTGACATACTGTACAAAGTGACCATCATACAGCTGGCAAAGTAAACAAGCAAATAAAAAAATGCTGAAGACAGACTTTTTTTCAGAATTTGTTTTATGCAAAATAGGTGTGTTTTCAGATGAGTAATAAAAAAATATGCACTGTTTTTAAGTGGCTATATTGCATGTGAGAGCTTATACCGTTTGAGAACTACTGCACCATGGCATACTACATATTAAATCTGCAGGATGGCAGGATAAGCCAGAGAGTTGGCATTGCTGATGGTGAGACATGTGCAGGTGGTATCATCTTTTACTCAGCAGACTATTTGAGAAGCACCAACACGCTGTGCCAATATTGGAGGCGGAGTGTGAAGAACGTTTGAGCATATGGTGTGAATAATCCTAGTAGATTAAACTGCATTGTCGCACTGGTATATGCGCAAAAAAAAAAAAAAGGCACACCTTGTAAATATATGCATGAGCACTGGTGGCTCAGTGGTACTGTATGTGTCTCAGGTGGAAAACTGGTGCCAAGTTCTGTGCGGATTGGATGGTTCACTGTGGTGACCCCTTAATGTAAGCAGCCAAAAAAATGTTGTATAAAAAAAGTGTATATATTCATAAGCATCTCATGAAAAAATGATGAGCTCTGAGTCGGAGAGGGATGAAGTCAGAGTTGGAGAGGGATGTAGAACAGTCATACCTGAATCTCATCTCATTACACTAGTGATTTTGCCATGAAAACCAGTGAGGCAGATGTCTGATGCCTGTCAGATGTCATTGCGAATGTGGGTGTCTGCATAACCTGAAAGCTTTAAGGTGCAGGTGCTGCTGTGGAAAATGCCTTCAGCTTCTGTCTGTCACACACCCACACACACATAGCGATGTACTTCACACGACTATGCCACCTGTAGCTAGATAAAAGGAGTCTTCTGGAAGCATGCCCAACATTAATGCCCATGATATTACACTTTAGCATATTGATAGGTGATATTGATTAGTTGTAATAGGATGAGGGCTAAATAGTGCTGTTTATCAAGCTCTTTCTCCTCTGCGAAGATGATTCCACTGTGAACGCTAAACTGCATCTTGATCAGTCCACAGGGATCCCTCACAGCTTTGTTCTGCAGTTTTTAATTTCTTTCTAACCATGACCAGACAAAGACAAGTCATCGGTAAAGTTAAACATGGTTTGAACCACTGGGGTTTAGAAGCCCTAGTAGGGAAAGTAATCAGTCAGCCAAATCGACTCTTGCCAAGTTAGGGTGACACAGCAATAATTGCTTTTTATTGAAATGTAAAGGTAATATTTAGCTATTTTAACTTGAATAAATTCAGTTTCATTCAGTTTAATTCAGTAAATTTACTGATCAGGCTATTAGATAAAAATACTGTTAGTAGAATTCCAATCCATATGTACTGTATATTTATGCTTGTTTGTTGGTCACCAGTTTACACTTTTTCCACAAAGTCCAGCTTGTTGCTTACTCATGCTTTCTAGTTCATGCTATGAATCAGACACATGGCCAAATACATTTATCATTTTTCAACACCAATTTGTAAATAAATTTTAAATACTTTTAATAATAATCAAACAAATAAATACATATTTGAAATACATTCTACCTCTATTGTAATCAATTTGGATAATTGCACGCCTAAGGAAAACTGTAAGTAGAATATGCATAAAATAATTTAAAAGCTAAGATTTATCTTATGCCTGATGATCCTAATGATATATTTAATTGTTAGACACACATCATAACACAGGACCCCATCTTATTATGTTGAGATCTGATCCTGTTAAAGCATAGAGAGAGAGAGACAAAGATCTTTTTGTTCTCTGTTGCTATTCTCTCCGTAACTTGTGGCACTAGAACTGCAGTCACAGATCTCTCAGTGCTTGCCGTCCATCACAGGTTGTAAGGAAGATGGATTAAGGCATGTGGGAATCTGCGCCCTACACTCAGGGTTGATAGAGGAGAAAATTAAATATGATTGGGTCGAGATTGGCTTAGTGCTTATATATAGGCACCTTCTCTTTAAAGGAACTAAAAAAGTGATTTCTGCAGAACCATTGATTATTATTTGAAAATAATAAACGCCATACATGCAATAGCACAGTGGCTCTGACATTCAAAACCCAGCAAAAGCTAAGAACAAATATGATTATATTATATTATACAGTACTGTGCAAAACCCCAAATTTTTTCATATTATGTTTTCGGAGAGCCAGACTTTCTTGTATTTTTAATGTAATCTTGAGGAATAGTTCTCCAGGCATCCTGAAGGACTTTTTGGCTTTAATTTTCAGTCCAGTCTCTGTTCCTGGCCAGTTTCAGAGGAGTGTTTTTTGTCTATTTGATAAGCCACACAGTGACCTATGAATCAAGCATTAAAAAACATCTAACTTAAGGCATGAACCAGTGAGAAACAGGTGCAGATGATGACAGATGATCAGTGATTAGTATACTGAAGATGCTGAATGCTGAGTGGTTGAAACAGACGAGAGGGGAAATGAGGTTGCAACAAATTTTGGAGACGTCGGACTGAAAAGTCCCACCCACGACCACAAAATTTTATAACAGTGTTAAAATAAAAGAATAGTTTTGAAAAGGGTTTTAAACAGTTTCAAAAGGATACAGAATTTTACCGAGGGAGTTGTATATCATGCTGTATATAAAGTAACCCAGTGGCATTCCTGTATCTGGTTCGAGTTCTTAAAAGGGCCAGTATGTGATTGGAAAAAAAAACGATTCAATTCCAACACCACTGATTTAGATCCAAAAACTGGTGATGCCAGGAATATCATAGATTCTAGTTTTGAGACAATTTAAGTGCCATCATAACAACAAAAGGACCGAAACTTTTTCCCAGGATCACCATTACAAAACATATAATAAAAATAGTTGTTTGTTTTTGTTTTTTTGTTTGTTTGCATTAAATTCATATTATTATTATTATTATTAGGGAGAATTCAGGGGTCTAAAGAGGTAACTTGTGTAACTAGAATAGGGAACAAACCAAATATGAACTGCAGTGCTAAATGTTTATGTTCTAACAAACAAATTATACTCAAAACAAATAGCTGCAAGCAATAGAAATGTTTTACCATTACCCGAATTACATTACAGACATCCGTATCCAGAACGACTCTCAGAAGTGCTTTGTATTCAAAAAATATACTGTTATGCTAGTTCAGTAAGCTTGGGAAATAAATTACACGAACGCTGGCACTCCTAAACAGTAGGGGTGCTTGGCTGCCATTACTAAACGTGTCACATCCTAATAGTGTCACATCCAAATGAAAAAGGATCATATTTCCTGAGTATTTTACATAGCAAAATCTATTTTATGAGAATTTGTATGAATCATCTTGCATGTAAATTTATAAATGGTTAGGCCAAGGGTCATGTTTAGCAGTAATCGTGTTTTCTACAGTCACAAGAAATCCAATGATAAGGCATGTTCTGTGTAGTTTGAGGAAGGTAGTGAGAAAAAGATTGTGTGTGTGTGTGTGTGTGTTCATTCAGACACCTCCTAAGCAGATGCAGATAGCAACACAGGGACAAGGGCAATCTCTTGTGTTGGGGTCAAAAGAAAGTGCTGACCTCTCCTATAGAAAATAGGGCAGGGTGGTGACATGGGGTTAAAGAGGAGGTAGGGAACCTTCTTTCAGGGACAGAAATTCTCACACATAGCGTACATAGTCACACACAGAGCATTGCACTCTGACTGAACCTGTTGTCAGGAAGATTGGCTGGCTCGATTTTGAGTGATAAATTATAAGTTCTTTACCTGGCTGAATGATGTCTTTCCTAAAGATGACCTAATTTTGGACCTACATTGGTATGACATCAGACAACCCTTACTCTCTCATCTAACAGTACAAAGTGTGAATGCTTGATACATACAGTGTATATATATATATATATATATATACACACACAGAGCGCGGCCCTTTCCCTTTCCCCAAATAATCTTATTTATAACTTTCCAAAGTTGTTAGAAGAAGGCTGTCTGGGTATTATTTATATTTTTAAACATGGTCCAAGAACCTCTCATATATTCAATGCTTCAAATAATGTACAATGTCTTTTCTCCTGAGTGATAGATGACTTCTTTTGCTGGATCACTGATGGTTCCTCATACACAAGCCCAGACATGTAGTTTAAATATTCATAAGATCTTCCATATGTGCACTCATTGACTTTTATTCCACTGCAGTGCTCACATATTTTAGATGAAGGAGGGTGTAAAAAAAAAAAAAAAAAAAACACAATGAGCGGTCTTTGTGTTCCTTCGTGGTGTCTAATTACACGAAGCATGATGTAGGACAAAACAATATTAAGACAACATAGTGCTTGGCCACTATATTTTCTGAAAAGTGTACAATATTAAAGAAAAAGAAAAACTCAGATTTGTCATGGCTAAATTGTATTACCCATATTTTTTACGATATGTTTTGAAATTACTACAGCTGTTAAATATCCACACTTTTACTTTTTTTCTTTTTAAATGTTAATATATAACAAGAATCAGTCTGCCCATAGCATATTAGAACAAATTTGGCCTGCTGTCTAGTCATTAGTAATATTCAGTCTAAAATGTCAATAACCACCAACAATTTGGCACGGATGAAGACATTTATATAGGATAAGTCAAATCAATGTGCTCTATATGCAAATCTTTACTAAGATTTTGAAAAAAAATTATCATAATAATATGGACAAGAACTTCACTGGAATACATTTTACTAGCAGACTTTCAGGACACTATCAGATCAATACAATCTTGCAACGTATACATATAAAACATTGCCAAACACTGCCGAAACCACATTGCATGTGCACATGTCGTATGCCTCCTCATCACATGCTCTTCTTTTACAAGGCTGGGAAACTGGTGATCCTCACTCCAGCATATTCAACAGGGGTCACTTTGCTGCAGTGTGGCTTCCCTCTCCCAGCCAGAAAGTTGTTTTTTTTGCATGCACTGAAGGCAGCAGATGGGACCATGACATCCATATTCATTAGCCTCGGTCTGCCACCTTGACCCTGACGCCAGATCCCCATCAGCGCTCCGTTCATGGACTCAATAGAAGGAACTTGGGGCTACTGCAAGACCCCTAGAACATGTTTATTATCTCAAAGGCTGGGAAACACGAAGTAGCTTCTCGCCAACAATCCCCCCACCATCTCAACTCAAAATCTGCATTACGATGCTCTGATACTCAAGCAAGTCCCTCAAGAATGGAACATCTGCCCTACTAACCGGGCTTTCTTAAAGTGGTGTGGATGATAAATGAAGAGGGTCTAAGGAGACAATGCTGGAAGTATACACTGAGGTAAAATGACAATGTTCAATGATCAATAAAGGAAGCAGGGAATAATGAATTATGGGTAAGGAACAGCCATTCTTATTAAGGAATAAATAAGGAAAGCCTTCATTTGCTAGAGTTACACAATGAAAAATCTAGCAATGACTAAAAAAATGTCTGTCTACTGCTAAACAATAGTGTTCCTTCTTTATAGTACAATTAAACTGAAAATGAGATTAGAGAGGTAAGAATTGTACATTTTGATGGTAGATTTAATAAATTGGTCAAATGGATTAGCGGAGAAAATTAGATGACCGGTTTGACACTGGTTTTGTGCTTTTTTCAACATCAGTCAAAGCACATTTAAAGAGTAAATGTAGCCCATTGTAAATGTTAACAGTGGTTCATTAAGAAACCAATAATTCTCTCAGAAGGTATACACAGAGGAAGAATGGTGAAGGTGGGATACAAATATCCTTAATTAGGCAGAAACAGCAAAAACCTAAAATAAGGGTAGATTTATGTTACTTTAGTGATTTATGTTACTTTAGTGAAATTTTCAGTCACTTTAGATAAAGCCAAATGAATAGAAAAGGCCAACAGACTTTGGTATTACAGCATTATGACTGACATTTACTACAAGCCGGTGGGGTTTGAACTGTATGTCAATGTAGGGACTTTTGAATTAGTGTTTCCATCAGGAATACTAGCCCAATGCATTCCTAAAAATGGATTCCCATGTGGAAGATGTCACCATAATAAATTGTTATGGTCTTCTCTCTGCACTACTGAAATATAAATGGCACATTTTGAACACTGCAGTGTCTGAGAATATGAATGTTAGAGAATAGATATTTCAGAACATAAACTCAAAAGTTAGGCTTGGGGGTGGGGTAGGGGTGCTTGAAAACACTATTTACAAGTTGACTATTCAGGATTCCTTTATTTCTGTAGCATTAAGGAAACAGACACATTTACATGCCTGCGGACCTTATTGATAGCAAGTGGCAATAATATAAATTGAGATGTCTACTGAAGCCATTTTTCATTAAATGACTAATTAAACCCATTTGTGCATAGTATACATCACTTTAATAGGCCAGTAAGACTTAAATAGAATAGACATGCAAGTGTTAGTTTTTTATTAGCTCGAAATGTCATCAGCAGACACTGAAGCAGGAAACAAGCTGATTAAGTCTGTCATATCAAATAAGGCTTGGTCATGGCGCAGGAAAAATATATATCATAAAGATTCATCTGACCCCATACATGCCTGTCGATACCGACGGCTATAGTATGCAACTGGAACTCTTGATGAGACTGGTGAAAGAGGCAACCAAGGCTCTGGTAAACTAGGAAAGATGGACCCCAACAACTGTAAGAGCAGAGTTAGAGGGTCGCGTAAGCAAGCTGAAAGAGTTTAACAGTAAGTGTGAAGCAAGAAAAATTTCATTTGCATGCACTCAAAGGAATACAGAGAATGCAGGAGCATCAGAAACCAATGTGAAAAATAAGATGGATGTGATAGCTTCTGCAGCTCAGATTATGCCAGTGCTAAAAATTTAACTGGCACGGTGGTGTCGTGGTTAGCACTGTTGCCTTGCACCTCGAGGGCCAGGCTCGATTCGTGTGTGTGTGTGTGTGTGTGTGGAGTTTGCATGTTCTCCCCGAGCAATAGCGAGTTTCCTCCGGGTACTCCAGTTTCCTCCCACAGTCCAAAGATATGCAGGTTAGGCTAATTGGCATTCCCAAATTGCCTGTAGTGTGAGTGTGTGTATGTGTGTATGCTTTGTGATGGATTGGCACCCTGTCCAGGGTATACCCTGCCTCATGCCCTAAGCCTCCTGGGATAGGCTCCAGGGTAAGAATACAGGATAAAGCGGTATAGAAGATGAGTGAGTGAGAGAGTGTACTTAAACTAGCGACCGTTGTACCAGAATAAATACCATTGGACTTATTACCATTATCCTTTCATTCTGCATTTAAAGATTGAATTCAGATTTTTTTTCATTCATTGTAGACAAAATCTAAATAGTTTACAATAGGAAATAATTTATTATTTTAATTATAAGAACATTCATCTTTACCACTCATCAGTCTCTGAGGTAAAAGTTGGGGTTCTTTACACCACGGAATTGGCCACGTATCCAAGTAGAATTGGCCCCAAAATCTGGGATGTTTGAGTAGTGAGAACATACTGTACTTTGCCTGGGCAGAGATAAATGTACTATCTTTGGGTCCAAGTGTTTTTTAAATGAAAAGCCAACACATAAGGTGGCAACGTCAGCACATGAACTGATCTCATCCTGTGAACTGCACAGCAATAGCTAATTAGAAAAATTAGGAAGCCGGATGAGACTTGTTCTTTAAATTTTCTCTAAAATATTTATTATTAGACATAACACAAAGGTAAAATTCTTTGGTTATGGACCGCTCAAAAACCAATTGGATGCATACTGCCACCTGCTGTATTGGAGTGTGAATACACGTGTACTGTGGTGGTTGTTGTTAATCTTTCGGCTGCTCCTGTTGAGGGGTCGCCACTGCAGACCCTGTGATCTGCACACAACTTTAGCACAGGTTTTATACCGGATGCCCTTCCTGACTCAACCCTCCTAATTTATCCGTGCTTGGGACCAGCGCTGCATCCAATGGCTGGAGTTTGGGCATTGGGTGGGAATTGAACCCATGGCAGGCAGGAAACCTACCACTGAGCCCAAAATTCCCACAAGTGTACTGGGGTACAGGACGATATTACTAAGGCGAAGGCTGGCCCACGGTCGTGTGGGAAGGGAGGAGCAATCGTGTTTAGGATTAAAGCATCCCAAACATGAATCTCACATTTGTTACTTCACTTGACTGATGGATAGATAGATGGATAGATGACATTTGTGTCATGTTGTTTATAATAATAATTAAAATAATAATAATGATAATCATCATCATCATAAATATATTATAGGACTGGCCTTTGGCTGAACCAGTCCCATACCTAGCAAAAGAATTAATATTTAACTTGATTATAGAAAAAGTAGTAAAGCTTTAATAATGGTTTATAAAATACTGGTATAAAATTCTGGTAAATCAGTTAGTAGCAGTAATCTTTGCTATCGAGCTGTTATCATTTTCTCGGACAATGGAAATATAATTATCTGTGCTGTCATGTTTACAGAGAGAAAATGATGCAAAATCTAATAAGCTTGTTAGTATAATTTAAAGTAGTTAACAGAGGAACAATAATCAAATCTGTATCCCATCAGCATAACGATGCCAGAAGCTCACTGATATTGTTTGAGATGCTGTAGAAAGTAATGCTGTTTATGCCTTCTTGCTAAATCTAATGCCATTTCATCACAGTGTGTCACCACAAACATAGCTTTCCTCCATGCAGGGGAAATGTAAACTGAGATTCCACTATTACCATTACGAGCCCGAATTTAAAAACGAGTTGTTTCTAAATCAGTATGTGGATGAATTGATGAATAGGTTCCAGATGGATGAATGAATAGATGCGCTAATTGGTTGCGCATTGGTGGAATTGATGATTCTTCAAGTGGGTAGTTATTAGTTGTAGTTAGTTAGTATTAGGGCGACTGGGTGGTTGCTGGAATAAAATGGATGAAGGATGGATGCATGGATGGACGAATAGATTGGATGGATGGATGGGTGGTTGATTGGTTGGTGGAATTAATGGATGGATGAATGTTTGTGTTTTTGGTTGCATTGAGGAAGAATAGATTACATTGGTGGGTGGCTGGTAAAATGGTTGGTCGGATAGAGACATTTGGTTGGTCTAATGTACAGTATGGATGAAGGGTGAATGGGTGGTAGGTAGAATGGATGGATAAATGGATGGGTAAGTGGGTGGGTCTTTGTTTGGTGGAATGTATGGATGAAGGCTGGATGGGTGGGTTGGAGGAATGCATGGTTGAAGGATAAATGGATAGTTAGGTAGATGGATGGATGGAAAATAGAATAGATGAATGGATAAATAGATGAAGGGATGGATAGGTGGTTTGGTGGAATGGATGGAGAAAGGACAGATGGATGGTAGATAGAATGGAAGGAGCATAAATAGATGGATTGATAGATGGATGGGTAGGTAGATGTGACTTTGGTTTGTTGGTTGGGTTGCTAAGTAAGTCTTATAGATGGTTTAGAATGGGTAAAGGAATGTATGGCTGGATTTATCGTACCTAAATTAGCTTTTTTTTTTTTGCTTTGTACCAATTTTTGCTTGGATAATCGTCGGAGTTAGCTATTTGCTTTATCACCTTGTAAATGTTTGTACATGATGGACTAAAGATCAGTGTCTTCCCTCCGCTCTTGTTCATCATTGACTGGTCCTCCTGGCTCAGTGTTCTGTTGTAGAAATGAACCTCATTGCATGCTTAATTATCTTTAATGGCAAGGAGAAAACATTCATACAAACTAAGAAAATAGTGGAAAGGATGGACACAAGCTTGCTTACTCTGTCTTATTGTGTCTTTTGTCAGATTGTGGTAAGGTTGTCTCCTACTAGTGCTCAGATAATATCAGGCAGAGTAGATCAACGAATCTATTTACAAACTATGTGCAAGGTCAGATTACAGAACAGGACCTTTAACATGTAGGTTAACAAGTCATTGCCATGCTCTATGTGGTGGTTCTACTAAATAAGTACATGAATAAAAAAAAATAAATACTGTAAGTATACACCTACTGTTCCTGTTCAAGATTACTTAGTATGTAATTCCGTGTGTATGTCATACATGTGCACATCTTTGCAGATGTGTGTGTATAAATGCAAGAACACTACAGGTTGCAAAAATAGGAAGTTGTGAAATGAATAGTAACAACTGTGTAAAAAAATGTTAAACTTTCACAACTTCTACTTTCCTGTCCTTTCTTGTTATTGTAGGTCCAGTGATGGGAACACTTCTAAACAAACCCCTACAAATAAACCCACAGAGAACTATCAATCCCACCCACTCCAGACCTGAACATCACCACTTACTAATTCACCACTTACATCACCACTTACCTAAACATTGTGTCTCTCTTGTCTGTGTCATTGCCAAGCCTTATTTCCCTTGGGTGTTTACTTCAGTTTTGACCCAGTGATTTCTTTGTTCTCAGAGTTCGTCTTCATCCTGTTTTGCTGAAGCAGCATTTCATTCTTGCCCCGTTGCAATAAAACCGATACATACATAATTAATAATGAACAGTAAATGTGTTAAGATGTACCTTATTAATCTGTAAATAATCAGAATAACCAGTGGTGGGTTGCTTAGTGGATATCACTGTCACCTTGGGTCTGTGTGCATGGAGTTTGCATGTTCTCCCTGCGCTTGATGCGTTTCTTCTAGGTACTCTGGTTTCCTCACAAAGGTTATTTGTCGTTCACAAATTGGCCATAGAGTGTGAATGAGCATGAGTGTCTGTTTGTGCATGTGTGTGCGCATGTGTGTGTGCGCATGTGTGTGTACCCCGCCTCGTATCCTAAGTCTTCCAGGATAGCCTCTAGGCCCCCTGCAAACCTGTGTACAGGATGAAAACATGTAAACATCATGTAAACAGCAAATCTGTGTAGAATGGAGCGGAGAAAAGGTCAACGAGAACAGTCTGACCTGATCCGGCGCGATCGGAATGAATTTAAAATCCGCATGAGAGAGGTGGTGTAAACCTGATAATCTGTTCAGTAGTTAAATATTGTCCATGTTAACACTTGATCAGATCATTTCTCTCTTGTTGGAATAAATAGATTCTTTTTGAGCATGTTCGCCGCACGTGGGGGTAATTTTAGGTGACAAGTTTCCAGGAGGGAAATTTTGCTTCTGTAAAATCAGTGAGAACGACTCTCTCCCACCTGTGTTTACTTTCAGTCACTGGGTCTCCGGCTGAGGAAGGGGCGCTGACTGGCTTGAAAAATTATTTCATACGTGTTTAAACCAATCATAGATGAGATGGAATTCTTGTAACCAATCAACAGCAGAATGTAGAATTTGTTGGTAAAGATTGGCAGCATAACCTACCTGTCAAGGTGGAGGTAAACAACTCTTCTGTTATATTTCTGATAGATTAAACTCGGTTTAGTGAGCAGATCCACGTTGCACATGGAAAAGGTTATATTTTGATAAAATGTTTTGTGCATGTAAACAAAATCTCTTATCTTAACAGATCAGCAACCTTGTAAACAGGTATGGTGGAATTTCTAATCGGAATGAAGAAATATGAACATCACTAATAATACATATAAGGAAGCGAAAATCAATCATAACATTTTGAAAGGTTTAATATAAAAATCTAATTAAAGCAAAACTTTCAATAAAAAGGATGACCTTTTTAGATTTTTGTATTTTAAAAGAGTGTGTTAAATCCTCAATACAAAGGGACAAGAATATTCTTTAAATATAAACGTTACATAGAGCAAATACATATGATCCAGAGTGTTAAAAATCTGGGAGTGAGAGGAGAGGTTTATGAGATCTTGTGATTTGAGTCGGTCATGACTGTTCCAATCCGGGGATGGCACTGATGTCTCGGCGTCAGATCCCCCAGCGGGGAGGGCCTCGACAGAGAGCACCAGTTAAAGCCTAAACACTCTTCCCTCTGTTTGATCACCGTAATCATTCCTCTTGATGTTCAGCCAACTATTTCCAGAGTCTTTGGCTCTGAGTCTTCGTCAGTTCCATCGGCAGCGGTTCAGTAGCTGGACCTGGGCGTCATTGTGTTATTTACACTTAATATTAAAAGAGCTGAATAAACAGCGTAAGCATCTGCTTTGTCATAATAACATTATGCTGCTTGACCCCCAATGCTGTGTCTCGGTGATCACTGTGTGGTTAGGGGAAATGTTGATTCAGAAGCGGGAGGTCATGAGGTCCGTGTTGTTACATAATCTACTCCTGTTTTTTCGTAAACAAGCTGGATGTGTTTTATGAAGGTTTAGCATCAACAGGATGAGCTTACATTAGTTATTTTATAGCGAGCCATTATTTTTTTCCGGTAGTTATAACAACATGGCGTCAAAAAAAAAACAACAAAAAAAAACCACAACAGTCATAACCATCATGGTAATAATAACTGGGTGACTTGATTTATTATGGAATAATAATTTATATGTCAACATATCATATTACTGTATTTTCAATATGTCAACTGGTGGATAAAGCAGAGGTGGAGTTCATGGAGGAAAAGCGTATAAGTGGTCATTTTCTGTCATAGATCGAGCGAGTAGAAGTAAAAACTCCACACCAAAGCAGAATTAATAAGTTTATAGTGAAGTATTTGTTGAATTTCTTGTCTGGTGTTGTGTATATATTTGGTATTCCCATGAGGAGTCAGTGGCTGTGTGCCATGCTGACATCATAGGGGACCTGGCTAGAGCAGTTACAAAAGCAAAAACAGGAGCAGTTTTTTTGCATACTTATTAATTTCCAGTTATGTTCAGTGTAATATTAATGCGGAACATGGACATCGTGGAAACAACAAAAGTTCCACAATGCAATCCACATACAGTAATGGGCAATAGTCTTGAGCTATCCTTAGTTTCTTTATATTAAATGATGTAGGTTAAATTTTTCAAATGGGACCAAAAGTTTTACTGTGACAGGCTGAAAAGTGCCCAAAAATACAATTTAACAATTGGTTGTTTATGTATCAACCACAGCAGCAACCTCGTTTCCCCTCTCGTCTGTCCCAACCACTCGCCATTCAGCATCACCAGTATACAGTACTAATCTCTGTCTGGCTAGGACTATAACAAGCATAACAATTCTATTCAATTATGAATCATGGTGAAGATAATATCTCATAATTATGACATCCTGATCTCATAATTATGACATCCTGATCTCATAATTATGACTTAATATCTCATAATTATGACTTAGTATCTCATAATTATGACTTATTATCACATATAATTATTAGGGTTCTGAGAAGACAGGGACAAT
>JAQQZS010000036.1:24173913-24184564 GCA_030068045.1 Platyallabes tihoni
CAGTCCAAAGATATGCAGGTTAGGCTAATTGGCATTCCCAAATTGCCTGTAGTGTGTGAATGGGTGTGTGAGTGTGTATGTGTGTGTGCCCTGCGATTGGCACCCTGTCCAGGGTGTACCCCGCCATGTGCCCTAAGTCTACTGGGATAGGCTCCAGGTCACCACGACCCTGAGTACAGGATAAAGCAGTATAGAAAATGAGTGAGTGAGTGAGTGAGTAAAAATTAAACCTACAACCTACGTTCAGTGGAATAAGAGGGACTTCTACCGCTGGAAGAGGGACTGGGAAAACCTTTAGAAACAAGGAGAACCCACAAGGTCGGCAGAGGTTAAAAAGATTCAACTGGTGGACAGCACCGACAACAAGATTGCCAACGAGCTCAGGCTTTCCTCTTACACACAGCTGCTGACATCTTCAGAGTTTTGGAGAACCACTATGGAAACAAAACAACAATCGCCATGGAAATTGTCGAGGAGCTAGAAAGGATTCCTGCTGTGAAAGCGAATCAGCCAAGGAGGGCTATAGAGTTAACCCAAACAGTAGAAAAAGCCCTGGCAGCTCTCAATGGGAAATATTAGTGCAATCAAGAACCCACTTGTGATAAAGTCCATTGAGAGCAAGTTACCTGAGTTTGCAAAAAGACAATGGTTAGTCTACATGACGGATCCTGCAAATGGCATCACACCAGAGAAACACTTTGATACACTACTAAAGTTCCTAAAGAAAGACAAAGAAATTCTTGGAAGGCTTGAACGGTTCTACAGAGAGTAGATGCGTCGTGTGTGGAGAAGAGAAGCATAGACACAAAAACTTCTTCTGCAAAAAAGTTTAAAGAACTAAAACTAGCAGAGAAGAAATCCACTGAAAAGGAACTGGGTGCATGTAAAAAAAAAAAGTGCTTGGAATGCCACAAGGAACAGGTGACAGGTGCAATGACAACTACTGTATCTTTGCAGAAACAAAGACTGTAAAAGGGGAGCCTCGTCAGACCACCATTACCTCCTTTGTCCAAAGGGGGAACTCAAGGAAATGGGTGGGGGAAGAGCCACCACCAGAGACCCCAGGAAAGGAAGCAGATTTACAGATGAGCAGGAGGAGCTTCTGGCTGAACTCTCACCAGAAAAGTTCAAGAGAGCATGCACCAACAAAGATAAGGTGGTATACTGCTCTGAGAGAGACAAAATGGGACTTTTAGTCAGGAGTGGATTAGAAGAACTCCCTGCTATCATGATGTTGATGGAAGTAACTGCTAATGCAGGACAAAAAATTGGCACTCTGATATATCTGGCCTCAGACACAAATTATATTACACACAAAGCTGCTGATAGACTCAAGTTAAGGGGAGAGAAAGTTACCTTGGTGGTTCATGGGGTTGGCAAGATGGCCATTTGAGTGAGCACAAAAAGGTACCTCCTCAGGATTAGAGTCAAAACTCACAAGGGGACAGTGAAGGCTCATCAGTCGATCTGTTATGGGTTAAAGGAGATTGCCAAGTACACAGAAGTGTAACTCCAGAGCAACTTAAACATAGACCTCAAAGAATTGAAAAGGCCGAAGAAGATTGAACTCCTTATCAGCCACAGAGAGAGGAGACTCGCACCACAAAGAATGAAAGTCGTGGGAGATCTTGTCCTATGGGACAGTCCGTTGGGGAAAACTGTTGCTGGAGCACACCCAGATCTGTTTGAGAAGGTGGATATGACAGCACATGAGTCTGAGACTCCTTTTGCTCGGTCCATGAGGGCAGCTGCAGTCAAGTATGAGGAAGTCTTTGAAAAGTCTGAAGCTCCAAATATCCCCAAGATAATCCAGAGGGAAAAGTCATGTGTCTGAAACAAAAAGCTCACTGGCAAGTAACCAAGATTTTCTTGAGTGGTGGAAGTGGGACAGTATCGGGGCAGCCTGTGAACCAAAGTGTGGTGGGTGCCGTTGTGGTAACTGTCAGCCTGGAGGAAAAGAAATTACTCTAACAGAAAAGAAAGAACTTGGGATCATGAGAGAGGGTCTCACCTATGTTAAAAATGATTTCCACAGTAAGTCTCCATACTGGGATACAAAGTATCCATGGGTTCAGGACCCATCCACCTTCCCATACAACAGAAGTAGGGTGGAAAGTGCTTTCCTAAGAACGGAAAAACAACTCAAGAGAGTACCAGAATGGTGGGGTATTTATGCAGCACAGAGCCATGATATGGTTGAAAGAGGAGCAGCGATGAACCTCACCAAGGAAGTGATTAAGAAGTGGAAGGGACCAGTTTGGTATGTCACCCACTTAATGGCACCAAACCCCGACTCAACAACAACTCCGGCACGGCTGGTCTGGAATAGTAGCCAAAAAAAATTCAATGGATTGAGCATGAATAATCTCCTGCTAAAAGGGCCAGATATACTCAACCCTATCAGAGCTGTTTTGCTTCGATTTAGAAAGGGAGTATTTGCTGCTCTTGGAGACATTAAGAAGATGTAGAACTCTGTCTGGCTTGAAGAGCATGAAGTGCAATTTCACAGTTTCCTCTGGAGGGATACTGAGGAAGAAAAAATAGGCGAGTATGCCATAACAAGGATCAACATTGGAGATCGCCCTGCTGGATGCATCGCGCAATTCGCTATGCGTGAAACAGCGCGATTGGCAAAGTTTGCTCATCTGAAAAAGAGTACTTGAGGAGGATAGCTACGTGGATGACATCCTCACATCCCACAATGACCAGGACAAACTGACCATGATAATAAATGGACTATGGATAATAAATGGATTCTGACAGCTGGCGGATTTGCACTCAAGCCATGGGTTAGGTCAGGGCAAAGTGGGAGACAATTGACTAGTGCACAAACTCAAAGTCAAGCGATCATACTTCCAAACCAGATGAAGGAAGAAGAAAATAAAGCTTTGGGAACAGGGTATTTAGTAGAAGAGGACAAACTCTACATCATGACTTCCATTAACTTCTCAAAAAGGAAAAAGAAAATGAGAACAGGCCAGAAACGTCTTGAAGGCGAAGTGAAACTGAAAATGCCTAACGTTGACCAGGAGACAACTACTAAGCCAGGTTGTTGGGCTCTATGACCCAATTAGTCTCATTACGCCTGCCGAGCAAAAAGATGCAATTCTTGTCAGGATGGCATTCCAAGATACAGGAAATGGGAGCTTAACTCGACAACCATTTCGACAGAAATCTTAGAAATAAGGCCATCAAATTCTTCAAGAGGAATTGGCGGATGAAAGTTGAAAATCTAGTAGACAGTCAGATTGTGCAGGGGGCCATTCATTGTGATAGCTATAGGTTCCAGACGTTCTTTGCAAGCAGAGTTGGGGAAATCCAAAAGGCTGAGCCAGCGAGTGACTGGTGGTGGATCCCATGAAATGGCCCTGGAAAATCGATCCTGCAAGTTCTCGCTACAGGAAAAGGGCAGCAGAGACCACTGTTCGCATTGTACAGTGAGCGCACAGACAAGACAGGGAAAGTCATGAAGAAATTGAAAATCAAGATTCCTGCGACCATCCTTCACAGAGATGTTAGACGGCTAGTTGCTTTGGTTCCTGCAGAAGAACAGGCAGAAGAAAAATAAAAATGTGAACAGAACCAGTAGTTCAAGTGGGAGGTGCTAAAATATGTGAAATGATGGAACTGAAGTCAAAAGGAACAACTGTGACACGACCAGAGTATGACATCACAGTATGCATCACCTCACAGTCACTAATAGAGCAAAGGTACAGACTCAACATACAAGCACCATCTGTGACAGAGAATCACCACCTCACAGTAACTATGATGTAACATTATAGGGTCTGTGTATAAAAGCTTGCGTGTAAGAGACTGCAGTCAGTAACATGTGAGACAGGGAAGCGCATCAGCTGCTGGTCATATCAGGGACACTGATGGCATGATAGTACCGCTCTTTGCTTATATGAAGGACTGATCACTTGAATTTGAGATATTTGATATTTGATTTAATTGCTATTGTGCTCAATACAAGAGAGAAAGAGTAATTTATGTAATCTTATGATTGATATTTAAGTGTTTCCATGTATTCACAAAGAATGTAATATGATGTGTATTACATGTTTGGTAAATGGTTTATGGAATAGTACGTGCTAAGCGTAGTTAAATAATTTCGTTGTATTTGTTTACATTATTTAACTAATATTTATTAGAATTAATGATTTACCTATTATTTATCAGAAATAGTGATGTACCTTTTTTATCGTTTAAGGTTATCGACCACTTAGTTGAATCCACTTTGAATGATTGTTGTGTAACCTGCAAAGCTGTCAGGCACAAGAATTAAAAGTGATTCCAGAGTTGAACCTCATGTCCCCTGTAGTTGGCTATGGCTTTTTTCGAGTTTGAAGCAGAAGCTGATGTGCAAATTCCCAGATAACTCGACACTCGTCCCATCATAACACTGTGATGTGAGGAAGTATAGACATAACCAAAGTGACAAAATATTTTAAAAAATATATATTCATTCATACAGTAAATACAAATGGAATTACATTCAAGTGTACTTTTAATAGTAGATGAGACAAATATATTAGATTTAGCCACTGCTGTAGCCATTAAGAGGCTATTCATGAAGGACAAAAATAGGAGCTCCATTAGCACAATGCTGAAATGTACATTTTAACATATCATTTGTTAATGGTCGACTTCCTTCAAGATGTGCCAGCTAAAAGAAAAGAGAGAAATTTACTCAACTGAGACAGTGGCTTCAGGCTAGCAAGCACATTTTGAAGAAAAAAAAAAGGTGTTGTTCTTTGTTTAAACATTGTATTTTAGGCATGCCACATTCTAACTCTGTAGAAGAATATGGTCTTTACAATTGTTTTAAATCATAAACCTTTAATCGGATTGCTGGTGATAAGGGTCCCTATTAACTATGACACTCTATACATTATCTCACAGCCAGGTCTTATTCAGCTTTTCAGCTGTGCAAGGTTCAAACAAAGCATGAGTAACATCATTCATTATCACAGGGCATGATCTCCCTGGCATGCTGCCACTAGTGCACACCTTCAGGAATATGTAAGAGCTTTTGGTTAACCCATTTTAATATTCAATTACCACTGCATAAGATTTCTATCACTAAGACTCTCCTTGGCCCAGCCATCAACATCTTTTTTCCATCTCGGGATTTTAACCTTCCCTCCAATCAAATGTGAAATCAAAGGAAAAAGCTAGAGAACTGTGTCATGCTTTTTTTTCCATAAGCAAAAAGATATGAAACAGTACATTTTAAGTTTGCTCATTGCCCATGTTAAGCACGCATGGCTGTACAATCCTATTCTATATATCTTCACTTGGAAAAAAAATCTCAATTTATAGGTTCAGTTAAGATGATTGAAGCTATCGCCACACTAATTAGGAACGTGGTGCTGTAGCATAGATAGATGTTCTTTACCTATTGCAAGGCACTAAAGAAAATGTTGATATAGCAAAATTTCTGATAATATTTTGTTAGAGAACAGCAATTTTTGACTTTTCCAAAAGAGCAGATTGTGATTTCTACTGTGTAAAATTGTTTTCTCCTAACAAAGCCATTTGAAATTATCATAATGTACCTTAATGAATGTTAGTAATAAGAATAGAAGTCTTAATTAATAAGCAGCATGATGTCCATGGTAAACCCACTAGGTCATCCATTCCCTAGCACAACCCTGTATGAATCACTTATTGAAAATAGTAGAAATCTCAGCCTCACTTAAAATAGCTTGTAGATCTAAGTTATACTCATATCAATAGTGTTACTATAGATTTCCTGTCCGCACAGACCAGGCTGGTCATTTTTCTCTGATCTCTCTCATCAACAAGGTGTTTCATCCCTCAGACTCTTCACACAGGATGTTTGTTCCTTTTATTTTCATTGTTAATGTTTTTCACAGCATCCCCCTATATATAAAACTCTAGAGACAGTCGTGTGAAATTTCCAGAAGATCAGCAATTTTTAAAATATCAAACTAGCCCACCTCGCACTAAATACGCCAACAGCTATGCAACTAAGTGACAGAGATCACACACTTTTTTTTTTTTTTTTACTATGCTGATAGTTGATGTGATCATTAATGAAAGTTCTTCTGTTTCTGCATGATTATTTATTTATGCGTTTTGCTGCTACTACAGTACATGATTGTACAGTTGTTCCTACAGAAATAAGCTATGAGTGTATATAATAATAACAACAATAATAATAATAATAATAATAATAATAAACACTGTCATGATGAAAAAGTCATGATGCAATACAAAATGGCAAAAAAAATTTTTTTAATCTTTAACAATGAAGCCAGTATGGTTAGCATAATAAAAGTATTTTCTTTTTATCTTGTGTTGCAATTATTTTCTTTCCTAAACTGAATAGAATGGCTCATGTTACTTGCACCCCTTTGAAATTGCAATTGAGTCAATGATATTTACAAATTTAAAACAGAATAACTTTTACTCCTAATGGTATGAAGGTTTTGATAGCAACGAGGAGGAACATTGTAAAAGGTTAACAGTAGAAATCACAGCTACCTGTAAGATATGTTTTAATAGTGAAAGTAAGAACATTTCCACACAGAATGTGATGAGAACTTACAGGATTTGGGACTAAACAGCATGTGACCATAAGAAAACCACTTGTTAGAGATGCTAATTGGAAAAAAATCTTCAATTGGCTAGGAGGCATATAGATTGGATTAGGAGCAATGGAAAAAGGTAATGTGATCTGATGAGTCCCGACTGACCCTATTCCAGAGTGATGCGTGCATCAGAGAAAAAAAAGAAGCATATGTAGTGATGCACCCATCATGCATAGAGCCCACTTTACAAGCCTCTGGAGGCAGTGCTATGATCTGGAGTTGCTTCATTTGGTCAGGTCTAGGCTCAGCAACATTATGTGGCAAAGAAAAAAGAAGTCAGTTAAAGATCTGAATGTACTGAATGATCAGGTTATTTCATAGATTTTCCTTATTCAATGAATTTTTTCCCCAGTGGAATGAGCATATTCCTATACTCAAATTATGAGAGTAATGGAACTTTTTTTTTTTTGGCCAGGCAGTGTACAAGAGCCATTTATCTTAATAATTAGGAACCTTTACCTTCATCTTAAGAAAGAACCTTAAGAAGAGTAGCAGTTTATTTGTATTCTGTTTACTACAACTCATGAACATTAAATCAGTTTTGAAACATCGAAAACTAAGAATATTTTATGGTTAATACTAAAATTAACAAGGTTACCCAAATAACATTTTTCTGAATTCTGTAACAGACTGCGGGATATGATATGTTCTTTATATCATATCATGGAGTGAAGATCTTCTAATGATAGGCTGGCAATTAATGAAAATTAAATTTTACGTTTATGCAAACTGTCAGGATATGAAGCAGAAAATGGATTTAGATAACAGGAGATTTTTCAAAGTGACCTTAGGGTAATAAGGTAATAAGATTTTTCTTGTCTATTAGCAGTTTGTTTACATTACTATTGGCATTACTGAATTTGAAGTGTACAAACTCAGAATATAGGGTACAAAACATTGTCCCTTGAGTGTACACTTTTTTGTACCTTTATTATGCATGTATCTTTTAGCTATAAAGGTGCATATGATAAACGTTTAAAGATATTATTAAGGTAAGGGTATCACCCAAATGACGAAGAAAATTAATTACACTCATTCTTTGTGAAAGAGTAGCCGTGGTAACACTTGATACTTTAAACACTAGATTTGAGATTTAATCAATACAATACAATTTTATGGCTATAATATAGAGAGCTGGATCATCCAGGCTCCACACTGTTTCTGTTTCTCCCTTGTGTGATGAACAGCATATGTTTGTGTTTGGAGCCCCTCAGGAGACAGGCAGTAGTTCAGACAGGATATGACATGCTGACAGGAAGCTGCAGATGGGTAAAACCTGGGTGTTAGTCTGTATATGTGTGTGTGTGTGTGTGTGTGCGCGCGTATGTGTATGTGAAAGGGTTTATTCCCATATAATAAACACATTCCCACATTGGAATTGGAATGCTATAATACTGCATTATGCACAAAAAAACATTCTATGCCTAGGATCCCAAGGACACAAATTGTTTTTTTTTTTTTTTTACTTCTGGTTGACGAGGTTGAGAAGAAATATGTGTTGTGAGATATTTCATTTGAGATTAAAGAACATTAGCGCCCCTAATTAAGGCATAGCCTGTTACACTAAGAGCAGGGCCCCAAGCATTTCTCATATCACAAATGGAACATCAGAGATCCAAATCACTTCTCTGCTATGTCAGCAGCGACAGATATTACCCACTGAATTATTCATGAATGGCCTCACCCTATGTAATTTGATTGCATGGAGTTTTCACAGAAGTATGGCCAAGGGAGTATGAGAATGACTAGAGCCCTGCCATAAAGGAGGTAATGTGATATTTACAGGACATGCACATATGGAACTTGCTAGACAACTGAATTGTGAAGTAATGACCCAGGGTGCATTTGAACAGTTTCACAGCAAAATGTGATTAACAAATTTTTGGTATTTTATTATTCTCTGGCACACAAGTTTATCTATAACAAAACCTTTTTCATTTTCTTTCGTTCATGTGATCAATAAAATGAGACTATGAGCTGTTCAAAGCAGCGACTGCCATTAGTGAACGAAATGGATTTTTGGAGAATGTTGACGCCAAGAACGTAAAGAACGTTTACAATGATCCTGTCGTTACAGTTAACCCTGCATTAATGTATTAAAAGTGTGTAACATCCATGACATACTCTGTGAAATAAGACATTATGTGATTTGGATGTTGTATGAGCACAGTGGTATACTGTATATATAACAAAGCGATTATCAGTGTTAGAATGTTTAGTGCAACCTTATGTTTTACTTCAAAATGGGATTCTATCACTAGCCCTGGTTTGGTGCATTTGGTAGGCAGGAAACTCTTATATTTATAAAGTCATATAATGTAACACCACTCTAAAGACATGCAACAGAGACAAAAGATGAACACACTTTGTGATAAAAACCCGCACCCTTATATTCAGTATGGCTAGGTGCCTAGTTTAATACCACTTCTAAACATCTTCATTATTAAGAAGCTTTCTAGCTTTCTACCTTATATACAGTATATATATATATATATATATATATATATATATAGTCACAGAGCTGGTTAGTTTTCTAGTAAGCAATTAACAGAAAAAGAGTAAATATGGTCAGTTTTAGCTAACACCATTAACCCAAACAGCCATAACAATAAATCAGCTAACTAATATTGTGTCAGTCCCCCTTGTTTCATCAAAACATTAAAACATCACTAAACCATCAAGGAATGAGCTGCACAAGACATGTGAAAGTGTGCTGTGGTATCTGGCAGCAATGGTGGGGCGTTAACAGATCAGACTTGTTATTTCAGCACATCCCACAAATGCTCAATCAGATTTGAGGTCTAGGGAATTTGGAGGCCAAGTCAATTCCTTGATTTTCTCAAAGCATTTCTAAATTGTTTTACAGTGCAGCAGGGCACGGTATCCTGCTGAAAGAGGATGCTGAAAGAGCTGCCCTTGAAAAATTTTGATTAGCGATTTTGCAAATTAGTTTTTACACATGGGTCCATCTGTAAGTGCTTTTAATCAGAGTCGAAGCTAAAGCGTGCAACATATATTCTGCAAGTAAGCTATTTCCTGAATCATACTTGGCTTCTGAGGGATTTAAGCAGGGAGTGATGTCAACAAACATTTGCCCTTCTCCATGCAACAGAGCCAGTTTACACTCAGGGATACTCCCTGACCTGGTAACCCAGTCCATAGGGAGCTCAAGATAAAGGATAGATGACCTCAAAGAGTAAATAAGAACCAATAGAACATCAGTTTATAGTTGAGCACTCTGTTATTCTGTATTTCTCTGTTACCTGGCTTGTTGCTTCTTTCTGGCATTCATCAAGATAAATGATGTGTCATAGTTGGTCCTGCAGCCATATTCATCTTTGAGTGTCAAATAAAGGGGAGGGACATGAGCGTTCAGAAAATAACAGATGACAAAACAGGCTGCAATATCATGGGTGTATGTCCAGCATTCAGAACAGTGCTACAGTAGGTGCCTAACCTGGTGGACAGTTTATTGATCATGTGACCTTTCACCAGACCACGTCAAAGGAGCCTGGAGACTACAGACTGCAGAATTCAGTGAGGAGGCATTTTCATAATTATGCTCACTGGAAAGGGCATATGTTTCTGCCATATGTTTCCGTGAATGCCATGACCGAGGAAATTGCATGTTGATCTTCCAATTAGCAACAGCCTAACTAAAATGTAATTGGATCATGTAATTGAATGAAAGTTGAAAAGAAACAGCTCACTTGTCTTGTACCAACAAGACACTTGCTCCAGTTATAAAACATAAACAGAGTATCTTGTAACGACAGCTTTTTAAAAGCTAATTAGAAAAGATTAATATATTAAAAGTTGCTTCAAATCTGTACAGGAAGCAACATGTTCCTCTCACATTTCATCATGGGTAAGAAAATCAAAAAAGCTAAATATTTACATAGCATAAAGTGCATATGCTGAAGTAAAATTCCTCAGTTCCTGTTCCTATACAATCAGGGGCGTTTCTAGGATTTTCAGTTAAGGGGGGCTCAGCCCCCATAGATGTTTAACACATATTTGGCTTGTTCAGA
>JAQQZS010000036.1:24202514-24214466 GCA_030068045.1 Platyallabes tihoni
AATAAATAATTAAATAAATAAATAATAATTTGATTATGTGTGATTTAATTTTGAAGTTTTTTCTTTTTTTTTAAACTCTAAGTTTGTCATTAGCCAATCAGCATGGTAAGTTTTTTTTTTTTTTTTTTTTTTTTTCAGAGGATGATGAGAATCACACTACTGTTATTTAGGCCCAGATAAATAAAGACAGAATTGAAGGAGTCTGTACTTTCTCTTTCCATGATCATTGAGTCATTTTCCTGTCAGAACCAAAGCATAAGGCCAAAACTACAAAGGAATGACCTTTGGGATTTAATTATTTTTAAATAATAGAACTAATATTAAAACTCAATACATTACTGTTTTACGCAGTTACTATTATATACAAATAAAAGGAGCTCATATTTAATCTGTGCAACCTCTTCCTTCCCACAGTAACTCTAGTGTTAATTACCAATGGTGGAGGATAAACAGCACATATTTTATTAATGCTGTATATCTTATTATCGAAGATGTAGATGAGATTTCATGCATGCACATGCACAGCCATCAAGAGGAGTGCCTAGCATTTAAAGCAGATGAATTCAAATCTCTATGCAGAACTTGAAATTTCGCAGGCCCCGCATCCAATGGAAAATCACTTGATTGGAATTATACCTAACCTACTAGCTCTTTGTTTCTTTTGTACCCTTCATGCCCTCTGTGCACAAGAATAAGCCCCAGCTGGTCTGTTTTGTTGAAATGGCGACCAAACCCATTGGCAGCTGATTTTGTAATCAACCGAGTCAGTGAGAGCCAGTGTGAAAGCTGTCTATGTAACATTAGAGCTTTTTTGATCATTTGGGCTGGCATGGGGTTTAACATGAAAACCATGTATAGCCTATTTGTGGATGAGATGAAAGGCCCCGTTTTCATAATGGTTCAGCTGGACGAATGGGTTTCGGGACAAGACATTCATATTTGTGTGAAGGAGCATTACAGTGATTGTACTCTGTAACAGTGTGATCTGTGACAGGGCTTGCACAGTAATTTGTGTTTGTTTGTTTTTTTGTCAGTGCTTTACATAATTTTCAAAAACTGGTTGTTCTGAATAAAATAAAATATTATTTCTATACAAAATTAGGTAGAATACAAAAAGCATAATTATATGTAGCACTACAAATGTAATGTACCACGCAGGCAATAAAAGGTTAATAAGATGTGCTGGAGTCTTTTGTAAAGGTACATTTGGAATCTATCATGTACGAAAAAAGGTGATCTCACTAGGGACCAGAACATAGGCTCTAAAATGGTACAAAGGATAAGCCCTAGGGTATTGCTAAAAATAGCAGATCACACTTGAATGCATCAATGTTATTGTCTCCAAACTGACTTTGTTAAATTTTTCTATACAGACTGATCCTCATATGTTATTAATTTTGACTTCATGCCTAGATAAATTATACATCAGGGAGTGTGTACAGATCGGTTCTCACTGTGGGTAATCATCATATCTGCCCAACTATATAAATTAACTTTCTAGACATTTAAAACTTTTTAAAATGTGTTAAGGTTAGTCCAGTCTATTTGACAGTAATAATTGATATCTCTTGATTGGCACTTTAAATTAAAAAGCATACATTTGAATTAATTTGCTATCTGCACAAGTAATGTCTCATTGTAAGAAAAAAAAAATTCCTAGCCACAATTTCCTGTATGGGAAAAATGAACATAAAAATTCACACAATGAACTGTAGATGTTTGTTACCATTTTAGAAGAGTCAAACTGTTGGGCTGCATCAAGCAAAGAAAACAACTAAGGAGATTAAAAATTACTAGAACTGGGTTAAGAATCCTTCAACATGTTATCAAAACTGTGGTTCCATAGTAAAAAATCAACTGTAAAAACAACAGCTATGTTTAATAATGAAGATAAGAGCATTTCCATACATGCACAATGTGACAAGAACTCAAAGAACTACAGCTGTGGATCCATAAGAAAAAAATGTGATAGTGAGACTCTTTAAAAGGCTTAAATTTGATAAGAAGCAAAAAGATTTGACTTTGGAGCAATGGAAAAAGGTCCTGTGGTCTGATGAGTCTATGCTGATCCTATTCCAGAGTAAGGTGTGCATGAGGGTGCAAAGGACATGGGACTTTTTGAGGATTTTTTTTTTTTTTTTTTAAATCTCTGAACATTAAACAGCTTTTGTTTTTGGTTTGAATTTACTGGAACACTTATTCCTGTGAAGATTGCTAACTCTTTTGATTTGAGTAAGCAATCCTTTTCACTATAAAATGGTGGATTTCAAATTGTTTGGAGATGACCTTATAACCCTTCTCTGAGGTCTAGGTCTTGACCCATACCTGAGTTCTTCAGAACAGTAAACTGCTAAAGGTTCTGCTTTTATAGAGGTCATGCTTCTTGATGATCAACAAATCCTGTACATTCCTTTATCACCTGGCTGCTACTTACTCTCTTAATGAGCATGGAAGATGGTTAAACCCTTGCTGCCATGTCTTAAGATTTTCCCTAGGGTCATCCACTGTTTTTTTTTTTTTTGTTTTTTTTTTTGTTTTTTAAATGGTAAATTAAACGTAGGACATAATGAACAGACAGCCATTTCCCTCTGACTCATCTCTGTTGGTCAATGTTTCACCAGTGCTTTTGACGTGCTTTTATCCTACTTTAATGGATTTGATTTACACTATGCATAGATCACAGTTCTATCTGAGGGGAACAGTCTCCAGAGAAAACTTGCTCAAGGCAGTGGACGTTGATGTCAAAACTGTCAGCTGGATGCAAGCACTTTCAGAAGGGGTCCTTTAAGCACTTCAGTTACCTGTGTGACTGATACAGTAGATACACTGCCTGGCCAGTGTTTCAGACGGGCTAGATTATTGGACTGCAATACAAAAAGAAAACATAAAAATATCCTGAATTGGGTTCAGAACCGTCTAACACATTGGTAAAACATGAATGCTGAACTGTCAACCTTGTGGAAAAAAAATATGGGCAGAAAAAAAAATCAAGAATGACCATGATCAGAGATCACTAAACACTTGAAGTTACATTGTTAAAAAAAAAATGACAGTAAAATCACAACTATGTTTAATAGTAAAAAAAATAAGAGCATTTCCATACATATACAATGTGACAAGAACTCACAAGATTGGAACTAAGCAGCTGTGTGGCAAAAAGAAAACTACTTACACAGACTAATTAGGATTATAAAGATTGGACTTCATGAAGTGATGCTCCCACCATGCATAGTGTCCACTGTCCAAGCCTCTGGAGGCAGTGTTAAGATCTGGTATAATCCCTTGCTTGCTCTAAAGTAAACAAGATAGGCTGAAATAATATATGCAGGCTTCACACTTATATAAGAAATGTCCTTGATTGTTTATATACCACACAGTATAAAATCTAACAATCTGTATCCGATAATGACTGAAAAATGGTTATTTATACATGTATTTTATGACATTTACATAATACAGTTTATAGTATAGTACGAATGTTTTTCATCCATTCATAAATATATTAACCTTCAAAAACTCATCTTCATCTATACACTTCATCTTGATTAGTTAATCTTAAATTCTACATTTTATTCTAAGTAGGATTTACAGACTCAATGTTGGTATGTTTTTCAGTTAATACAATAAGCAATTAATTGTTTTAGTTTTATTGTTTTAAGCTTAATGCAGTATTCATAAGCCTTCAGCATTCAGTCTTCAAAAATCTCAGTGGTACATTAATGTTTTAGACGGTTTTCAATATTGTTCTTTATAAACTAAATGCTTACTGATGCACACACAAATACTGACAAATACCATGCTCTCTTTTTTTGTTTTTTTTGGTTGATGTCATTTGGGTTTTTGTTTGGTATCATGACCACAGCAGACAATTTGTGAATACAAATTACATCCTGGCTATGTGTATGGATGTCATAGCTACATCTCTGATGTGACAAATGTATATTTGCTAAATGTGTATTTAGTAAACATTATAACCACTGTAATGTACACTTTGAGCATAGATACATTTTAAAAACAGATATTTTGTCAGTCTGAAGAGAGCTAAAGGTGCACCATGAAGTAATCTGGTGGCTAGAACAATACTGCCTACAGATTATGTTCAGATGCAATTGATTATCATGATCACTCATCATCATCATCATGATCAGCTCCATAGGGGTGAAACCAAGGCTTTTACTTATGAGAGATTCTTTAAACTCAGGTAGACAGAACTGACCACCATGGCATCCCTGGGCATAGACCCCTTACTTTCACTGTGACTTGTACACATTATGGCAAATGGTTGCTTGGGCACTGGGCTGCTGAAGACAAGGTAAATGCAGGGGTTGGCACAGCTGTTCAAACTTGCAAGGAGCATAAGAATGGTGAAAGTTGCAGCTGCAATGGAAACAGATTAGAATGGTTAGACAAGGCAGTGTAAATAATAAACACTATTCTCCTCACAGCAGCACCAACATTGATTTAACGAACCACTAATGAATCATTGAATAACCTTTTAATTTTATTACATATACAGTACCAGTCAAAAGTAGGACAGAAGTTGGAAATATTTTCTACATTCTAGAACAATACTGGATTTTTCCTCAAAAAAACTATGAAATAAAACATAAGGCATTAGGTAATTAAATACCACCAACAACAGCCAGTTATTTTAAAGACACAAAGATCAGCTGTTCTGGAACAGTTCTTGCAGAAACAGTATTATCAAGCACCATGATGAAACTAGCTCTCATGAAGACTATTCCAGGAAAGCAAGACCAAAACTTACCTCTATGACAGAGGAGACGTTCATTCAGAGTTACCAGCCACAAAAATCACCAATTAAGGCTTTACAGAGTACAAAGTAAGTAGCAGACACATCTCACTATCAACTGTTCAACTTAAAATGTTCAGCACTGTAAAACTTCAGCATTGTTTTACAGTGTAGAAAGAAATCATCGGGAAAGACCATGGAATTAGAAGATGTGTCCAGACTTTGGACTGGTAGTATATGAGACTATCTTAAATATTTAGCCATATAATGAAATCAGATAACATTAGAAAGAACACCTTAAGCGGACTTTTTTGTATGCCGGAAAGTTCACTTTGTTCATCACCTCCTGATCTATTAGAGCATTCAGTGATAAAGATGCAGGTTAATGCAGCACACTTACACTCAGTGGGAGCGCCTTGGTCCCACACTGACCACAGCTGCACGCTGAAGAAAGGCGCCCAGCACAGCACGTACACGAGGACGATGTCTTTACGCGAGCCTTGGAGAGGCCGACCACACTGCTGGCACTGGTGCAGATCCCTCGGTGCGTCTTCATGCTCAGGCTGATCTGCACAGCGCGGCAAATGCACACCTGACACACGATCACCGTCAAGACCGGCAGCGCGAATATGACCAGAGTTGTCCAGGTCACGTACGCTCGAAGTCCCCACGGCTGCGCGAACTGCGCCCAGCAGTCGAAGACCCCAGGAGCCACCTGGACACGGGAGAAAAAAAAAACCTGCGGCAGCGCGCCCACGAGTGACACTGCCCACGCGACACACACCGGCACACACCGGCACGTTGCCCATGGGCTTACACACGGCTTGATAGCGATCCACCGTCATCACGACGATCATGTATGTAGAAGCGAACATGCCGACCACCTGTAGGTAATTGATCAAGCGGCACATCATTTCTGGACCCACGAAGCGGTCCGTGATGTCCCACAGCAGCTGCGGACACACCTGGAAGAAGGCCACGGTCAGGTCCGCCAGGCACAGGTGCAAAACGAAGACGCGCATGCGGGACATGGACCCGCGTCTCCTTAACAGTACGAGCAAGAGACCGAGGTTCAGGGTCGTGGCGCTCAGGAAGATAACGCCGAGCGGTGAGATCTCGATCAGAGCTAATCTCTCATTCCGCGGCGGATCGTCCGGAGCTTCGTGCTGCGCCAGGCTCAGGTTACTGAAGTTCGACTTAACGAATGGCATTTTGCACATTAATGATACAGTTCGCGCTGGTGGCGGCGACTCATTCGTGATTTATCCTGAACTATCTATGAAGAAGAAGAAAAAAAAAAGTCAGACTTAAATAATAATAATAATAATAATAATGCGTAGAGGAAACCACTTTGGAGTGAAGACGCAGGCTGAAGTTGTGAGGAAGTTCATCTATAGCATGGTGTAGAAAAGAAGAGCTGTCCTTCAGCACCACACTCCTCCAATGGCCTTGCACTAAACAATGTCCAGGTGAGGCAAGGAACTGTAAGACTTTAGCGCCTCAACATGCAAGATGTAAAACACCTTCCGCGTAATGCACAGACGTAACTGTCTTCCTTTACAGTGATTCGTCTGTCTGCCTGAATCACTGCTGCAGATGCCTTATCCAGCTGTGCTTGCTGTGATTACACACAAATCAAAAGGCTATAGCAAATCAAATAACAAATGCATTATATAACCAGCTTTGCCTTCCACAAACCAGTTAAGATAAAGCAACAATTTAAATTGTTTTTATTATTTTTGGCTGAAATCACTGAAATCAATTTTGCCTTAATAGCAAGTTGTCAAGTTGTTCATCGTTCATCAAAAAATGTTAGACTTATGATGACACACTGATATGGGACACACTGATACACTTTTACATGCTGATGCAAACCGTCGATTTATCTTTTAGTATAGCCAGATGTGTACAAAACGTAAGACGTATCAAGCATTTAGAGTCATCAAAGAAAAGAGAGATTACCTGTACATTGGCTAAACCGATCTTCTAAACTGTATTTAAACTCATTAATTAGTTATATACTATTACTTATATATACACTGAGACATTATTATTATAGACATTATTATTATTATTATTATTATTATTAATACACATACGCTGCCTAGGAGAAAAAAGGGTCAAATTGGCTTGACCAAAAACAATTCAAACATTCAGCATTGTGGAAGTAGAAACAGAAGTAGCAGCACAAATCACAATTATGTTTAATAGTGAAAGTAAGAGCATTTCCATACTCAGATATGTGTATGTGATGAGCTCACATAACTGGGAATAAACAGCTGCCATAAGAAAATCACTTGTGAGATTATTTAGGGGGAAAAAACACATATTTGCTAGGGAGCATAAATATTGGATTTTGGAGCAATGGAAAAATGTCATGTGGTCTGATGAGGCCAGATTGATCCTCCTTCCAAGTGATGTGTGCATCAGGGTAAGAATGGAAGAACATGAAACAATGCACCCATCA
This sequence comes from Platyallabes tihoni, assembly GCA_030068045.1. Lineage (NCBI taxonomy): Eukaryota > Metazoa > Chordata > Actinopteri > Siluriformes > Clariidae > Platyallabes > Platyallabes tihoni. The sequence continues at coordinate 24,209,735 of JAQQZS010000036.1, forward strand.
TGCATGGTGCCCACTATACAAGCCATTGGCGGCAGCGTTATGATCTGGGGTTGGTTTACTTGGTCAGGTCTAGGCACAGCAATGTTATGTGGCAATAAAATGATGTCGGCTGATGCTCTGAATGTACTGATTGATCAGGTTGTGACAAGTTGAGAAAGAGTGGTTCTGGGAGCATGCGTAATCATTTTCACACATGAATTCACCCGTAATCAAAGCTAAAGGTGATCAATGAAATTGACAGTACACACACACACACTCAATATTTATCTTAATTATTTAGAAAGCTGATCGAAGACTTTTAACAACAAAATGACAGACAGACCTTTTTCATTTGTATTTCTGTTTACGTCAAAGTCAGACAATAATTGTAACATAGCCACCTGCAATCTTTTTTTTCTCCATGATGAACCATAGTGGCATTAGGTAAATGCTTTCTCCTTCAGAGCCAGCTAAACTTTACCTCTTCAGCTATTAAGTGTGCAACCTATAATGAGCAAATTATGAAAATAAAATAAACATACAAATAGATAGGCCATGGTGAATTCTGTCTTCATGGCATGGCTGCAGTAATTGCATGAACAGAATGGAGGGGAGCAGTGTGAATGGTCTGTCCACTACAACACATCAGGAATTTATGTTCATCCTAACCAAATCCTTGGAGTGCAGCTGCTGATAGTGTGTACTGTCATGTAGCTAGGATAGAAAGGAAACAACCAAAGTTACATGTTCTTTAATCTGAACACAGGCAGATTTTCCTCAGCATTATTTGCCTCCTTGTTCGCTGTAAATATCACGGAGTTAGAGACACTTCACTGAGACAACTATTTCTCAATGGTATCCTTTGTCCTCTACTTGGAACTACTGATGGTACTCAAGAGTTCCTCCTTGCCCATCTGGTAGCGGTTCTTCTTCCAGACATCACGGAGGTCCTGTAGGGTCATACCAATCTCCTTGCCCGACGTGATCCCCAGGCGCCGCAGATCATGGCCACTGACAGGGAAACGAGGGATGGACCAGCGACTCAGTTCAGCCAGGAGCTTTCTTTCACCCTGGTACTTCAGGAGCTCCAGGACTTTGCTCTGGGCATCTGGTTCTCTGGACTATAAATGTAAATGAATCATCATTAAATCCCGACCTTCAGATTTACGACCTCAAACACAAGGCTCAATAATTGTGATGCTGAAGTTTTAGGTTTACAGTGGAACATTGTACATTTACTGAGTTGGCAAACAGAGGGGAGAATACTGAGGGGAGGATTTCTTTCAAAACTCTACACAGATTGTAAGATGAGCTCAGGATCAAACTAGGAACCTAGAAGCTATGAGACAGCAAATTTGTGCCATTTAATGCCAGCAACCCAATGTGCAAGTATGCCGCCCTTCTTCACACTGCAGTTTATAATTTCATAATGTTTATATTAAATATTCACATGAATTTGTTTGCCCAGGTCACACTTAATCAGGCTTCTGACAACAGCAAAAGATCCACATTTTATGCCGACTATACAGTATGACCAAAAACCAGCCAGACCAAAAAAAAAAATAAATCTTTAAAATCTTGTTTTTGTTTGTTTTTTACGATCAGTTAAGATTGTACAATTTTCTATTTACATCTCACTCTCCTTCTCCCTGTGACAGTTCCTGTGTTCTTTTAAAATATCATGCCAACTAGTAACTTTACTTACATCTATGATGAAATCAGTGTATGGCTTCAGGCCATTATTCTCGTCATGACCTTTAACAAGGTCTCGTCTGTGTTTCACCAGGAAGAGGCCGAGGGTCTTCTCCTCTCTGGAGATCTTTAATCGGAGATCCAGTCTTTCCACATCTTCTGGGCCACGCAGCAGAGATGAGAGCACGGTCATTGGTTTAGGAGAGCTGCCTTGAGTCCTCTGGTACACCTGCTTCATCTCCTCAATACTGACATCTGCTGGAAGACCTGGAGAATGACACCAAACAAGCTTGTAATGCCTATTAAAATCAGGATGCATGTTTTTGCATCAGTACATTTAAACAACAACAAAAAAACTCTCCAAATTCCAAGTATACAATCTTTATATGAGAGGGAAAAAATGCAGTAGGCTTGTATTTAGCCAAGTCAGATGACCAAACTGCAACGCTACATGACAAAGCTGTTTGTCAGAGGACATGAGCATTTGTTGAGGTTTCTCCACACATGACATTTACAAAAAAGACTAGTGAACCGTCTAGTGAAAGTCCAATCCACATGCATATCTGACCTATGTATTGAGCCAGATCTAGCTTATAAATAAGCTCAAGCAGGTGATCCACATGATGTCCCACCAGCATCTTCTTAAGTTCCACCCAGATTCTCTCCCCTGAGATCGCCCCTAGGCCACTTGCGTTGTCCCGGATCGCATCCAGCGTTTCCGGATCATGCTGCCCTGGCTTGGATGCCACACGCCCATAAAACCTGCAACAACAAATATATGCAGACTGTTTAGTAATATGAATGCACATCATCTGTATGTGAATCAAAGCAGTACTTTAACATTCTTTAATCCAATGCATAATAAGATTAGACTCCAATACATTTGGTCTTTAACATTTTGAAAATAGAAAAAACTGTTTTTGTTCATTCAAATGTCTGTACTGGCCTGTGAAAAAAAAAGAGCAAAAAAGCAAAAGGGGCATATTCAACAGGCATACTGTATAGGTTCTGTCACAAACAACAGGCATTTCCATTGTGTGTATATGCAGAATCATTTGTTCTTGTTCAATATTCAGATTGTCACCAGCACTTACCCTGTTGAAATATTAAGACATTTCACGATTGTAAAATCTACATCATAAAAATGACTTTTCAGCCATATTATCAGTCAATTTCAGAAGCGGTAACTAATGCAAATCAGAAGAAAAATTATGATAGCCATGATGATGATGAAGCTGTTCACATTTGTATTCAGAGTGAATAGTTTGCTCAAATGTGGAAGCCAACTCACCTGAAATATCTTAGAATTCGCAAGTAATCCTCCTGAATCCTAAGTGCACTATTCCCAACAAAGCAAACCTTCCGGTCTTGGAGATCCTCATAACCTTGGAAATAATCATACAAGGTCCCATCCAGCCCTAAAAGGGACAGGTAATACAAGCATGATGTCGGGGTGAGATTTCAACAATCTGCAATCCAGTTCAGCAGAAAACCATGAAACACCTACCAAGGAACATGGAGTTAATTGTGAGGTCTCTGCGCTCAGCGTCTTTCTGCCAGTCTGTAGTGAACTCCACTTCTGCATGTCTCCCATCTGTCTGGACGTCCACACGCAGAGTGGTCACTTCAAAGTTCTCATTATGCAGCTGAATGTGGATTGACCCAAAAGTATAAGGTTAGACTTAAGAATTCCAATAACTGGCCTTTTAATAGTTTAAATGTATTTATAAACTTCAACACATATTCATATACTGTAGTAGTTGTAGGAGATAAGGCCTACAACTAACAAAGTTTGTCTTCAGCCTGCACAAGTACAAGCGATGGGAATGTCGACTCGGAATCAAAAAGTCATTAACAAATATTGTGTTAAAAATTACAATAATAATGACAAATGAAAATGTTTTGGCACCACAGACCAAATGACATTGCTACAGCAAACTTGTTCAAATATGGAATACCATACTAAGTCAATACTAAGTAACATGCTGTTTAACATATAATCACACCTTACAAAAGCTTTTTGTAGCCAGCTTGCATGAACAGCATGCTTAAGATCTGCAGAAATACGAGGGGTGTTCAAGTCAAACCGTGACATGTAAAGATGACCACATTTACAGAAGACTTCAAGTACAATACAGTGAAGAGGCTCTTAGCTGCAGTGAAACATTTGAATGGAATTGAATTCCACCTCCCCATACAATATTTCCTGTACCACTGGCATCCGTACAACCCTACTGCATAAGAGACCCACCCCAATGCTTAACCGACCATTTGTGTAACCATGCTGCAGATCTTTAGAGCCACATGGACGCTATTCTTTGCCTATTCAGCCTTCAGCTTTTTGAAATATCACACTGAAAGTGGTTTTATATACTTTTTAGGCTTGTAAAAGCTAAAAGGTGCAGTTCCTTAAACATCCACTAGGCTCCAAAAAAAACTCTCCTAAAATGAAGTTAAAATTTTCAACTTTACAACAGAAATAAACACGTTTACAGCCTGGTACAGAAAATGGTTATGGTCACCATAGCTAGATTTCCCATTCACGACAACTGAACGGGGTGAACCTTTATGCAAGTCATCAGTTAAAATTACATCAAGTCATAAAATAATGCATAATTAGGGGGATGGATGATTTAAGTGACGGGTGCATTAAAGGTGTGAAACTACTAGCTGTGTGCTATACATCATTTTAGCTAACCAGCTAACTGGACTGATTATAGTTTAACTTGCCACAAAACATATAGGAGTTATCATGGGAAAATGTGTAGGGCATGGATGATGAAGTTCAATCAAATGCAAAATAATGTTAGTATATAAATTAACGTTTAAAATCTTAAGTTTTTAATCTAAAATATTGCGCTCGCTTGTGGTAACTGTAGTTAAAAAGTAGGCATGTTCAGGCCTTTTTTCGTTCCACCCATCTGCCCACTTTACACGATGTCAACTCCTATCAAGATGTCGTTGTCCAGATAGGATGCCCTGATCTAGGGGTGGGCGATATACCGGTATACACGGTTAACCGGTAGAAATTTGTCAACCGGTAGAGATTTTGGTCTATCGT
>JAQQZS010000036.1:24221460-24234631 GCA_030068045.1 Platyallabes tihoni
GGGGGCTTTACAGGTGACGACGGCTCACTCGAGGATGTGGTCGCGGTTTGCAAACTAGGCCTCAGTTGTGTTTGAATAGTACTGCGAGTTTTAATATTTTTTGCTGCCATTTCACGCAGTCCCGAGTAAAACTTCTCAACTCAACGAACTACAGAATAAAACAAGACTGAAATTATGGCCAAATGAATAACAATTCTAATCGAAATCGGCGGGAGCTCCCAAACTCACTTCCTACTCCATCAAAGCTCAACCGGAGGTCCACAATGTTATAATTTGTATGAAGATGGAGTATTTAAAAGTTTTGCTAGTCTGTCCTTGGAGTATGAGCTGCCTACAGCTAATTTCTTTTGTTACCTACAAGTTTGCAATTTTTGTATCCAGTTTTTTTTCAAATTTTCCTTCTAGACCTCCAAAGCAGCCCTAGGAAAGCCTGATCACATTTAATCTATATCAGGTGTGATTTCAAGAATATATCATATATCTTATCATTTGGTAATTGTAAAATCACTAAAACCAGATCTCCTTGGGAAAATGAACTGGGATTACAGTTGAGTGTAGAATGTTGGGATAAAGCCATAGATGGGCGCAGGAAGTGCTGGAGCGTATCCTGTCTCAGTCTTATTCGGTTTAAAGTTTTGTTTAAAGTTTTGGAGTCCATTATTCCAAATCAGGGCTGGCTGAAATTACTTATAATTTAAGCTATATGTTCTTTTTGTGCCCACTTGCATGACTTTTGGACTCTTGCATGTCCACTATACATGGGATACAGTTGAATGCCATTCAGAATTGGCATTGCAGCCCATCGAGTTGAGTTCTGCATATGATGTTATCGCTTTCTCATCTTTGTTGGCCAGACATTCCATACTCTTACACTGGAAGTCCATTAAGTGTCCTCCTGTATCTCAGTGGATTAATGATTTAGAGAATATTAAATACACACTGAGAGGTTATACTGATATGTAGATAAATAATACTACTACTAATAATAATAATAATATACTTAATTCCGTGATTTTTTATATACTTGTATATGACAGTTGTTCAGTAAAAAATATATATATTTTAAATATACAGGATGATGTTATGTGTCAGTTGTATGCTGACATGCGCAGTTCTGTAATGAGGGACTGTTGACATGATGGGTCATGTACCTAGTTTGGACGTCAGTCTTGAAGCCTGCTTGTATTCTCAGTCCATCACTAGATGTCACCATTCTCAAATAATGTTTTCTCTGTCTGTTCATCTCTTGTTCTCAGGTTCATGGAACCTATTAGCATGTTCACCGGAGCAGCTGTATTCGTAGCAGTGTTCCTTGGCGCTGAGTGGGCTGCTGACAACAAAGCTATAATCAAGAAGTTTAAGAAAGAAAACCCTATACTGTTTGTCTTTTTTGTGTTGCTTGCAAGCTACCTTCTTATACCTCTCTTCGGTGAAGTCATGGTCTTCTTGCTGGCGATTAAGCTCCCGCTGTTCTGTGAGTCATGTTTGTTCATGTCTTGTGATTGATGATTCAGCTGATCGAGGGAGCACAACACACTCATGCTACACACACAGTGCGTCACTGGTTCAAATAAGGATGCCACAATATGGAAAATATTATCCATGGCGAGAACATTACAGCTTACATATTTTAAAAAATACACAATTATTTGGTGAAGGAGTTTTGAAGTCGATCGTGATTTTTAACACCACCATACCTGTAGTACTGTATACTCGTTTGGTGTGCTAGTTTATTGGTATTGCTGAAATGGAAACTACGGAAGCATCGGTTCAATCTTGTGCTTTTGCTTTCCAGTGATCTTCACTCACGCTTCACTGCGTCTGCGCAACATGAGGAACAAATTGGAGAACAAGTTGGAGAGAGCAGGGCTGAAAAAGTCACTCATGGGCATCCTGCTAGAGGCACTCGGTCAAGAGGAAGAGCATTTAAACAAGATTCAAGACTTCCTGGATGGCATGCTCAAGGAATGACTGCAAGGTTGTGTGCGTGATCAATATCCGGTTGTGTATGTGATTACATCTCGAAAAGATGTGTGAAAGTATGCTTGACTGCTTAGAGTGAGAGCACATGATATGACGAATGTTTACAAACGTTATTTACTAATGTTACAAAGCACAAGAGGCGGCACGGTGGCTTAGTGTCGCCTTGCCCTCCAGGTTCTAGGTTCGATTCCCCCCTCAGATCTGCGTGCATGAAGTTTGCGTGTTCTCCCTGTGCGTGGTGGGTTTCCTCTGGGTACTCCGGTTTCCTCCCACATTCCAAAGACATGCAGATTAGGTTAACTGTGTGTATGTGTGTGCCCTAAGTATCCTGGAATAGGCTCCAGACATCCCCCCCCCCTCCGCGCAACCCTCTACACAGGATAAAGCGGTATTCACAATGAGTGAGTGAGTGATGACAAAAAGCATAAGCTTTCTATGAATTAAAATGTTCTCTTAAACAAAAAAGAGACTACACAGTAAGAACTGTTGTTGAAATGTGATGCTAACATCATCATAACATAAATTATGATGAGTGTTATTCCTCCTGTTGCCAGATGAGTCAATGAGTCTTATGAAAGTGGGTTCTGTTTAAGTACCGTTGCCATGGCGTGAAGGTCCGTCTCTCATTTCTGGAAGATTTGTTTAAACTTTATGTAATCTATGAATGGAGTAAAGTATTTTTGTATTACATGCTTGTTTTCTGAGTTTTTCATATTTCCATTCATCTCACTGAGCTTGACCAGGCATGGACAGCAGCTTGTCTTGGTTCGAATCGTTTAGACGCTGTTTGTCTTCGACATATTTTGAGTTACAATCTTATCCTTGTTTATTAGCTGTGAAATCACAAAAAAATACCAAATTGTTAGGAATAATATTGATTAACTTAATGCAATCTTGAACATGTAAAAAGAAAATGTTTAATATTGTGTATACAAGAGATTTAATACATGGGATACACTTCATGATGTCATCAAATGAAAAATAAAAGACAATTTTTTTTTACACAATAGATTCTTTCTTTGGGAAATGATTTTCTCATCTTGACAGGATCATACTGTATACCTGGTTGATAAGAGTGCATACACACACATACACACACACACACCCCTCACAAATATACTGCAACTGAGTGATCTCATTAATAGGTGCAGTAGATTACAGCTTTGAACGTCTGCAGTTACTCATATGGCTGCTCTTCTGCAGTGCTGAGTCAGCAACGGATCAACATTACATGCTTCCTTTTCCAAGCTGCACCCCATGTGAGCTTATTAATCATGCTTTGAGCCTAGTGTTGTGTGTAAGTAAGAAATAAATCACTAAGGATGGGGGGGGGGGGGGGCATGCTGGAAGATGATGGCGTGATGCCACCTAGGAGTTGATTACTGTCCAACAACAACATTGTTCATCAAAGTTAATTATTCCTCTCATACTATTGCATTTTGCCATCAATTACAATTCTTTATTAATTAAAACCATACCACAGTTTTTAACCATTTATAGTTACGTGTAACAACTACTAGGTGGTCCGCATTTACTGTCTGACTTCTCAGCACTTGTGTATACACTGAATGTGTCAGAACTAGGGATGTAACTTAAGATTCAGCACCTTGGTTTTGAAGTCATGGTTCAGGTTTGTTTAATGTACAACAAAGTTTTAAAAAAGAAATTAACTTTCGTTTCAATTATGAATTTATGAGGGGCGTTCAAGTCAAACCAAGACTTTCTTGTGAATAAAGGTGACATTTTCAGAAGACTTCAAAGACAGTATGATGATGAGCCTCTTAGCTGCAGTAAAAAGTGATGGTGCACACATTTTAAAGAAGACCGTACATCCATGAATGACGATCCCAGCGGAGGTTGCTCTGAAACCAGTGCAGTCATTCCCATACACATTCAGTGTACTGTAGAACATCTGATCCTTGAAAATGGATGGATAACTTGTTGAAGATATGCACCTTTTTGTGGGCACAAAGTAAAGCCCTTGATCAAGGGTTGGTAAGCGATTGTAATATGGCAACAAATGGCAACACAAGCCTGCACGCACAGTCACAGGCAGCACCAACCTTCATAAGTCAGTGTGCCAAAAAACATCGTCCTGTGTACATCGGGTGTTGTGCAACTGGTGCTATTCTGACCACTTGCGCTACCACATCTGCTATTTCATCATGGACAGTAAGTTAGAACAAAGAGCGAACATGTAATTTGGCGTAGAACTGGGCAAATCATCCATAGAGACATCAGACATGATTTGGCAATTTACTGTACAGCGTGGCTACAATAAGTCGTTCAAGGTGTTTCAAGTGGCATGTGTGCTTCAAGAGTGGAAGAACATCACTGGAAGAGATCAGGAAAATCTTCAACAAACCAAATCCCTGAAAATGTTGAAACCATTCGGCAACTTGTGCATGATGATCGTCGGAAAAACAATCCGCAATACAGAACAGGTATCGAGGGTTCCGATGCCTCGCCGTATATGAACCGTCCTTCCGTCCAACCATCGCCAGTGATTAAACGTGGGTGTATGGGTATGACCCTGAGGCGACCAGGACCAAGAAAGGCAAGGCATGTCCGCTCGACCAAGTGCATGTTTATTGCCTTTTTCAACATTTGTGCCATTGTGCAACTCCCCAGGGGCCAGACCGTCAATACTGCCAGGTTTTAAGGTGTCTGTGGATCGACATAAAGCAAAACAACAGAGCTTGTAAACAGAGCTGATCTCGAAACTTTTCGATACCACATTAAACCACCTCCAATATAAGACACACTTTTCGGGCAGAATATACATTTCAGATAAATCTCACTGATTCTGCTGTAGTTCTTGTTAACATAATATTCAATTTGAGCTTTAACCAAACACACACACAAAACAGATTTTAATAAAGAACTTGTTCCTAAGGCTGAATAAACAGGCAACATGAACACACACACTACTCACTCTTAAAAGATGTAGCAATAAGTCAGACGGAGTGCAGATGCTATTACAGGAACCTCTCCAACCAGAGCTCTAACAGCTGTGTGTGTTTGCTGTTGTGTGTCCCCAAATGCCTGCAGTGCTATACTTGATAAATGCTCTAGCAGCTTTAGCTTGTGCCTAACATTTAGTAGAAACAATACCCACCAAAATGTTTTTTAAAAAAGCTAAGGCTTTATTCAGCTGGTGCAGTCATCATTCACCTTCAGTACTTGCCTTACCTTGTCAGAGTCACAGTAGATCCTTAGCCTGAGTTCACCGGCCCACTGCTGAGCAACACAAACATTCATGCACAGACTTTAAGACTCAGTCATACAGTATGTCAACAGGCATAGCTGAAACCTGAACCTGGACAGGGAAGGAATCCATACAGACGTGGGATGAGCATGGGGAAATCCACACAGTAATCCGAGCTCAGTGTGTGTGTGTGTGTGTGAGGCACACCGACATTACCTGCTGTGCTGCTATTCCTTTCTGTTCAGCTGGCTGATTCATGCAGAGCAAGAGAAAATCTAAAAGTATCACATCCTAGCCACGGTTTCGAGCTCTTGATGATAAACGTTTCTCCTGAAAGCACTCATTCTGAAGTACACAGTAAAAGATTTAGCTCTGTAGAAGGTGTGGGGTCACAGGGAACATTTAAAGTACACAGTAGCCAGCCGAGCCAATGCTTTACAATCTTAGCTGTCATTAGAACATGTCTGACAAATCTATACTGTAAGGGGAAAGTGTTTAAGAGCTACTTTACAGCTGGGGTACTGACATACATACCAGTAAATCTTCTGGTGTTGATCTGTTCCTTTCCTTGTAGCCATTAGCTGAGTATGAGCTCATCATACTGTAAATGATCGTGAAAGTGCAGATGGGCTATTTAGTGTTGCAGCATATCTCATCTTCAAAAAGACTTTTTTTTTTTTCCCATTGAAGTACACCGCAAATGTCTGATCGGGATTAGCTTAGCAGTAAAAGCAAAAGAACCAAAACACTTTTTTGAAATGGCTTCTAATAATTAGAGGGTGTCGTTTAGTCCGCTTACAAATTTGCTTGCTTGTGGTTCGCCGCATAATTACAAGGTAAGGCCAAGACTTTGGTTTTCTAACCTGAAAGATCAAAAGGTCAAGCCATTCCTTTCAAGGTAAAAGTGTGCTTCAGAAATAGACATGCTTGAAGAATGATCTGCTACTGAAGAAAGACCCAGCCATACACATTTGTGTTAGATAACTGTTAAGGTGGATGAAGTGCCTGGTAAGGTAAGATACAGATAGAAGGCCATTGTTTGGTTTAAAGGCCGGTGTCAGCTGCCGATGCCTTCCGCGATATCTTTGTGCAGCTGTTGTGTCTTGAGGGGAGAAGGAAGAGAGACAGTGGGACACAGCTGTGACCTGAACATCCCAGTGTGTTTGGGACGAGCAGTGAGCTGTGTGGGCTGGAGTTTACTCAAGTACAATAGTCAATTACACATGCTGAGTGGTAAGATGTGTTCAGGTTAGGGCAAAATGAAGTAAAATTTCATTTAAGGATTATGATGTATCATACCTAGTGATGTGCAAAATGATCTATAGTTTTACAGGATTACTATTAAATAATGTTAAAGGTATACATTTCAGTAAATGCTCAAATCCACAGCTTACAACTTGGCAGTGATTGAATATTCCTTAATGCACTGATGTTACATGCATTTCCGACTTTAGGGCAACAAAAGGTTAATTCAGGTTGGTTCTGGTAGATTGCTGACTTGATTGCTTGACTTCTTGATGACCCCAGAGAAAAAAAGTTAAGTGGTGTTGGGTTTAGATTTATTCAGTTTTTTTTCTAGTTGGTTTCAAAGCCTGATAGAAGGAAACAAGTGCATGGATCAAAAAACAAAAAAAAAAACAACCACCAAGGATCTCCATTAGTGATTTATTAAAAACAAGTAAACACTTGGGGTCACCAAGTCTCCAAAGCCACCATCAGACACCACTTTCACGGATATAATGAAAAGATTATCCTTATCCCAACTGTAAAATACAGATGTTGTGTGATGTCATTCTGTTTTGGCCTCCTTTTTCAAGCAAGAGCAACTCAGGCTTTACACACTGGTGGCAACTCGTTTAACCAGCAGCTGTGTTTGAAAGCTGGAGAGCTAGAGAGCCGTATTGTGCAGGACAGTCTACTTAATCAACCCCTAGCATCTGTAGTGAGTGCTATATTGAAATAAAGTTGCTGAGGTTCACCATGACCAGTCTAGGATTAGGGTTTGTACTTTGCTCTTGTTCTGCTTCAGCTTTCCTGCTTCTACAGCATTGTATTAATAGGCGAATGCAATCAAAGGCAGTGGCTGAAACTTAATCTGCATTCAGCATTTCCAGCTTGGTGACTTGGTGGAGTTACAACATAACTACTAAGCTTACAATTTAATTAAATGCAACCAATTTAAACTTAAAATTTTAAGGAAAAAGAATTTGCTTTCCCAGCTTGTGCTTGCATATTGTGTTTTGATGCACCATGTTCTCTTAGTTTGAAGTAGTTGAACATACTTCAAGTGTGTACATGGAGTGCTTTCAGATGTTGTGTATTAGAAGAACACTAAAGGCCGACAGGAAGAGTGAAGAACTCCTACGGCTGTGAAATGTTGGATTAACATGACACTGAAAGAAACCTACCCTCACTCAAGACCAGAGGTTTTTTTTTTTTTTTTTTTTTTTTTTTTTTTTAAGAGGTAGCTACATGAGGTATAGAACTTGTAATGAATCATTAATTTTTTTGCATATAGTGAATTATTCAATTGGCCTAAAATACCATGCACATGCAATGAATATGCAGTACAGGTGTGATCTGCTCTTACTAAGCTATGTAAACAAAGATGATCTGGTTTTGGTCCCAATGAGGAATGAATGGGTGTGCCGGCCCTCCTACAGGTTCTTCTGGTTCTCTATACATGCAGTAAAACAGCATTTGTCTACTTTGAATCAGAAAGAATTCAAGGCATTACATGTCTTCTTTGAGAGAAAATCTTCCCAACTTGGTGTGTTCTAGAAGAACAAAAAGCTTTTCTGGTAAACTGATTGTGTGATAAGTCTTTTGTTTTTCTTTCATTTGTCATTTACCATGCGGCACATCTTGACGTTACTATGTTTTAAAGTGAAAAAAAAAAGGGAATTGCTTGGTTATTTTTAATTCAAAGAAATTTCCGATAGAAATTACTAAGAACCAGCTTAACAATTCTGATTACTATATATTACACATTTTTCAAAAAAAAAAAAAAAATGCACATAGAAAAAAAACTCTTTAAAAATGACAAAAATAAATTCTATATACAGAATTTACATATACATAAACAGCTCTTGGCTGAAGCCAGAGAGAGAGAAGGCAAACACCAGTCTTTAGTTTTTGCTATTGGATGCTGTCAGATAAAAAAAAATGGTGTGAAATTAAACATTTTGGGCTTAGGGGAATACCAAGTAATCTGCAAGAAAACTTAAAAAAAAAAAAAAAAAAAACATAAATAAATAAAAAATCTGTTTTGATGCTTATTAATAAGCAGAGGGGTGTGTGTGTGTGAAATCGATTCAATTAGGTATCACGGTTCTACCCAAGTGATACAAGTTTTTTCTAAGAAAATCTTAAAAAAAACAAAAAAAAAAAGGATTATGAATTACTATTAATTAATTCATTAATTACTATAGAATCAGGATATTTATAAAATTTACAGGATCGCAATACAAATCGAATCGGCACCTAGGTGTCATGATATTGTATCAGGTGATCCATCGTGATTCCCATCCAAAGTAATAAGTAATGTATAATAGTCCAGGGGATGATTTACATGTATATGAAGTGGGCAACCTATTAAGAACATGGCTGTTAGGTGGTCTGCGTTTTTAAAACACCATTTCAAAGCAGTGTTAATCTTGTCAATACGATGATACTGACTCCTGGTCTTTTTAGAAAGACATACATAATACACACACAGCAGATGGACAAACATGTGCAACACAGTGCATTTTTTAAAAAATTAGTGTAAAAAATTCAGCTAGTAAACACATGATTAAAAGAGCAACACCTGCAGGAGTGGGACAACATGACAGAAAAATACTGAATGAACCATTTTCTTGCATAGCCATGTTCAAAGCCCTTGTAAATCCAATTGTTTTGCATAATAATTTTAGTAAAAATAAATTTCCCTATAGGAGAGTAAACTTCAATAGCAATATAAAGATTAATCCATCATGTTCTTTATCAAACTGCAAAAAGTCCACGCTTCACACAACAGGAACCAGCTGAGTTTAGTCCTTCATATTAATATTTGCTTTGTGTCCGTGAAGAGGATTTACGATTGTAATATCCCTCCATTGCAATGGAATGGTCCAGGCGATTTGGCTTGAATACCGCATTGCCCGAATCGCTATTACCATATATTAAAAACATCTCAAAGAAACTCCACAGCAGGCATTTATTAGGGCAGGCCAAGTTCCAGAAGTGCTAGCACCAAACACACACTCAAAATGCGTTGTTTTCCAGAGTGTCCCAAAGGCCAATTTCAGTTCTGTTGCAAAGGGAATGGGTACTTGTGCTCTCTGAATGCCAACCATGTACATTCCTTGTTAGGTAATATTCCTTTAAAAAAAACACTGATGCTTGAACTTTTCACTCAGGTAAAAAAAAAAAAAAAAAAACTAACGAAAAACAGGGATCTGAAAAAGGCACAAAGCATGAAGTTCTTAATTTCCTATACTATAGTTCCAGGCTTGGAGTCCGCATGCCAGTAAAGTGTCTGATCCTCAGAGTCAAAACTGTCCACAGGGCTACTCATGTATGAATCCATTTGGTTAACGTCTACGTATGACCTGAAACAGAAAACACGGCATGAGAAAAGTGAGATTTTTAAAAAAATAAGATTTTTGCCCAAATAGTTCTGAATCTTTTAACCCCTGCTTTGTCGACATTAAATTAAATCAAACGCATGGCCATAAACATCTGCATTACGATGGTGTGCAGTAAGCTTTTCTTCCTCAGGATTTATGGGAATAACGAATTGTAATAATTAAGAGGATTGAACCGTGTTCTCATAAAATGGTTATGAGTAGGTTTGTTCAACAAATAAATGGGGTTAAAACATTCAGACATCTGATGAAAAGCGTGCACAATCACAAGTACAACGCATAGCAATCAAGACGTCACATGATCGTCCTCAGAACAAGACGCCACCCGTCTAGCTTGATGCCCGGCACACAGGACCAACCCACCACCACTGAACACACAAACCTATACAGCAGCCTATAAAGCTGAGCCACTAGACAGGTTTAGTGCATCAGAAAAATAATTGTTAGGAATGACAGAAGTTAATTAAGCACACAGGTTAGAGAAGCAGTGTGGGGTTTTTGTATGCAGCTCACCACATTGTTTAGTGCTGCAAGATGCACTAGCACTGAGTGTAATAATAGTCCTGGTCATAACCACTGGCAACAGCACCAGGCATGTCTAAAGTTCCTGGAGCTGGGCTCCTCCTAGCAAACGGAGACGGAGCTCTGGGGCCAGGGGGCGGAGCTAGAAGATGGGGCTGGTGGCTGGCATGAAAGTAATGGTGGTTAGTCAGATAAAGCAGAAACCTGTGTGTGTTTTCTCTGCACACACATCTAGGATTATGTGCACCAAGGACATGATGTTAAGACCTTTCTGTCTAGAGAAACAGATACATTTAAAGCCATGCAACTTTCCTTTGATGGAAGGACAAACCCAGAAATACCACACAAACAACATGGAGACAGACAACCAGAGACTTCTATAACACGACTCACAAAACAGAAAACACATAGAACTAAGCACATTTTACTTACTATCAAGGGCTACATTTAGCAAGGAGGCTTTATTAACCATGTCAGTTTCAGAACCATCACAGCCCGAGTGCTCCACACGATAGCGGGAAGGAGGAGGTGGAGGGAGAGAGAAGTAAGAGGATGAGGAAGAACAAGCACTGGGTAAGAAGGAAGGAGGTGGGTAGTGCCAGGAGGGTGCAGGGGGTGGACTGAAGGCATGTCTACGGGAAAAGAGGATGGGAGAAAAGCAGTGGGAGAAAGGAAATGCAGGCATTGTAGAGAACATTGTACAAGAGTGAAGTCCTACGCTCTCCTGAATTGTAACCCATAGAACACCAACAGTAATAATCACCAATCACAAAAGATGTAATGAGCGGGAATCAGCAAAATGTATTTTGAGTACAGGTTCACTGCACAGATAAACAGTGAACCGATCCTCTGCAATTAGTGCATTCCTGAGGCATAAGGTGCATGACACTGTGGTTAAGACAATTCCTGTAATGGACTACAAGGTAATTAAAGTCTAGAGGCTCTTACCGGCTCTGTGGAAGGTGACTTTGATGGACTGAGTTGTAGCCATAGGCATGCTGTGGATGAAGACCCATGCTGTAGTCTGATATACCCACGGACAAGTGATCACGCCAGTTTCCCGTGTTGGGTACTGCAGATACTGGAAATCAAGAACAATGCAAATCAAGTCGGTGTAGAAAAATATATAACAAATGTCTTTGTATGGAGTGCATTAAATTAAAAACGCACATTTCCTTTCTTAACCTTTAGTGACTCTTATATACATCATCTTACTGTGCTATCTATTTCAGAAACCTCCTAGGAATGGCTCGCAATTACTTTTCTAAGGGTTAGGACCAAAGGTTTTCATAACACTCCTATTTTCCTAATTCAGACAGCATCTCCCCCTCAATTCCGTGCACACCCTCACAAACATTATAGTAGTGGCCAAAACTATTAAGATCACATATGCCAAGCAAAAAAACTACCTCCGGTCTCCAGGTCTCCTGACTGCTCCAAAAAAATTAAGACTCTAGCACTAACTGTTCTGGGTATATCTGTCAGAAGCAGCACACACATTCACTTTGCCATTTCATAAGTCTTTGAAAGAGATCAGGTTACACTTGCTCTGTCCACGTCCGCAGTGCAGCGAGAGCCGTTGCTAAGACAACCGGCCTAAACCATGACACCACCCCCGCCCCCCCAGAAAGAAATCATTTTCACTAATCTGCCTAGGAAAAGTGAAGTATGCTTGTGGCCCTTTCTCCAGGAATTGTCTCTAGTTTATTCTTTTATTTGCTGCTCAAAATCCTGACAGCTCCAATAAGTTTTATTTTTAGGACCGTTTGACCATTTGTGCCATGTCAAAGCAGAAATGACTAACCTGAGGCGTATGGGGAACCGCGGTCATTATAGCTGTAAGCATGGTGTGCCATCCTGTAGTCCAGGCTTTGCTGGGACTCCCTCTCGTACTCATACGACATGGGCTTGTGTATTGTGTTCCGATTATACCAGCCCCGTAAGTGCTCAGCCACTATCGCTTTCTGCATGTTCTTTGTTAGGTTTTCGTTCCTCGATGGCGGACGAGTCCTTGCCTGCCTCAGTGTAGCGTAAGGATTCTGGCTCATGCTGTCCATCTCAGTGTGACTATAGTCACAGTATTGATCTTGTGCATGGTAAGACATAGTCTGGTAGGAAGGATTTACACTATAGTGACCAGCCGCCTCATGCTCGTATGCATAGCTGCCGTTGGTGTACGGTTCTGCATAGCAGGGGTATCCAGCGACGTAGTAGGCTTTTGGGGTGGGCATCGGCTGTGCTCTGTAGTTGTGGCACAGAGGATTATTCTGTGCCAGGTTGGGCATGCTGCCCGTATTAGCGTAGTTGCAGTTCCGCTGGCGACGATGGCGGTTCCGAGCGCGCGAATGGGCGCAGTATTCCGTGCTCGACTGGCTGGTGTGTGAGGAGACATCATCGAGTACTTCGGTGCTGTTGCTGCGCCGTGCGGCGGGGATGATTGTGAACACAGGCTCGGGGCCGTCACACTCTGAGGCAAAGAGGGACTGAGACTCCAGACTGCCACTGCGTTGGCGGAAGTGCTCAGGTGGGTCGTCCTCACACCTGTATGCGTTACAAAAAAAAAAAAAAAAAGGTGTTTGCAAATCATTATAAAGAAGGTTTCAAATAGAAAGTTTGAGTAAAAAATTTTTACATTACTAGCAGCTTGCATGATCACACTGACAACTAGTGATGCCGGTCGGGTATTTTTCCAACCCGCGGGTCCTGCTTTGATGAAATTATTTGGCCCGCCCCAGCCCACTGTATCTATTTTTACAACCCGCCCCGCCCCACCCCCGCGACCATTAAATTATGTAAATTCCCGACCTCAATTTCACCCGCACCTCGTCTT
>JAQQZS010000036.1:24234731-24252316 GCA_030068045.1 Platyallabes tihoni
CCCGCAAATAAAGTGACAATTTCTTTACCCGCCCCAACCCGACCCGCGGGTTACCAGATGACCCGCGCATCACTACTGACAACTAATGGCTGCAGATGTAATTAGATGTTGCAAAATATCAGGGACAGAAATCACCAGTGACCACCCAATACATTATCACGATACCAAGGTGTCGAATTGATTTGCATTCAGATTCTATTTGATTTTAGAAAGATCCTGATGCTTTTTTTTTTTGTTTACAATTTTAAACAAATTGAACAAATAATTTGCTTGTACCACATAAGACACCGTGCTGCTTGCCAATGCGTGACAATGCGTGACTTTTGAGTGCAAAAAACCTAAAGGATTACAGAGGAATGGCAACATTTTACCACCTCAAATGCAAACATAAAAAAAAAACAAAAAAACATTTGTGTTAGTGTGGTACTACACAAACCACCACACAAAAGAATCACAATACTTTACTGAATCATTTTCCCCGCGTCTCTACTCCATATTACACACGTACGCATGGTGTAAATTTGTTCCAGCAGAGTGGAGGCTAAACTAAATGAGATTAGTGTTGATGTTAACGGCGTTGACATGGATGCATGTTAAAGTGAGACAGATATAGAGGCATGTTGTAGGGCTGGAGATGGGCATCTGTACAGTGTTGAGGTGATCAGTACCTCAGCTGTATGCTGCTGAAGGCGTTGCGCGTCAGCTGGGGTGTTGGCGGCATGCTGCGCGAGTTCCCCGCTTGCCTGGCGGGAGCGTAATAGGGACTACTATGCGGTGATAAACCATCCTGAGGGACGTAGGAATAAGGTTCTTGGACTTCAGCATAGTTTAATCTGTAATGCAGATAAGGAGATTACTTTCAAAACGTTGACTTTCCATTACGGAAACTGCTGCTTTAAGGGCCAATGGGAAAACATTCGATAAATAAAAACCTGCTACACTTATGATTAACACCTAAATGAGCACATCATTAATCAAACTTAACCACAACAGCTGAAAGATTTTGTCTGTAAAACCTGTTCATCACACTGCACCAGTAACACACACTACCATTTTAAAAGAAATAATTCCATGAAAGCCATCTCTGTAACAACCCCTTTTCCTTTACTGCCTACTTAATTTGTTGTTTAGCAGGCATTCAAGAACAAGCTTGTCTCGCACTATTTTTAACACACCGAGTGTGCTAGATATGATGAGAGGTATAGACAGAGGTAGAAACCGAAGCTGGAATGTATGTCTGGTTCCTAACAAGCCTTAACACGATTTTACAAGCCTGAACCAACCAAAGCCCCAAATGCAAAGGATAACCCCAGTTAAGAGAGACACAGAGATGCAGAGAAGACTGTTACAGCTGGAAGTCTCACCTGTCTGAGTTGTGCGGTTCTTCGGATCCCTTGCGATTCGACTGATATGGAACGCCGAGATTGTCAGAAGGCCGTGGCGAACACTGAACTGAACGGGAACGCTGCCGTTGCATGACAAACGCCTCGTCTGTGATACACAGCAAACAGAAAGTGTTAGAAGACGCAGGTTAAAACGTATAGAGAGGTTTAAATTTTCATACGACAAAGCATGTGAACTTTGTAAAACTTTTACCATCATCCAGATTTAAGCTGTCAGACAGCGAGCTGAGTTCTGCTGCATTGTCATCTATAACAGAGATCAAGATTTTCGTTTAACACAATCATCCTGACTACTATCCCTAGCCACGTACAATAATTTAATTAAACAAATGAACATATGCAGTCTAAATAAATGTATAGTAGAATATTAAAAAAAAAAAAAAAAAAAAAATCATTCACATCCAGGTAAATAAATAAATAAATAAAAAAAAACTAAAAAGAGTGTGTACCAGTGATAATCAGCGAGGCCCTTTGTGTGGGTTTCTTCCCCTTCAGAACTCTGTATTCATTAATTTCATTCTCAATCGTTTGAAGTATCTTCATAGCATCTTCAAAATTCCTCCTCCTTTTCTTCTTCACAGTTTTACAGAGCTCTGCTTCATTGGCAAGCTTCTTTGCTGCTTCTACGATCTTTCGCTGTAGAGCAAACCGGCTTTCTAAATTCCTTAAATGAGGGTCCTGGGGGTAGGAAAAAAAGGGCATTTAATAAATGCCATTAAGTACCATTTAATGTAGCCATGGTACTGAAAGGCAGATAAATATAAATGCAACATACCGCATCATAAGGGAAAAGGTCATCTAGTTTGAAAGCTGTTCCTACACGTCTTCTTACAGTAGGAGGCTCCTCTCCTGATGCTAAGGGGTACTCTTTAGGCAATTTACCTGTAATTTCCTAGAGGGGAAAAAGATATTTTTTATTAGACAATTTGCAAGTTATCAATCTACTACAGTGATCTTAAGTTAAAAGAAAACACTCACTGCTTCTCTGAGGCAAATCTTCTTAAGCTCACTCAATTTCTCAGCCAGAAGATCTTGAAGGCTTTGCTCTTTCTTCTTTAACTCGGCAATTTTCTCTTTCTTCAGTTCCTCATTTACCTCAGAATCTGCAGAACCTAAACACATCAACAAACCCCAGGTTTATGCAAATGAAAATTACATCATACGCAGGTGTTCAGCTTCAGCTGACTACACCTAATAAAACAGGACCATCAGGTTAAAGGCTTTAATAAAGAAGAAATAATAAATCTTAGATTTATTACCTGCAGAGGCCAAGCTTCCACTGCTGGCCATGATGAGATGGTCTTTGCTGTCTCCGCTCACCAGCCTGCTCATTCTGGAGGATCTAATTTCCGTGAGGTCCATGGCGAGGTCCCCCAAGTTCTTTGATGTGCCTGTTTTAGACTTGGATGAAAATATGAAGATCAGCTAGGAGACTAGACAGATCAATTCAAGACAACATAAGAAAATGCAAAGCATACCACCGATATAGAATGTTTGTTTTATTTTTTCTTTTCTAGATCGTACTGCATCTATAATACAAGTACATGAAAGCGACATCTGATCTCTCAAACTTGTACAGTATATAAAATTATACCAAAAATCTCTGTTTTTAGTTATTGCTACTAAAACATACTGCATATGCCTACACAATGCGTTAAACACTGAAGAAAACTTCTAAATCAAACTTAAAAGCAAAATCATTACACAGCTGCACGAGCTCCATGTCTACATCGAGAAAGCGCGAAGAAGATAATGCTGACAGACTCACTTTGCTCTGTTTGCAGTCGAGATAGAATTGGTGCTGGCTGATGGCCATCGCCCAGATGGTTTTGATCAATGAGTGGCTGGCATACCAGGTGTGGATAGCCTGTCCGGACTGGCCGAAAGTGGACTTGGACGATGCTCTCCTGAGGATCAACATATCCACACATTAAAAAACTAAACAAAAACAATGATCAATGACCATAATCAAGCTCCATAAATCAGCACACCCAAGCAGTACAAAGGTCTAGCAATGTGTCAGGTAGGATATGTGAAGACAATGGTGTAAGTCAGTAAGCTATAACTGGCTATTTCACAGGTCGTATGACATTTAAAAAAAAAAAAAAAAAAAAGTCAAGCAGTAATGTCATTTGTGTTTACACATCAACTTAAACCCCCATTACATATCAAATCCTTCAGCATGGATATCAACATTGACCTTGATGCTGTGAAGAGTTTTGATATAAAAAAAAAAAAAAAAAAGTTTTAAAAGCCAGACAGCTTCAATCAAGAGCCATGGATAGGTGACTATCATTCATGACTAGTGTTGCAAGATGAAGCATTTTTAAAATCCAAAAAAGACTGACGCACACAGCAGAAATGTTACAACTGCACTATTCTTAAACTGTAGAAACAGGCTTTTTCCAAGTTTGCATTCATTCTCAAAAAAACGTAGAGCATCAAAATTACTTAAATAGTGTGAACAACTAGGGAGGATATACAAGGTGACATGGCTCAGATGTGTAACTCTCCTCTTGCTTTACCTGGGAGGGTCGTTGACCTCGACTGCAAACTTCTTCTCACGGAAATACAAGTTCTCTAACTGCTTCCAGTGAAAGACCTACAGAAGGATATCAGCTTCAGGTAAATGATTTGGAGAATGAGCAGATAAACACAGTATTGTACACGAGATGTTTTACACATAGCAGATAAAATTATATTTACATTCTCATTATTTCACAAAGCATGATATCATTTAGAACTCATACAGACATGTGTTTAAAATTTTTTAAACAATCTTTCGTTCATTTTTCTGAGAAAGAAGGGGAAATAACCAAACCAAAATAAACAGGACTTGGTGGTGTACATTTAGCTGGAAACAGATGACAAAAGGGATCTGCTACAAGGTCAATTTAACACCACTGCTGCTATAATGAAACTGCAGGAGATGAGCCATGTTCAAAGCGACAGCTTATTTCCAAATCTGCCCTAAAGGAAGGGAGCTCAAAACAAGGCCCTGGATATGGTCACTGCAAAACATCTGCTACCGATAGACAAAGTGCTTGAAAACTTTTCCTGGGAACTCATCTCCAGCTCTGTCAGACTCACAACAGCTATAAAACACGTATGTATTCAGTGCATGTAATCATGATGACAGATTACCTAGAAAAAAGGCGGAAACGCAAGTGGACAAACCCACAACCAGGAAACACACTTCGCCTCTTTCAAACACGCGCAGAATGAAGGACATTAAATGACGGTAGACAGCTGAAACTAAATATAATGTGATAACTATTTCGAATGCGCTTAAAAGGTTCGCCCATATTTTTTTGCACAAACTTTCGAGAAATCTAATATTGAATGTGATTCATTCAATTCAGATCGAAAAAAAAAAAAACCTTAATAAAATAAAAAGTTAAAATACACCAGACAGAATACCTAATTACTAAATTACTGTGCTGTAACGTACAGATCCAAATGAAGCTCTTACCAGTGAGATTAACAAGCCTCCATAAAGTCCCTGGTGTATCAAACCGGCTCTGTGGAGTCATATGCTCAAGTTTCCCACAGGGTTGAGGCTCCCTTGAACAATACACTCTTGTCTGTTTGTCTCGGAGAACGCTAAAGGTGTTGCAAGAGTTTCAGCTCAGTAAGTCCTTCCCATACACCCCTCCTATGTGTGACATCATTAAAATCTTACTCCGACCTATCCCATAGGGCAGGTTGACAACTCTGAGTAGAATACACATTTTTCCACCCCTCCCTTTCTTCTTCTTTTCTCGGTCCCATCCTGACTAAGCCTACACTCATTCTCTTCCTTCTATCTACCGCTCCCTTTTGTATTTTTGCCTTCAACTCCATCATCAAACCAGATTTACTGGTTACACACTAAAACCTTTGCTGCTTCCTTTAATGCTTTCTAGCATGCAGCAGATATGGCACATGATACCATTCAACTTTATGCTTAATTTTCTGGTGTTTTTGTGTGATTTTTTTTCCCAAAGCCTAAATTGGCTCCAACAGTTACAGCAGATCCAGACGCAGACTTCTCGCCCCTCCCGAGCTTCCCAGGGCAAATATGCATGGAATCTACTACTTATATTTAATCATTAATCGCTGGCCATGGCACTCCTAACCTCTTAGTAAAAACAAGACGGCCCCTTTAACCACTGCTCAACCTGACAAAAGAAAATGTTTCACCCCTTATCAGAAGCTTCAGAAATCATCTCTCTCTACTAGATGCCACAATACACAGATAGAATGTAGACACTACAAAAAGATAAAAGTGGAAGCAATGCACTAAATAATGTAAACCTGGTGGGGAAAAAAAAAACAAAACATAGTTTTAAACATTGTTAGAGCTAGTATTCACAACACAGGGAAGAGAAAGCAGGGAAAACAAGTGTGTAATGTGACGCTTCTAGAGTTTATTTCCGCATAAGAGCCATTTACGCAAAGGACTCAGGATTGCTCATCATCTCCTAGTATGGGACATCTAAGGTTTATCCAATTAGACAAATTAGTCTTTGTCCAGCAATTTACAAGATGCTTCACACATAATTCAATTAAAGGATAACTATTTTATCATGAATCTGAAACAAACAAGGCTAAAGCACAAATAAATTACTTTACAGACTTCCTCAACCTAGAATTAAGCAGGCTACTTAAATTTCAAAAGGAGTGCTTTTAGGTAGAGGAGTCAGGAGGTGTAAACAAGCGAGTGGTGCTACACATCTAATGCAACTAATCTCTAATGTTTCTGAAATAAACTTGTTGACTGAAAAAGTACTTCAGTCAGCCTTCCGAAAACATTACTGCACTGTGTTTATGAAGCAAACATTACATGACGATTCAGGTCACACGAAGATGGCAGGCTTTAACAACCACTACAGAATCTTGGCTTACGTCTGCACTGTTAGAGAAGATATTCTTTAAGAAATTCGATAATTAAGAGTTCTGAAGGACAAAATAAATAAATAAATAAATAAACAAACACTCGCAAAACGCTTCCATAAATCACCGGCTTGTTTTAAAGACCATATTCTTAATCCTGAATAATAAATGTGTTGGCTGCACAAAAAAAAAAACCCTCAGAGAACATAAAAAGGTCACTGTAACATAGCTACACTCATCAAGTAATCTGATTATATGAATACATAGAGTAGAATTTCCTGTAATCCTACATGTCTCCGCACACTCTCCTGGTAAACAGATGTTATAACATTTCGCATGACCTGGATTTGTATATTGGAACGAGATTGTTTCTTGTTATATTAATCAAATTCTACAAGATTGCCATTTGGTGTCAAAAAATATAAAAATTTTTGGCATTCCTTATTCCTTCAAAAACATTTTTAGTGGTCAATTTTATTTTGTTGATTTTGCTAGAAAAAGATGCCTTTTTATTTGTCACCTACATATTTTTAGCAGTGAAATCTTTTCTTTGTATATCCCAGCTTGTGGGAAGCTGGGGTCAGGGTCAGCCAAGATACAGCGTCCCTGGAGTAAACAAAGTTAAGGGCCTTGCTTAAGGGCCCAACAGAGACATCCTGGTGGAGCCGAGGCTTTAACCACTGATCTTCTGATCAGTAACCCAATGGCCTTAACTTTTTGAACTACCACTGCCTCTCTTTTTGTTTTTTTCTTGCAAAAGCTAAGGCAATTACTAGAACAAAAATAATGGGCCCTAATCGAGGAGGGGACACACCCGAAAACCTCAACAATAAGATTAGAACCATAACTCTTAATCACCGGCTTGTTTTAAAGACCATATTCTTAATCCTGAATAATAAATGTGTTGGCTGCACAAAAAAAAACCCCTCAGAGAACATAAAAAGGTCACTGTAACATAGCTACACTCATCAAGTAATCCGATTCTATGAATACATAGATTAGAATTTCCTGTAATCCTACATGTCTCCGCACACTCTCCTGGTAAACAGATGTTATAACATTTCGCATGACCTGGATTTGTATATTGGAACGAGATTGTTTCTTGTTATATTAATCAAATTCTGCAACTGGGAAATGTAATTAGATCTAGGAAACATGCACTATGGGTTATACATACAAAGTGCCAAACCATTCTCCAGTGACATTAGCCAATGCAATGGAGACCATTTTAAACCCCTTTAAATGCTTGGTAGAAGACTTATTTAATGAAATGAAATATTTTTTAAACTACACACAATACTTGTATATTTAGTTTTCAACCTCCCAAATGCCAGCTTGTTGAACTGATGCCCATGCACTCTTTAGGGGCAGGAATAAAGCTAGTCTTCAGCTGCTAGGGCAAATGCGTTTCTGTGGTGTCATTCACTGATCACCAGTCATATAACCAATGAAGCTAAAAACCGACTAATTCTCTGATCAATCATTATAATATCCTTTGTACAGCTTGTTGAAATGTGTTTGTCATAATGTGGTAGATGTATAGCAAACAAATGCAACCATGCATAACCAAACACCCAAACGTCGAGGATAATTCGTAATCAAGAATAAGGTGTGCATATGCACGTTTGTGAGGAACGCGATACGTGGTGACTTGATGTCTTCAACGCTCTTAATATTTTATTTTGCTTTTTAATTCCTTCTCCTTTAGTTAAAAATGTTACCAAATGCCATACAATCTTTAACTGCAAGAATGCATTTATTCACCAATCTGGTTATTAGCCACTGAGGCTAAATTAAGCACACTAAGTGAAGCTAAATATTATGTTCTGCTTGATATACTATGACGTTATTGTGCTTATACAATTTTACATTGGTATGTTTATTTATAAGCAGCTGTGCTTCCGAGATACAGTTCCCAATCATCTGATAGTATCTTCACACTTCTACTTCACATAAAACAGAAATGGTAAATGATCCTTTCCCATGGTTCTGAGTAATTATGAAAATGTTTACACTGAAAACTGTGAAGGGAACAACACTGTACACAACTGTTTTTAAGGACTAACTGCATTTCTTTTTATTTAATTAAATTTGTTTATTTCACATTTCTATTGAAATGCACTTACTATTGAAAGAGATATGCATTCGTTCTACAGTGGTTGCTTTCTTGTGATTTTACAGTGCGGGAAAAGCGCTTTTTATACGATTTTAAATCTGACGACCCCCAAGACGCTGTTCACGTGACATGGGCCGAGCCGTGACGCCCAGCCTCTCTTCTCTTAGCCCCCCTGCCAGACTAATTGTGTTTTATTGCTTGATCAATTGTTTGGGCTGAGTGAAGAGCACAAAGACTGGGCTGGATTTGCATAATGAGAGCAGTCTGTTGGTAGTGGGCTGGGAAGAAACAAAGGCAGCCAGTGTTGACAGCAAGCACAATCAATACTGGCAGGCTGATGGGGTGCACTTTGACAACCGGGTGAGGGGGTACTTTTAAAAAGAATGTACAGAAAAAAACCTGCCATAGAGCAAGGCATAATAGAAGACAGGAAAACGAGGGGCGAGTCACTCCCACTTTTACATGTCCTTGCTATAACTTTGCCAGGAGATGAGCTAGAAAATGAGAATGAGAAAAGGATGTGCTTCTGGGACATTTCCACTCAACTCCCTATCTATACCTCAGCTTTGCCTGAGGAAAACTAGGTTGGCAGGGAAGCACCGAATGAACCAAGACCCCTTTCAGAAACGTTGTCTCTGACTGGCATGTCGCCAGCATCAGTCCCTGCTCTGCCTTCAAGCTCCACAATTACACCAAGTCTCTAAAGATTTGGGCTGTACAGACAGGGAGATGCCCATTAACGCTGTGCCACCAGATACACACCCAGCTACAAACGACTAACGAACGCCAGAAATCATTAACTGTAATGACATGGGCTCTGCAGGAAAATCGCAGAACAGCCACCAAATGAAAAAGAGCAAGGTTTATAGGGACCTTAAATGGAGGGGCAGGAAGCCAAAAACAGTTTAACAGAAATGCTGTATAAATAAGATGAAGCTGCTAATGAAGCACATATTCCTAGCAGCAAAGCATGTGATCCGAGTGCAGTCTGGTACGTATGCGGATGAGGTGTGGTTTAGCCAGCAGGCAAAATAACAACGCAGAACTTTAGTGAGGCTCATGCTAGAACAAACACACACACTTCTCGCTGTTTATATTAACACCACATAGTTTCTCTTATTTAACTAGGGCTTTAACTCCTCCCTGTGATTCTCACAAGCCGTGTCTTATTTCCCATGCTACCAACTAAAATGGTGCTTAAACTCAGAATAACTATGGTACTTAAGGAAAATGAGGTAAACATTAATGTAAAACAAGCTCTGGATTACTTTGAGTAGAATGTTTATAGCTTAATGACAATGACAGATTTAAGATGGAGGTTGATGGTTCTGTTGATGAATTATCCTTATTTGGCCAGGTTTTTGCACACCAGGATGCAAAAACTGTCATGCATACTTGTTTTTTCCTAATCTGTGATAGTGCTGTTTACACCTAGAGTAAAACAGACAAGTGGCAGCTAGCAATATGAAAAAGGAGCAAGGGGACGTGAGGTTTCCAGAATTCAGAAGACTTTCACAACTGTCCTCGATTCCAGATTCATATGTCCTTTTTATGTCCCTATTTAATTCTTTTACTTTGGTTTAAGCCTTTAAGACTGGCAGGAGCATCAGTGATCCCATTTCAATATCTCAGATTAAGTGCCAACAAAATCATATCCCAAAAAAATAAAAATAAAAAATAGCACAATAATTCTTATTGGATACAAAATCAGAGACTTTTAACTTTAATATCGAACTTCCTATGACACTAATGTGTGCGAAATTGCATGAATATTTGTTTCCAACAAGTCTGTTCTTTCTATTTTCAAGTGATACCTCGTAGCAGTGTATTCTGATGCTCATGTGGAACATTGTGATAAAACACAAACATATAATCTTTTTTTTTTTTTTTTTTTTAAACAATTCTATTTAAATATCCATTTCTCATTTGACATTTGCATATACTCGACATAATCTAAAATATTATGCACTTGTGTGATGTGAGAGACGGAAACAGATTCTCTGCCTTGTCTGAAGCTTCTCTCACAGATTTGCCTTACGGGTGAAACATTAACTCGTGGTTATGATAAAGCAGCTGAGAGGTGAAAGGGAAAAAATGTCTGTTTGCAGGAACCTACCTTCCTGGGTTTTAGCTTGTCTTGTTGGTCATACTGGGCAATGCCTTTGTAGCTAATTCCCAACCACCAAGGAATTCCTTGTTTGTCCTGTGAAAGAGGAATAAAAAAAAAAAAAATAAAAAAAAGACTTTAAAAGGAAGTCAGGTACGCTTCAGGTTTATTAACCTGGTAGTTAAATTGCATTTTCTAAATAAAAAGATTGAACGTGTCAATAGATCAATTGGGCTCTTCAGTCAGCTATAATAAGCTTCATCAATTTATACTATAAAGCTGGCGTCTCATGTCAGAAAAACAAATTAAATAAAATTCCAACAGCTAAACATTAGCCTACCTTTACTTCATAATAATGAACACCATATGAAGGTAAGGATTCCACTAACAAGAGATACCTGTGGATAAAGTAAGTTTCATCAGAAATGGGCAGTCAGGCAAGCAAAAATGTTTTGTTTATAATACAACAGGCTACTATATTTAACTCGTCTAGGCATGGTTTAACACAGCCTTACACCAGAGGTTCATCGGATCAAACTGAGATGTAGACCAAGGTTCGTCTGCTTCGTCTAGATATCTGTTTCGGGATCTGTAATGTACTTCTTGCGTTAGTGAGAAATGATCAGGTACTTACTTTATGATGGCCTTTCCTCGGGTGAATCCTTTGAGGGTTTTATAATGCTCAATGACTTGGGCTTCACTATACACCAAGAGAGAGGAAAGAGCAAGACAGTATGTGAGGGGGTGTATTTATATCCACACATGCAAAATGAATAGTAATTGAACGCTCGGCTGAATTGTGAATGTGCCATTTGTAAAGACTGTACTCTTTCGACACGAGTTCAGCACACTCATCCGTGAAATGCCATCTGGCCAACTGTCCCATCACACATTCATCCTATTCTCTAATTACACACACACACACACACACCTTGCCTTCACAGCTGTTTCTGCACACATACCCACACAGGTGTTCCTCAACACACACTCCTGATCATGATGCAGAATGGAGGAAAGTTAAATTTGAATAAAACTAGATCAGAAGCTATTTTTCAAAAAAACAAAAACAAAAAAAATGTCTACAACCAGAAATTACTGCAACCAACCAGGATCGTTTGTCTCTTTTTTCGCATGTTCTACGACCACTGCATCTGGTTGCACTAAAAAACTTCCATCACTGGAGCCCGGAGTTTTGCACTTCCAGACTACAATTAAACACGTTGGAAATGATAATTACAGGGGCCTTTACGGCAAAATTTGAGGTTTCTTGACAGTAAACCTGTAAGCAGAGGTTAAATCTGCTTAATGGTGCTTTAAACGTTGGCAAGTTTCTTACCAATAGGCCAGGGACGGGTGCTCCTTTAACACGGCTGTGGGAAACACGGGAAGCTTTTTCAAGTCTGATGCTGCATTTTCATCGCTGCAAAAAAGGATTAACAGAAAAGCAGATCATATGTACTATATTAAATTTTTTTTTTTTAAAAAGCAACTTTAAAAATGTTTTAAACTGAATGACAAGGTTGGACATGTAGAATTTGCCAGGAGATCAACAGAGTAAATAGAGAGTCTGTTTAGTCGGCTAAATCCAGTATTAACACCAATTTCTCTCACTGTATTGAGCTGGTCAGGATGAGTACGTCACTTAAAACATATGCAGTGCCAAGTCCTTTGCAATTATAATGCCACGAAGAGAAGTGCTACTTGTCAGGGTTACTAGTGAATGTAGACAAAAGCCATTCGACAGGTTTTGGGTCAGCTCTACAGTGCTGAGAGGTAGTGACACAAGCTCACACGCTCTCAAACAGTGCGGCAATGTCCGTGCCTGTGTGAATGAATCCATAAAACCTAGCAGCAAGTCACACAAACCAATGTATTGCTAAACTGTTTAAGATAAAATACAAAAGAAACGTGGCAACACTGAGCTAGTTCGTAGTATCAAGAAACTCACTAATGTAAATCTAAACTAATAGTCTTTAGCCAAAAGATTAATAAAAACATGTGTGGCAGGTGTAAGGCTTTACATTTCTTAATGCAATACTTCCTTGATAGCTTGATAGAACAGCAGATTGTTTGGAAGCAGTGTACAGCAGTCTTTACCAGTTCACTGACTCACAGTTAATGTTTAATGGCATTAATTTGCCTGCTGTGCTGGATCATGTGTTAAAGTACAGCGCAGTTCTACTCTCACCACAACACCCTGTCAGCAACTTGGAATTCATTATAACGCCTGTACTATCAAACAGATGGCTGCAGGAGGCAACGTGTCAGAACGAAACACTAATGTGTCAGCTATTTCACTGGAGACTCAACCACCTCCCGCAGAGAGGAAAGTGAAAACAAGCAAGTTGTTTTAATACAACTGGCATGTGGACGTGCTTTCTCATAATTTATTGATAATCGGACTGGTATGTTAAAAAAAACTACTTACGGTTCTTAGTTATTAATTATTCCTAATTAAAGCTGTGAATCATAAGTAGGCGGTCGATTAAATCAGTTTGATTTTTAGGAATTGGCAATTTCGATTCAATATAATTCGGTAGCATTTAATGTTTTACTGTCTGATTTGCCTCAAGCAACTTTACAGAGGGGTGCAAAATATGTATACAGGTGTTATCTATGCCCTTTTAGAAAACTTGAATTGAATTATTGTAGCAATGTGTAATATGGTTCCTCTAAAGATATCAGTAGTCACACCATCAGAGATGCTTTTATGTGGCTGTGAGAAGAGAGGCATATATTTTTCATGTTGAAGTGTGTTATAATTTTTTTGGGCCTCTCTTTATTTCATACAGGTCGTAAGGTATTAAAACTAGTAAAAATATTTAATATGCATTGGAATGCTATCTAACTCGTGTTTCTTTTAATGTCATAAAAAGCGATTTTTTTTTTTTCTTTCTGTAATTACCTTCCATGCCAAACTCCAGTCCAGTAGGTTGCGGTATTGCACCAACTACCCATAAAGCTAAAATTAGTAGAAGTGATACTCTCGTAAAATGCAGAAGTTGGAAGCGGTTTGCATTTTCTGCAGAGACTGTGGTATATTTTTTAAAGAATTCAACCAATTTAGAGAATTTAACATTTAAAAGCTTGCCTAAACAGTTAAAAAAGTCTGAACTGATCCATCGATTCAATTATATGAATTGATCGAAAACGGATCGATTAAACTGTATAATCAATTATGTGATTAGCTATTATATTAGCTATCCACTTAAAACTACAAGACGGAAACAAATAATCCATGTAGTTTGCAATCGAGGTCAAATTAGTGACAGATGAAAACTGTGTACTAATTGACAGTTACTGCGAGCCACTCAAAATGCTCGATCGATCTGGGGGGAAAAAAGCAGTGCCATCTTAAAACAATTTCCATATTTTTACTGCTGCTCACTTTTAACTTGTAGATTTAAACACTGATTTTTTTTCTTCTTTTGTATCAGTGGAAATGTTCATCTAAATAGGCATTTTTGTATGAACTATGCTTTATTGTTACTTAGCACATGCCTTAAAACAACCTCAAGCTATACTTAAAAACTGATGGCTGAATAAGAGCTATAGATTAACTAATATCTAGAGTCAATAATTTGTTTCAACACTTAAGCTTCCCATTGGTATGGCAGTGCCAACACTACATGCCTCTCCTGGTATGTGCATACGTTTGGTGTGGATATCTTGTAAACAGATCATCAGGGCTGAGTTGTCTACCATGTAGTTTTTTCCAGTAGAGCGGGTGGTTGTGATATTTTTAAATCTACATTTTGTTACATGATCTATTACAAAATGTTAGTGTTGGTCATACCCAATGTAGTGCTAGACATGATGCACATCAAATCAGGATATTATCCACTACAGATTTTCTTCATTATTGCATAGAATTATGTGCCATTACAATCAAAACTTCTTTTTCAAGTCCGCATGATAGAATGCTTAAATGAGTGGTCCATTATGTTTTTAAAAAGACATCCCACACTGACGCATCACTAACCAGCCTGACGCCCGAGTGTCTGCCAGGGAACAATATCTTTACTCCTTCAAGCTTTACATCCACTCAGGCTTACAGACAAGAGCGAGAGGTAGGAAGAGAGGATGGGGGCTTAATCTCTTGGCATGCTGGTATCTAATGTTTGTACTTTATGGAACGGATTTAAGATTTTAAGTTATATGAGGGAAATAAAAACTTATCTGAAAACACAAAGAGAAGAGATTCACTAAAAGCCTGGCGGCAAACGTTTCAGTTTTAATATGGTGACCATAGAACTACTTGGAATACTTAAGTGCATTGACTAAGAGAGAATAAATCAAATAACTGTCAATATATATACTGCCCTTCAGATTAAAATAATGAACAAATAAAAGAGGGGGAAAAATCCAGAGATTTGAAACTACCCAATAGAGCTTGAGGGTTTAATTGATTTCACCAATTTAATCATTTGTTGCTCATTTTAAGACGTTTAAGGAATTGAAAATGTGTCATTACTTGTGTGGAATTTTCTGCAAATACTCGAGTTTTGTGTGAGTATTGTTTATCATTTGAGTTTATGGGTACTTTGTGCGATACCGCCACCTGCTGGACTGGAGTCTGGGGCAGAACACAAAAAAAAAACAAAACAAAAAAAAAACACTGTCCCAAAAAATCTAACTGAATGGACAGACTACTTATGATTTGCAGTTCTACTGCAGTTTAGTTGATTCTAAATACATTCCAAAAACATCTGCTAAACAACACTTCCATAACAACAAGCAGTTTGGAACTGTCCCACAATCGGTAAAACCACAGTGGGCGTTGCAGGTTGTGGAAAGACAAAATCAAACATTTTGATCATGCACATATCAATAGATTTGGTGATAAAAGTAACTGCACTTAAGGAAAAGCACCAGATCACCACTGTAAAATATGGAGGCGAATCATTAGGCTTTAGTGTGTATGGTCGGCAGTCCAGGAACTTGTGTACAGACTGATGGCATCATAAATTAAACCAACTACCAGTATGTTTCAGCCCCAAACCTGACTGCTTTTACCAAGAGCCTCAGACTTGGGCATACATAGAGCTTTCAACACGATGATGAACCAAACTTAATCCAAATCTGTACAGAAATTGAAATTAGGATTTGAACCCAACTGAAAAACTGTGGTCCCGACTGAGGAGAGAAGTCCACATGCAAAACCCTAAGAATGTGTGGGAGCTTAAACTATGCTGCATGGTGGAGTTTAGCAACTGTCTTCAGCTTAATTAGATATTACAGGAAGAGACTGTTCTCTCCAGGGGGAGCGTCAGAAAATATAAGAGTGCCAATAATCTTTATGCCAGTGTTTGGCAGAAAATACAAAATTGCATTAATTTTGCATTAAATAAGTCTGAAAAACAATTTTAAGGCCAAAATTGTACTTATTCTTGAAGAATATTCAGTTTTCAACAACTGTGAATACACTAAAGAAAACTAAAGACGGCTGTTCTATGCTCCTATAACGTGTGTATTTTAATGCCTGTAGTAAGAATGTGACGGTTATAGTTTCTTAAGAACTTGCACATCACTTCACAGCTCCATGTCTCCAGTTAACTGGAAATATAAAAGGTCATTGCTGTAAGACAAATAGTTTAGCCAGAGTGAAAAGAGGCCAGTGCGGAGCATACAAACAGCTCTGCTTTCACTTCACGTGATGAAAAGTGTACAAAGCTTTGTTTTCCAGCTCCAGTGGCTCATGGGACCAGGGGAGGGACAGAAGCAAACAAACGGGTTGGCATTAACCTACACACTCGTTTACAGATTACGCAATCATGGACTGTGATCACAGAGGCCGGCACCTTAAGAGATATATATACATACAGTCACAGAGATACAAGCATTTCTTTTACATGCGAAAGAAGCATGAAGGTACAGGGAAGGTAAAGAGCATTAACAAAGAAGCTAAACTGTACAATGGTTTAGGCATAATAAAGTACGTGCACAATAATTATCACATTATCAATATATTCTTTACAAACGTCACCAACAGCAGTACAAGTTGTTTTATGAGCGTTGTCATTCTTCCTTAATGTACTGTATTAATGCATGCAGTTAGAACTAATATAAATGCTTTTAATGCCTATTCTTATTGTATAAAACCCAAGGCAACACTGGATTGAGGTTGCCGACTGCTCTGTGGTAGAGCAAGGAATAATCAACTAGACTCGACCCCCCACAAGCAAAACCAACCATAAATATTAACCAGAAACAATCAGGTCCAGAAAGCATGCATCTATGCTTACTTAAGGAAAAACACGTTCATTCACAATCATGCATCAGAGTTACAGTAAGGCAATACTTAGAAACAATTCCAGGTACTTCTATTTAAGGAATTTATTTTCGTAAAGTCCAAAACAGTACTATAATCAAAATCAAATAGCCTGGTAGTTCACATATTGCTCAGAAAAGCCCTCTGTAGACTAAATAAAATTTTCACTGGCTGAATAAAATTGGTGCAGGTGCGCTCTTTTTAGAGATGATACAATCTGCCCATTTACCTTTAACACACAAGTGATAACAGACATCAGATGACTCAAACCAGAGATATTTTCCCAACACACCCATTCATGGGTATTTGTGGAACTGCAACTATACCTCCACTAGGGTTGATATAACCGTATGGTGGTATATACTGCAACAGGTAAATTAAACTATCTGTAACACTATACAGATATACAGTACTTGCAAAGATCTTAGACAGGTCTGAAGAAATGATGAAAACTAAGAATGTTTTCTAAAATATATATTTTAATTGTTTACAGTGGCTTGCAAAAGTATTCGGCCCCCTTGAACTTTTCCACTTTTTGTCACATTACATCCACAAACAAGAATCAATTTTATTGGAATTCCACGTGAAAGACCAATACAAAGTCGTGTACACGTGAGAAGTGGAACGAAAATCATACATGATTCCAAACATTTTTTTACAAATAAACTGAAAAGTGGGGTGTGCGTAATTATTCAGCCCCCTGAGTCAACACTTTGTAGAACCACCTTTTGCTGCAATTACAGCTGCCAGTCTTTTAGAGTATGTCTCTACCAGCTTTGCACATCTAGAGACTGAAATCCTTGCCCATTCTTC
>JAQQZS010000036.1:24281454-24296913 GCA_030068045.1 Platyallabes tihoni
GTGATTATCCTGCCTACTCGTGCTTCTCCGCGTTTGGGTTTACCATTCACGCAACAAAGGGCTAACCGCTAAGCTACTTCTTCTGGTCATCCGAGGTTAGTCCTGACACTACTAAACATAGCCGACAGCAACACCAGCTGTATTTTACTAAAAGATATATGTCCAGTTAGACATTAGATGGATATTGAAATACAAAAACAACATGTGCATGACATGCAGCAGGGATTTAGTTAAAATGTTCCTTTATCCTTATTTGGATTATGTTTGGATTATTGGGTGAATGTAAATGGTTCACATTTGGATTACTGGGTTATAACAGATTATCCTTATTTTTTATTTTAGTCTACTTAAAAGCCAGACTCAAGAGACTTTCTCATGAAACAATGACTGTTAGTTGTCCACAATGTGGTCAGTTCTACAAAAAGCAAAACAAAATCCCAACAGCTCAAATGATATGCAGCAGGACTTCATCTCCTAGAATTACTCGAGGGCATAATATAACCGCAACCCACTCAATCATCTTGTTTTTCCACACCTGTTGTAGGACCACACTGTCCACCACTACTGACAAACCTCTTTATTTTGTAACGTGCCTTGGTCACACTTTAACTGATTTGTTTTAACTGACTCCTCATTTCCGTGTCCCTTTAGGCCATTCCTGCTGTGACCACTCGCTACAATTGATTTCCATTATAAACCTGAAAGCCTCCTGTCATTTCAGTAACAGGCACTGACTTTACAACTCTAAAGAACTCAAGCTTTTGTGCTGATCAAGTCTGTATGAAAAAAAGACACACATGGTGTAATAGTGAACTTTTAAAAATCATGATTATACTAAAATATGTTGTCAGTACACAAGAATGATGAGATAGTTTGAGCAGCGCCTGCCTTTAAAAAACCTGTCCAACGAGATATCAATATTCGAACATCTGTCACATTAGTCATCATAAACTGGTCTGGATTTACAACGGTATCATATGACAACATTCACTAATCTTATATGTGTGAAAGAAAAAGTGTGAAATGTGATACGAGAGAAAAATTGCAAATGAAGCTGTATACGAAGTTAAATCAAACAAATCCCCCCCAGGCTTAATTAGGCATACAGTAAACTCTAGGTAGAAATGGTTTTAAGGTATTTGAGCATTTACATAAAATTAATGCTGCACAATGAATCACATAAAAATCTAAATCGCAATATGGACCTGTGCAATTTTTTTTTATCGTAAAAGCATGCAATTTATTACACCTAATATACACAAAGTCTGGCATTTTATAGCATTTGTCAACAATTTAAGCATCAGTTATACATATTGGCAAGCATCCTCTCAGTGAGATAATTTGTGCAATTATTTGGTGTTAGTCTAGATACATAAGTTTGAATACAAAATGGTACATTTAATAGTTAAATATCATAGTTTAAATCGCAATCGCAATATGTGCCAAAATAATAACAATATAATTTTTCTTTTATCAAATCGTGCAAGCCTAATTAAAAGCATGGCTTCTATGTGTAACACCATTAATGTAGCCTGAGAGTCAAATGACTCTCATGTGTTGGCTGTGCTTCAATCCTTTGTGTCTGTTAATAGCTTTATTGAATTGGAACAGCTGACCGCATTAAAGGCAAGTGAACAACCGAGACCAAAACTCAGCACAATGCTTGTCTGCTTTTGTTCTGTTTGTTTGGGTGTGCGCGAGGTGTGTGCGGGGTATGCGTGTTTGCTTTTTTTCGTGATCATTACAATACTGGCCTCATAACAAGCCTGCAGGAAATGTACAGAACACTGTGTCTGCCCTTAAGGAACAAATCACCTGTTAATTCACAACCAATGACCCTTCTTGTCTGACACGAGACTTTCTGTTTTCTCTCATGAAATGCTTGTACTTCCTTCTGATTGCACAAACATCAGTGTTGTCAACGTCATCTTCTTCAAATAGCTGAATCCTCCTTAACACTTTCCATAAAGATCAGCTCTATTAGATGGGAGGGCACCCGGTCTAAATCTGGTCTGCCTTCTGTCAGCTTTAGACACAGCCCGGATGTCACATGTCCTCCGTTCTCCCATTGTTTGTCTTTCCCAGGAAACGGGAAGTTCACCACCACAGCCAGGAACACGAAAGGGAAACAACGTGCTGTTTGATGGAGTCGGGGGTCTTTAAAAGCACTCTTCAAGACACCCAGACAAGAGGTTTAATCAGCACCTACCATGTGTCAGTACAGGAAAAGAAACAAGAACGTGCACGTCTCCAGGTGCACCACAGGTTTTTCCTTAAGATGTGCCAAGCTCTCTGTGATTGGCAGCCTGGCACAAGATCATTTATTGAATGATTTGAACTCGTGCCATATTTCATATTAAAATCTGCTTTTTGTCTTGGATTATGTGAACAGGTCTTTGCATCAGATTATGTATTTTGATCCAGACCAAACAATAAATATTAGAAAACAATAAATATTAGAATAAAAGTGTAAGGAAAGCACTGTAAAGCTTTTGTGTTAGTTGTGTCGTTGTGTCATGTTTCCCGGCAACTCCTGACCCAAACTTCTCCTTACTATAGATATATAATTAAATAAACAAACAAACAAAGAAATAAACGAACGAACAAACAGTATCTTGTTAAGAGTCAGCACTTGTAGAACACGTTAATAACGATAACCGGTGGGAAAAGAACACAGCACGCGACAAAAGCGGTGAAGTTTAACGCACTTCAACTGCACACACAACAAGACACAAAGCCGAAAGGTGGACAAAGTGTGTCTTTCGCGCAGAAAGACCGGAGTGAAGAGCGGAGTGACAAAGCGAGCTCACCTCTCAGTCCAGCGTCAGGTTCCCGCTGCTGTGTTCCTAAAGCCCGAGCCTCCTCGCCCTGGGTGACTCTACAGCCTCATTTCCAGCACGGAACAAAAGCGTGAAGCGATAAGCAACGAGTCGTTAATGCTGATGTAGAAGCGATGGAAACACACACGCACACACACACACACACACACGCGCGCGCGGTCTTTACACGCTTTACGTCCTTTTTCCCCCTCTCCTGTTGTTGTTGTCAGGACGTGGGATCCCGCCGCCGCGGTCGCGTCCCATTCACACACAAAAGCGCACTTCTCCTCCGCCCCTTTACCTCCACACACACACACTCACTCACACACAGACCAGCCCACACTAACAAACCGCTCTCCTATCCTGACTGACTGAGTGACAGCAGCACACTCGGGAAAAAGCTGTATAATTATAAATAAAATAAAGATAAACATAAATGATCGGTTCCCGTCTCCGTGTGTGTGGAGTTTGCATGTTCCTTCACGTGCTTGGTGAGTTTCCTCCGGGTTCTCCGGTTTCCTCCCACAGTCCAAAGATATGCAGGTTAGGCTGAATTGGCGTTCCAAATTGCCCGTAGTGTGTGAGTGAGTGTATATGTCTGTGTGCCCTGTGATGGATTGGCACTCTGTCCAGGGTGTACCCCGCCTCATGCCCTAAAAGTCTCCTGGGATAGGCAGCTCCCCGCCGACCCTGAATACAGGATAAAGCGGTATAGAAGATGAGTGATGAGTAAACATAAATTAGCCTAACTAGGCATGAAAAACAATGAATTATATACTGTAGTATACGAGTTCATTCATTCATTCACTTCCACACATAAGTGGAATCAAGAGATCCTATCCCAAGAGGAGCCTATCCCAAGGAAATAAGCTGGAGAAACACCCTATAGGGGATCCTAACCTCTTACAAGTGCACACGCATCCATACATCTAATCAAACAGTACTGGCAATTTTGAAAAATAAATAAATAAATCTCTGGACTGTGTGTGTGTGTGTGTGTGTGTGTGTGTGTGTGTGTGTGTGTGTGTTTTGGGGTACGGATGCTCTACTATTTTTCTGTATTCTGTATCTGTCCCAGGGGTACTGTATATATACCCCTCTAATTTCAGCAATCATTTTAGTATACCTTCTCAAAGGACAATACTATAGAAATGAAACTTGGATATGCTTTAGAGTAGTCAGTGTGCACCTTATATAACAGTATAAACGTACTGTCCTCTGGAATGAACTCAACATATTGTCAAAATAACCAGCAACAAACGTTAGAATACCCTAAGTGATAACAGCTGTACATCTTCAACCATGCAAAGTCACATGTCCTATTCATCATGTTCATGTGTTTGTAAGTGGCCAAGTATGTCTCCAGACCTGAACCCTATCGGGCACTTGTGGGGCATCCTCAAGAGGAAGGTGACGAAGCACCATGTGTCTAACATCGAGCAGCTTCGTGATATAATTACAGAGGAGGATCCAAGCAACAACATGCGCAGCTCTGGCGGATTCCATGCCCCGGAGGATTAAGGCAGTGCTAGATAACAATGGTGCTCACACAAAATATTGACGCTTTGGACACAGTTTTGACATGTTCACTTAGGGTTTACTCATTTTCATTGTTATTTACACAAATAACATCTGCATGTTGAGTTATTCTTAGAGGACAAAAAATTTGTTCTGCTATACAAGTTGCACACACACACATATACTGTATATATATATACAGTATGTTTGATCTTCTCCCCGTACTTGGTGGGATTCCTTTTCTTCCCACAGTCCAAAGACATGCAGATTAGGTAAGTTGCTGTTGCCATATTGCCCTTAGTGTGTAAATGTTGACTGGAGGTCCTACCATGGCCATAAAAATGGGAATAAATACAATGGTCACCATTGGCCTCCAGGGTCTCTAGTTCCTTGAAAATCAACAGATAATCTGTCACCAGCTTTCAGAAGAGACACATCTGTCTATGGAAACTGTATATACAATAATTCACGTTCACCACTTACGCATTACAGGATTTGAATATGGCCACATCCAACATACAGTATTGACCTCACTCAAGCAATTAAAAATTTAAAAAATCCCAGTTTGACTTGAATGCACCTCGTATGATTATTCCTTATCTTGGTGAATTCCCCCAACCATACAGGTATGAGGCAGTCATGCTAACCCCTGAGCCACCATGTCCACTGCTTAACTATACTACACTAAATAGAACACTCATCTATTTATGCGTTCATTGATCTTTACTAACAGCCGTATCCTTTTAAGTCAAGGTTGTGGTGAATTGCCTACTGTCAGACAGGAGCACTTTCAGGAGCAAGTCAATTATTGGTCAATCTGAGAGTAGGAATCTTAAAATTCCCATTCCTAATTTATACAAAATCATAGTTTTTTTTTTTTTTTTTTTAAAGAAAACTGCTAAACATTAATGGAGTTATAACCTGGGCCTTCTGAAAGATCATTCTATGTCTAGGCGAGTTGTTGCTCTTAAAACCATCAAAGGAAAGTAAGCATGTTATTAATAATGTATTAATGCATACTTGCTCAAAAAAATAAAAAAAATTTGGTGAATGCATTTTATCTTAAAATTAAGGGTGACTATTTGTTTATTGCTTGTCTGCCAATACCTACACATGTACCTTCACAAAAATGAATATGTCAGTCAGATTAAAAAAAAGAACATAGAGTTTTGATTAAGGTTCTTATCAAAATATGATTTCATTGACCTCATTTTCATTTTTAACTTAAGTTTTATTTAAACAGTTTCTAATCACTAGATTGAATTATTTACAGTATGATTTGTCTAACATAAGCTGAATACATTATGAAATCTGATTCTGTGTCGTCATGAACATTTTAAATAATATATTAGGTATAATGGTTTTATTATAATTGTGTGCTTGATTTTGTGGCAGTTATTTAAGTAAATATCAACTGCCTTGCACCTCCGGGGTCCAGGTTTGATTCCCTGGTCAGGCTTGATTCCTGTCTCTGTGTGCTTGGAGTTTGTATGTTCTCCCCGTGCTTAGTGGGTTTCCTTCGGGTACTCCGGTTTCATCCCACAGTCCAAAGACCTGCAGATTAGGCTAATTGGTTTTCCAAAATTCCCCCACTTTGTGTATGTGTGTGTGCCCAGCGATGGATTGACACCTTGTCCAGGGTGTACCCTGCCTTGTGCCCTAATTTTCCTAGGATAGGCTCCAGGCCTCCCGCGACCCTAAATACAGGATAAAGTGGTATAGAAGATGAGTGAGTACAGTCTAATGTAATCAGACACACTTCGTGTCTAAGTTTGGAGCTCCTGTATAAGGCTACCACAAATAATGGAATTATTATTGCGGCTGTGCAAGTCATCAAAGGACTTAAAGGGATCTGTCCTCCTTTTCTTGACCTATGAACTGAATGTCAATTATCCCAGGCATTTGAAGTAGAGGTATTCTACCAACTGTATATGGAAGTGGTTCAAAACTGTCAAACAAGGTCCTTGAAATGAGGTTATGTAACAAAGCTTTTGTTTGAGAATGTTGAGCAAATACGTGTTTTTGTGGGAGTTGTTTCACATTAGTAACATTTAAAATAAATAAAAGAGGTCACTGTAAAGAAGAAAAAAAAACAATGTTGTAGTAGACACAAATAAAAAATATTAATTAATTTCAAATAAATACTAAGTCCATTTAGTTTATAAAATTAAGATTTCATCTTTATGTAAAACATTGG
Organism: Platyallabes tihoni; assembly: GCA_030068045.1. Classification (NCBI taxonomy): domain Eukaryota; kingdom Metazoa; phylum Chordata; class Actinopteri; order Siluriformes; family Clariidae; genus Platyallabes; species Platyallabes tihoni. Next base: position 24,287,989 of record JAQQZS010000036.1, read on the forward strand.
TTAATTCTTTTAACCATTTTTTGGGCAGCTTGTCATTTGTGAGATTATGAGATCCAGTCTTTTTGTCTGAGGAGTTCAGCCTTAACTAATTTGCTGATTAGATTTCTTGCTCCAATTGCATTGCTGTTTCCTGATTTTAAGGTAAGTAAAGTATTTGTTGTCTTTAAAGCTGCATCAAAGAAAACAGCACCAAACAGAGTCTGCTTTGTGTGTTGAATTTGCATGTTTTTCGCATGCTTGCTGAGTTTTTTCTGGGTACTCTGGTTTCCTGGTTTCCACGTGAACAAAAACGTGTCCAAAGGTCTAGGTTAATCAGTGCTTCCAAACTGCTGGCTGTAGTGTATCGTATAACAAGCAATGTACTGTAAATGATGGATGATAGGAGTTTAAATAATGTACTATATCTTCTAAAAGCAACCAATTACATGAATGAATGTAAATGTCAGAAAAAAGACATCAAGCACTATATGGTGATGAGACTTTTACCCCCAGTAAAACTTTTGAATAGGTCAAATGTTTTACAGACCGTACGTTGTGAATGACGATCCTGGCTGAGGTGGCTCAGACCCACTGCAGTCGTTTCTGTGAACATTCAGTAAGCAGAACGTCTGGTTCTTGAAATTGGTCTGGTTCTTCACCAGTCGTCACCAGCTTGTGGAAGGGATGCATCTGTCTGTGGGAACAGTACACACAATCATACAAGAACTCTCCTTACACATTACAGAAATTCGGCTGGGAGTGAACCATAAATAAATATGTATAAATGACATTTAATTTTACTTTTCAAATAATGCTGTTATGTTGGACTTACAGACAGAATTATACACAAGAACATTGAAGTGTGGTTCTGTTCAGTTTAAATGACCTACAAAGGAATTAATGTGTTAACATGAAGTATTTCTAATACTGAATGACCTGCCGAACTTTGCTGAAAATACTGTATTGACATTAAAAAAAAAAAAGCTTCAGGATGAGCATACCATTACTCATCCTAATTACTATGACTATACTATATTATTCTATAATTACTATAGAATTAGTTAATGTCAGGTTAAAAAGGTGTAAGTGAACTGGCAAATGTTTGTGATTTAATTTTATTGCAAAGATCTAATAGGAAAAGGCAGAGCAGGAACCCTCCGATTAGAAAAATGTAGGACATACAGTCTGTACACATCTGCAGACTAAATGACAGCACTTCTTTTTTGCATTTTTGTAATGACCAACTTGATTGAAAAACAGAATCCTAAAATATTTACATAAATTTCCGAGTTTCTTAGTATTTGTTGTTTCCATGTAGTGCATTTCGAAGCAATTTACTTAGCTTTACTTCACCTTGTGCCAGAAAGGAGAAGCCTTGAATAAAAGTTTTATGAAACAAACCAGCACAAACAAACCAAAATCAGTAGTCTGACTCAATAAACAGGCAAAGATTTTAGTGATCTACACACATGCTGAACTCAACAAGGACAAAACTAGAAAGAGCCACGAACAGAGTCTGACCCGGATATACAAAACATAGGAAAATAAGGCTCTATAATGTCTAACACCAAAGACAGGAGCGAGACTTAGTTGGGAGTTTAGATTAAGGCAGTGACTGTAATTATAAACAGACATGCTTAAGTTAGATGAACTGATTGTCTTTTTCCTCTCATCAATAAATTCCATTATAAATGTGGAAGTCAGAATCAAACTTACTGTAGAAATGCAGTTTCTTGTGGTACTGTAGCAAGGTTTAAAATGAATATACAGTACTTAAGTTCTGGGTATGATATATGCAAATAACAATACATTTTTGTTCAAGAAATGTCTGTAGTTTTCATAACTATACAGTATAGTGGAATATATATAATAAAATTTTTATAAATAGCCCCAGCCCAACACACATTTCATGAAACTGCATTTATAGACATTTACAGTGCAAAAACTGCTTAGTGCAGTTATAGGTGTATAAGAATTGGCAACCGTGACTGTTCCAGCTCTGTGATTTCACCTCTGAGTTAGTATGTAACAGCAATGCATAGCCCGTTCTCTCTCTCTATCTCTCTCTCTCTCTCTCACGTCCATAACCACTGGCCTGATAACGTGATATAATTACTTTCTTGTGACTCACAACCCACATAAAATTTCCACTGCTCACCTTATCAGAAATGAGTAAAGAGAGGGAGGAACAGTACAGCTAGTAACTGGAATAAGAATCTGCTGTTTTGTACATAACTGTGGTTTAAAACTAACAAAGGTCTTATTTATCTAAAGGTCTTTAAACCACTTCAACAAGACCTCTAACATTCTGTATTGTCTATATCTTGCATGCATTATACAGGTTTGCTTTTTTTCTGTGCCACTCCCTTTTATTTTTACTCATGGAAAAGGCTTTTTAAAAGCTACAGCTGAATGAGAGCTTATTTGCGTGTGGAGGTGTGTGTGTGACCATGGCTTAGACCATGCTCTAAAAGGCAAAACTTGTGGGCTAGGCCATAGGGAGAGAGAGAGAGAGAGAGAGAGAGAGAGAGAGAGGAGGGAGAGATGGGGAAGGAAGAGAGAAGGAGGGAGAGATGGGGGAAGGAAGGGAGTGTCAGAGCTTTGGGACTCCATAGCATTTGAAACAATGGAAACACTCCCGAAATAATTAAATCCACTGCTGCAGGAAAAAGGAAGGAATGGCAAAAAAAAAAAAGCATTATTGTCCATACCTTTTACACATTTACAGAATAGACATAAGTATCGAACGCATTTACAATATGAAAATAGCCGACAAAGACAGGTACAACAAAGGGATTCTGTCTAAATACAATAGATACAACAAAGGAATATCATTCTTGGTGCCCACGTGCTCACTGCTCATTTCTTTTAAAGCTGCTTGTACAGCAATAAGGAAAACAGTAGGAGGAGGGGTTTGGCAATCGCAGTTTCAGGATGTTAATTAGAACCACACACCTTGAAAAAACACACCCATCTGAATCACACACTCCCCAAAAAGATGTCCATGTTTTCTATTATTGCACCATATACAGAGAAATTTTGTACTGAATGTATTGTATATCAATAAATACTTCGGAAAAATAAGTAAATCGCTGTGTGCATGTACTAGAATTATTAGCTATCCTGTATTCTGTAATTCTAAGTCATATAAGTACATTAGGCATACCAAGATTGATGCACGTCAATAATATTGTGATCAAATTGAGCACACATTTCTAAAACTAAACCTAACACTAGTTGACATAAGGATTCCCCTCCATCCAATTTTCCCCTTCCATCCCCCAATGACTGGGACTTTGGGAAAGACATCATATTATTCCTCCTCCTCCTCCTCCTCCTTTTCCAGTGCCATGTGTGCAGTGTGCATCTCGGTGCCCCCTAAAAATCTTCTATTGGCCTTATCGACCCTAGGGATTATCACAGACATGTAATTTCTGTGCCTACCATTCCTCTGCTGCTCTGTCATTTGCATCCATTTACATGAAAATGCTAATGTAGTAGGCAAGCGCTTTGTCCGAGATTATGTTTGCAGGATGTTAATCATAATGAAATTAAAGGATGATCTGATTTAAATTGTGTACATACATCAAGGATGTATGATTTTTTTTTATTATTAGAAACAGACTTTAAAAAAAAAACTATGATGACAATATTTTTTTATTTGGAATAGAAAAAATAATAAATACAGCATGATAATAGAATCATCAGAACATTGGGTTAATGCTTCACTTTTGTCAAACCCCTTGAATTAAACCAGAAAATCCTGATTTTGCTCACATCTTGAGTGTTTCCTTTCAAATTAAATGCCAAAAAAAAAACCATATCCTTGTTCCAAAATGTATGTACCTGATTATATACATAATTGATTATATAGTTGATTCTGTATTAACCTCTGCCTCCCATGTAGTAAATGTTAACATGGGGAAATTACCTGTCAAAAGCAAAGCCATCACCAGCTTTTTCACCAGCACATTATCGTCACCCAACATCCTGATCTCTTATTATACAGCATGTCTAATATGATACCCCAAGGGTAATAACACAGTCTTGTGTAGATTGTAAAATAATGGATGTGAAGCAGATAATATCATGACAAATTATCTGTCATTCCTGCATAATTGCCTTAAATGACACATTCATACCCTTCTGATCAGAAATTATAAAAAAGATTGTTGGTATGCAGTGGTTTCAAAATGGTGAAATGTAAAATGCTCCAGGTACAGTACATTCTCTTGATTGAGTTTACATCCTGTTTGACTTGTTATGGAAAATGCTTTTTTTCAGGTATTCATAAAAGAGACTGTCCTTTGTATATGTTGGGATGGATGTCCATTCTTAGCTACAATAGATACACTTTTGGCATTAAAAGATAAGATAAGATAAAATAATATAAGATAAGATAAAAGATAGATCATCAGTAATCTTAAGGAAACGTCTTGGTTTGGTTCTGCTGTTTTAAAGCTGCTACTCTAAAACAATTTGTACAAACAAAAATTTATCTGAATTAACAACTCTTGACATTTTACTTTATAAAAACCTATTGGTGATATTAAGATAAAAATGGCTTTCTATGATTTCTGGAAAATCAAATTTCAAGATGCTCCAATTCTGCTGCTTTATCCAACATCCTGTAAGACCACAGTCTAGCACAGATTGGGTGATTTCCATGCAGCTCCATACATATTAAACCCAGTAATTAACTCATCACTGAGACAGGGGTGTTAAATATCAAATTGTGCTAGACTTTCCGCATGGTCACTGGGTCTGAATTGACCTACAGCATACTGACCTCTAGTGGTGTTTCTGGTGATGTGGTCCCCGGTCCACTTTAATCCTGATCAGGACAAAGAAAGAATGATAGTTCAATAACCCTAGTCTGGTGTGAAAGTTGTTGATAGTCATTAGGCCAAGTCACTGACAAATGAAAATATAAAGAATTATCTATTATCCTTGTTTAACACATAGGCTAACCTGTATAATTGACATATTGCTGCTGCATGGTTTTAGAATGAGATAAATCCTATATAGTCTGTGTGAACAGAAACAGTCATTAAAATACATATACAGCACTATATGGTCTGTTGTTTGCGGACACCTGAGCGTCACACCCACGTGTTGGCCTTCTCCAAACTGGTTCTACTAAGTTTGAAGCGTGTAATTGCTTGGGATGTCTTTATTTGATATAGAATTAAAATTTCCTTTCATTGAGAACTAAACAAATATGCTTCAGCATGACAGTGCTACTGGTCACAAAGCGAGTTCCATGAAGACATAATTTGCCAAGGTCAAAGCAGAACAGAGCCTCGACTTTAACCCCACTTGAACCAGACCATCATGACATAAGTGGTTGAACTCACTAATGTGACTGAATGAGGAAATTCACACAGTCAGGCTCCAAAAGAGTGGAAAACCATCCCAGAAAACCGAACAGCATGCAGGATGTCAACCAAAAGGAGGCAGCAGAACAAAGTAGAAAGCAAAAAAAGGGGTCAATAGCGTCCACGGGAAAATATAGAATGGCTGGTATAATCAGAATGGCTGGTATCATAGACTATTCTTGATTTTGGTTTAATATATTACTGCCCATTGACTTATATAATATATAATATATATTACTGCTCATAGATTATCCTTTGAATGCAGACAAGGAGCAATAATATAACATATGTATGATATAATACTACAATAAAGTTTGCATGATTGATTGTACAGTGGTGGCCAAAAATATTTGAACAAAAGTGAAATTTAATGTTTGAATGCTCATTTTTTAAAAATAATAACAATCAAGATAATAAGAATAATTTGTTCAGCAGTATATAGTATGAAGTCCTCTATTTTCCAAAACCTTCTGAATCCAGCTGGGCAGAGTCAAAAAGATGTCTACCGTATTCTGGTACTCTGGTGTCACGGGGTCTGGTACACTACGGTACTCTCCCAACAGTATTTGATGGCACTTTTAACCTAGTAACCCAGTGTAAGGATCTATCCAATGACAGAAACTTCAAAGCACTTTAGTAAGTCACTCTGGATAAGAGTGTCTGCCAAATTCCTAAACGTAAATGTAAATGTGTCACTTGCTCATTCCATGCCTGCTTGATTGTTACCAGAAACAGGCCACTGTCATTAGGGAAACTGTGTATATAATATATACTTGTACAGAAAAATAAGGAAGTACAAAAAATATGGTACAGTATTTTGTAAAAAGAAAACATTCACTCTATGCAAATATGTCAGGTCGTTTACCCAAAAAAACATTTCTTTTAGATTATTTTAGGTGTGTTACACGTCTTAAATTCTATCATCTATTGCAAGGGAGCCTATCCTAGAGAACATGGAGCACAAGGCAGGGTACACACTAAATAGGGTCCCAACCCATCACACATTATAGACTACATACAATTTGGAAATGGCAGTCGGCCTACAATGCATGTTTTTGGAGGAAACTAGAGTAGCTGGAGGAAACCCACCAAGCACAGGGAGAACATGCAAACTTCACATATGCAGACAGGAAATGTAATTTGACCCCTGAATTCTGGTGGTGTAGGGTGACAAGACCAACCACTAAGCCCCCATGCTGCTGAATTATTGAGTTAACAATATATAAATTACATAAAGCATATATCTACATTTAAAGTAGATGACTATTACTTATTTTGTTTATGACAACCAAAAATATAGTGCTGATTATAATTGTGATTCAAGTGTACACTGATTTTTGCATTATTTCAATCACACTGGCTCCAATGTTTCATTAGATCCTACAGTATGTTTCAATAGTCCTCATAAAATTAGCAGCAAAATGTAGCAGCAGGATAAAGCGGTATAGAAAATGAATGAATGAATGAATGAATGTAGCAGCAAGGCTTGCGTGTTTAGATACATCTGATATGAAATGTACAATTAATGTCTTCTGTTCTTGTTTTGTCATTTTAAGCCTTTTGCTGTTGCTTTCTTTATTTCAGCTTGAGCAGGATGAACATATGATTCATTAGTATTCAACCAGTTCTCATAGACACAACACATCAGGACAAAACATATAATTATGTATGTTTGAAATACAGAGTAAGAGGATGTAGAAACCAGGGAAATGGGAACAAGAATATGGTACATAATTAACCTAGCAAGTCTTGTCTTAGTGAAAACATTGTGAGCCTCACTGAGGGGTGTATTTTTTTCCCCAGACATATCTGGTCCATTTATAGCAGTGTCTTAAAAACCACATACTGGGAACTGGATTATACATGAATATACAAGTCCTTTTAACATTTGTGCACACACAAACCTAATTTACACTGTCCAACCTCCAAAAGCAATTTGGAAAAAAATTAGCAATATTATTGTAGTGGCCTTTTATTTCTAAGTAGTGGCCTGCATGTTATTACAGAAAAATATATATACATAAGAACCATAAAATTCTTATACAGCCATTCTGCATTATTTTACATTGAGGAGAACAGGGTGGGTGTGATAAAGCAGGAACCATTTACAAAAGAGGAATATTTTTGGATTCAGTTAGAGCCTGGAGACAAATCATCATGTCCCGTTCTTCCTTTTTTGTAGCAGCCATGGGTACCAAGATGGCTACGCTCATAGTCGAGCTTTCGAAATGGAAAGACTAGAATGAGTGGAAATTTCCATGCATCAGCCATGTTTCTGTGTTTGCACCGTATATCCTAATATAGAACATGTTTTTTTCTTTAGGTTGAACATATTTCCATATTTGCCATTATACAACCTTTGTGCTTTTAAGTGATACTTGTGATATTTGGTCATTTTACCAAATAGCATAAAAAATAAAACTTTCAAAATGAATAATATAATATATGATTATATATAACTGACTGACTGACATGACTGACATTAGCAGGTTAATTTTAAATCAAATTCTATTAAAACTTTTACCCAAAACAAACAAACAAACAAGTCTGTATATTTTTAAAATTGTGGCCCAGTTAACTAGGTTTAAATGTGTTTTTTGGTTGGAGTGTAGTGTTGGTTGTTACATGTAGCAGTCTAAACATATCCAAAGTTGTTTCACCTGTAGCACAACACATACTGTAATTACTGAGTTTCCACTGAATTTGAAAAACTTGGCACCATCTCTGGTAGGTAACTGTTAAATGGAAATCTTGGTTCATTACCAAAGAATCAATACTGTAAATTTCGGCCTGAGGGTTGACACGTATTTGCAATTACACAAGTAAAAACAATAAAAGGGGAATGTGAATTAGGGGACTTAGTTTCTAAAATTTTTTGTATGTAATATTGACAAATCAAGTTCTTTGGTTGAACTTTATTAAGTGTATACAACAATGAAAGACAGTATGGAAGATTTTTTAACATTAGCTACCATTTAAAGAACTGAACATCATGCATTTCAATAAGAAAAAAAATTCTAAAAACTATAAATGACATTACTACCTGGCTAGCCCTATAATAATATATATTTTTTCTTTTTTTCTTTTTCATTTTTGTTGCTGGTTTCTTACCAGCATCAGCAGGAGGAGGCTAGTCATTTCTACGTTTAAATGTTTAATATATATTCATGATGTCAAACTTTAACTGATCAACTAGTTGACACAGGAAACAATGTGATTAGTCACAGTAGACAGTCAGGTAAATGCAGATGAAACAGCACAATCTAGAACATGCTATCGTTTGATCTGGCAAAACAATATGACTGACCCAAGTTGTTGAAAGGCTGGTCTAGGAATAACATAAGCAAATTTTGAAGCTGATTTAATGCTAGTCAGAGGTCGATAAACCCTAGTCAGAGGTGGGTAAACTCTAGTCAGAGGTGGGTAAACTCTAGTCAGAGGTCGATAAACCCTAGTCAGAGGTGGATAAACTCTAGTCAGAGGTGGGTAAACTCTAGTCAGAGGTGGATAAACTCTAGTCAGAGGTGGGTAAACTCTAGTCAGAGGTGGGTAAACTCTAGTCAGAGGT
>JAQQZS010000036.1:24300242-24311821 GCA_030068045.1 Platyallabes tihoni
TTATTTTTTTTAAATCTTACTTTAATATGTTAGTATGAAGTACATATATCCTATGCAGTAAAAGCAGATTATGTTTTTATGCTGAATGCTGTAGTTCTGGCTTTTGTCATTTATAGTTTTTGTCTTGCATGTTACACTGTTTAGGTGAAAAAACCTCCTCAGACACATTGTTATCACATTAATTAAAAAAATAACGTTCTCATTCAGAAGTGCCTTTTTAATGTCTATCTTAATTACCAGACTTGCAATAGTTTGGTTGCAGAGTTATGTGGCAGTTTGAGCTTTGATAAATATATTAGCTTGTCTTTACAAAGTAGGTAAAATTGCCTATTCGGTACCAGGCAGAGAGTGGTTAAGCATTTAAGCGAAAACATTAAGCCACAATGGTCCAGACCAAATGCTTGGTGAGCCTTTAATTAGTACAGGCACCTCTGACCTGTCTAGCAAAGAAGCAGCTCAAGATGACAAATTCGAACATGGTTTTACTACACACATGTACCTACACACCCAGCTAATTCAAGCAAGAATGCCTATAATTCCACATGCTATTCTCATACTAGAACATATTTAATAGGAAAAAAAACAGTCACTCCATTGAAATGGTGTCAGACAGATCTGTCGGATTTAATGTCATGATTAACAGTGTGAAACTCATTTCTGCATGGTATGTTGAGTTTCTAGTCAAACCCTAGTCATATGTTATTGTAATGAGGATTCATTGTGGGTCTGGCCTTTTCTTTGTAAAGATAAGGAAATTCATGATTGTGTAAAGCTGCTTTTTTACAGTGAATGGAAAAAAAGACACAACATTCTTGCAAAAATATGCTTACATCATACTGTTAAAAAAATATTAGTACAATGTGAAATATACCACGATCCTTCCACCAGATCACTGAAGCACCAGCAACTCTTTATTAAGGAAACTTACTAGTTTTGTTTGACTTGTTTGGTAAATTAATTAATATTAATTCAACAGTTTCATGTTTAAAGACTAGGCTTGATAGCAAATTTATCAAAAAGTTTTTATTTTTTTATTTTTTTTATTTTTTATAATGAATGAATAAATAAATACCACAAATGGCTTGGATTCAAACATGCAGTTCAATTTGACTCCCTTTCCTGAACCAGTCATCAATTACTGGCATGTCTGTTGCATTTAAAGGGAAAAGTCAGGATAAACAGTTGTGCATACTGAAAGAGGATCTTGAGTCATGTAACAAGTTCTTCTTAGGAATCAGTCAACCTCTTGGTTTCTTTAACATGTTTTACTTGGCCATTTGCCTCTAGTTTATACCCTGTGATCAGACCCCTCCAAATCTCCATTAATGCCTTCCTGACCTGGGATGTAAAATCTTTAAGAGATGGTAACTATCTGAAAATTAGTTAAAACACTTCAGTAGGCAGAGCAAGCAGCAGAATTAGTTGTCAGGACCTGGCTAACCAACTTTTGTCTAGTCTACCAGACTGGCTTCATATTGCTATGTGACCAAACACATTACGCAATGGAGAGCAAATAAAGGTTACAGGCTGATTAGTTTATATAGACATTGGCTTTTGCATATGTGGAACAAGATTTTGTGCATTTGGTGAGCATCTGAATTTCCATCAGAATGTGGTGCTATGTAGTTGATGGGTCTTGATGAGTCCTGGATGAACCTCTGGCTACTTACAAATGGGCCCAAGGAAATCATCTGTTGGAAATATTAGGGGACCACATGCACTCAGAACATAGCAGAGAAGCAGGTTTTTTTTTTCTGGACTGAGGAATTGTTTAATATACATCCCAAATGACACTGTAAAACATCATTCAGGGAGAATGGACTACTGTATATGGTTATAGGATTCAGAAGAGTTGAGTACCAGCATAAGGAAAAATGCTTCAGGGTTCTTAGAACAGGCATGATATGATGGTAGACAGTGCTGCATGAATAGAAAGCTTTAGTAGATGACGGTCTAAGCATGTCTCCCACATCTCAGAATGTTAAAATCTATCAAAAATGTGAGTGATTTAAAATAAGAGTAGAGAACTGCTTATCTGTGTGGTCTATCTCAGAGGAGTGGCAGAACTAGTGCAATCTAACTAAAACTTTTATAGAACCATTCATATTTTGTAAAAACATTATGGGTTTAGAACAACGTATCAGCACTGTATTTTCCTATGACAACAAGCCAATTGCATACAGAAATTTTAAGACCCTTAAAAGTTTTCTAAATTGTAAATTTCTTCTAAAAATTGATTTAGTTCCTAGGTTTAATCATGTTTAATCATTTTAAACATTCGTGTGTCACTTGCCTGGAATCCACCTGCACCTAACTGAATTAATTGGACATCATTAGGAAATGCACACATCCATCTATATCCATCCATCTGTCTCACAGTACATGATGTATGTCAGAGTGAAAACAAAGCCTTGAGGTGTAGAGAATTATCTATATCTGTATCTTACCCCTGTGAGACAGGAATGTGTCAAAGCACAAATCAGTTGTACAAAGTATACAAGAATTTTTTTTTGTAAAAGTGCCCAAGTTCATGCTAGAGTCACATCATTCTCAATCGAAGATGAAGGGCCTTGGTCAGACACATATCTACAAACCTAATGGTCACTATAAATGGAATTCAGAGTTCCTTTGTGAAGATAGGAGAATTGATCAGATGAGTAATCAACGCTTTTTGCCTGCATTATATGATGGCTAAGAAGGCTGCAACATGAAAATCAGACACTCCCATCTTCAAAAAAAAGTAGTTATTTAAGAGTATTCGTTGCATACAATAATGTGTCCTTTAGCAAAAGGAAGCTTTTCATAAATTCTATGACCAAATTTCCAAGCATGTACTGATTACCTCAACAACCAATGGCCAAACCAAATGACTAAACCATATGGCATGACCAACTCTTCTTATTGTCTGTTGGTGGTATTGAAAGTGGATTTTAAATCATCCTCCCTAATGAATTTAAAGAAGCCATTATTCCATTAAAACAATAATGACCATTGGATTAAAACCATGTTATGATAAAGGGGTTTGTGTACTCTGGTCTAGTAGTCAGATCTATACCATCAGAAGACCACACAAGAGTAACCCTAATATAAAGTAATAATATAATATAAATCCTGCCCAAAATAAATACCTGGTGCTGATCTGTGGATTCAGGCCTGGAATAAGGTCTGAAGATGAGGGCCGCTGATCAGACAACCTGATATCCTGGTAGGTCTCAGCCTGAAATGCAGACAGGAAGCCATTTTTGGGTTTGTGGGCTCAACACATTCAAGATGAATAGTTGTGTCACATGTGTGACAGACATGTGATAGATAAAGATCATTTTTGAAGAATGTGTTTCACACATTCTTTGAAAATCACACTCTTCACCCTTTCCTGGAACAGTTTAGTTCAAAGTTTTATAGAGGAGACTCTGTCTGATAGTTGTTTGGAAATTAAAATGGAACAGTGCAGTTCTGACCAGGCCATAGAAAAGGCTCTTTACTTATGCAGGTTTTATAAGGTGCTAATCTACATGTTCAACATGGATTTGGAGAAGGCTTATGATTGTTTGCCTTGTCCAGTGAATACAATATTCAATGATATTAGGGAATCCACAATCTTTATTGAACTTTAGTGCAATTATCCTGTGACTGAATCACATTCAATGTTTAATGTTTTGCCATGTTGTGTATCACTGTCGGCACTATGTTGATTCAAAATCTGTGACACAATAATTGTGACACATTATGATTGTCATATTAGAACAGTAGCGCAGGTTTATGATTGAAGATTTTAGAATCAAATATTGTACTGTATATTGTCTTGTTCTCTTGTCCCCTAGGCTATGTTGTAAATAACAGCAAATTAGCAAAAAAAAAAAATTTAATAAATAAATAGATAAATAAATATCCATGAAATTGCCTCACTGCTAACCAGCTGACTTTTAAATGTCATCAGATTGGAGCTCCACATGCAGATGTGGCTCACGGTTGCTTATTCGACTTGTTGGTGGTCGATTTGCCCTTTAAATCACACTGCTTCAGGCCCAAACAACTCCTGCTTTGTGTGCCAGCTTTCAGAGACACAAGCTCATTGCTTAGTACTCTATCAAATCCCTGACCCTAGAAACAGTCCCTCTGTTCTGTAAAAAAAAAAAAAAAAAAAAAGATATGAGTTTTTCTGAGAACTGGAGGTAAATAATTTAGTTTGAAAGCAGATCTGATGGGCTAGGAAAATGTTTTTTGTTTTGTTTTGTTTTCCTGGATAGATTAAATTGAACTATTCTTTACATGGTGTATGCCTGGTTCTTTTGCCCAAGAGTGCAGTGAATTTCTAAAACATGTTTCATTTATAGTTGTGAAATTATAGAGATTTTTGTTGGCTCAAGTCAGTTCTATTCTCTTTTATGTAAGTAATTTTTAGATTGAACTTTAACCTTATTTTTGGTATCAAACGTGTATGATTAATTCATTGCCCGCTTGGACAGAGTGACTAATTGCCTGGTATTTCTCTCCTGGTCCTAGATAGAATTCATTCATTCTGTTTTTGGTGTTTGTGGCTTTTGCGACACTGTGACAAATCTGTCTCTGTCTCGACATCCCCATTTGGGTGCAAAAAATATTTTCTGGCTGGGCATCAAATATGTTCATGCTGTCAGAGTCTTTACTTGTGATAACTGAGCTAACCCAGTGGAACACATAAACACTACAACTGTTTAATCACTTAAGCAACTGCAAGTGGTTCATCTCCCAGCAAGTCAGTTCATGTTAGCCCTTCTGGCATGTCAGCGCAACATTAAAAAAAAAAATGTGTCATTGCCATAGGCTGAGAAGCATGTCGCATGAATCTTTGTTTAAAAAGAACCTCTGTTTATCCTCTTCTTGCTTGTGTGAGATATAGAGGGGAAGAGGGTGCTATGTTTAAATCTACTGCCGCCCCCCCACAAAAAAAATGAATGAACGGTTATAGTATGTAAAGCTGTCTAAAAAAAAAAAAAAAAAAGTCCTGGTTGCTTTGACAAAATGAGCTGTGACTAAAATGTACAGAATGAGTTGGTGGTGATTGCATGACCAGTCATGCATGCAACTTATCAGTCTGATATTTATGTCTCAACATCAAAGCTGAGCACTACAAATAAAATATATATTTTTAAAATCTTTTTCTACAGTACATATTTTCAGTGCCATGAAAGAGTATGATGTGCAACAGTTGTTCTTTTAATGCAAGAAGCTCAGTCAAGTCTGAAATTAAGAAGATAAGACCGTGTGCCATAAAACAAACATAAAGCACAATAACAGTAATCGTATCTGAAAATCTGAAGTCTAAAATATGTACCAAGATTTAAACTTCAAGGGGAAAAAAGGGTTCAATAAAAGCTTTAATTAGAACTAAATATAACATGTAAAGTTCTGAATGTTCATTAGGATTTTTTTTTTAACATAGTAACTTAAATCTAAATCCCAACCAATGAATAAACCAGTATACCAATTATGCCAATTATTTGAGTCACTATTTATATTTTACATAATGTTTTAACCATAATGTCTTAAATATCCTGGAATGAACTCCATGTATTATTTAAAATAAATCAAAATATAAAATTATATTTTCTTTACAGTCAAGTTCTTTCACAACATATACCACCATGTGGCAGTTGTTAATATATTGCCTAAATCAAAATACTTATAAATGTATATCTTAAACAATGCAGTAATACCAAGCAGAACCTGCTTCATATTTCTTCAATTCCTAAATCATTCACTTATTTTCCATGCTATTTTCTTTAGATAAAAAAGTCATAGTAAAAACATGACACATCTGCAATTATATGTTTTTATTATTTAATGTAATAATGTAATTAATACATTTATTAATTAATATATCCATCCATCCATCCAACCATCCATCCATCCATCCATCTACACTATTGCCAAAAGTATTCACTCACCCATCCAAATCATTGAATTCAGGTACTGCACTTACTTCCGTGGTTACAGGTGTATAAAATTAAGCATCTAGGCATGAAGATCGCTTCTACAAACATTTGTGAAATAATGGGTCGCTCTCAGGAGCTCAGTGAATTTTGGACAATTTCATGCTCCCAACTTTGTGGGAACAGTTTGGGGATGACCCCTTCCTGTTCCAACATGACTGCACACAGTACACAAAGCAATGTCCATAAAGATATGGATAAAATGAGTGAGTTTGGTGTGGAAGAACTTGACTGGCCTGTGACCTGACCTCAACCTGATAGAACTCCTTTGGGATGAATTTAGAGTGGAGACTTTGAGCCTGGCCTTTTCATCCAACACCAGTGTCTGACCTCACAAATGCACTTCTGAAAGATTGGTCAAAACATTCCCATAAACACATTCCTAAACCTTGTGGAAAGCCTTCCCAGAAGAGTTGAAGTTGTTATAGCTGCGCTAAAAGGGTGGGCCAACATCGTATTAAACCTTATGGATTAAGAATTCAATGTTATTCAAGTTCATATGCATGTGAAGGCAGGCAAGCAATACTTTTGGCCATAAAGTGTATATATACACTGGAACAAAGTTGGAAGCTTAGCATTGTCCAAGATGTCTTGGTATTTCTTGATAGCATTAAGATTGCCCTTCACTGGGAATAAGGGACCTGATTGAAATAACTGAATTCAATAATTAACAGGCGTGCTTAAATACTTTTGTCTGTACATTTCTTTATTATTATTATTATTATTATTATTATTACAGTTTTTTTCTTTTCTTTTTCTCCTCCTGTTGTTAGATACACTGTTTTGTTCTGATGAAAATTAGTAAATAATATATAAAAAAAAAAGAAAAAAAGCAATGTATTGAACAGAAGTTTTTCTTCAAAAAATATGATTTAAACTCAGCTGCCTCAAGATCCCATTAATGTCACCAGGCACTCAAGGATATGTTAACTTTCCTGGTACTTAGGTATTGCATGTACTGCCTTACACTGATTGACTTTTTTTTTTTTTTTGAGAACATAGCTTCTTTTTATTTAGAGTGCACTCTCCTTATCCCAAAGACTTCAGGCCAAAGGAAGATGCCACAAACTTTCAAAATGGGGGAAAAAGATAAGGAGGAACAAGGGGAGCATTCTTTCTTTCTATTTTTTTTAAGCCAGCATCCTTCTAGGCTGGAGGGAACTGTCTGTTGCATGCATCACCTTTCAGTTTGTCTCCATAAAGTTCATCTGCACACTCATCTCACGACAGGCCATCCATAGAGAACCACTGAACACTAGACATTTCAGAAGGTCATTTGTGTATATACAAATAATTTACAATATAAACTAGGCAGTACACATGAATATATCAATTTATTTATGAAAACCAAATCACAAACTATGTGTTTAGGGAAATTAATTTATTAAAATGTAAATTTCTCTATAATAATACATTTCGCTGCATTTACATATACCAAATGTTTACAGCATTTACATAAGCCTATGATGCAGGGTTTAATTAGTACTTTTATTAATTTTACTCCATAATATACTGTAGTTGTTATAGTATAGTTCTTTTATGTTAGTCATCAATAAGTCAAGAGTAAATGTGTACTGTGTGAATTATGTTTAAATAAAAATGTGTTCACTTTGCTAAAGTATCTACTGTATGGCCAACGGATGAAAAACCTTGTTATGATAACGGCGCTTGTATACACTGATGAGCATCAGCTCTATGCCCCTGGGAGTTAGAGCTACCCTTTCCCTGCAAACTCTATTACTATTAGTTTGTTTATATATAAACATCTACTAAAGTAACTGCTTGCTCGCAGTGGAAACTGACAAAATGAAATGGAAAATGAAGTTGAAGCAGTGGTAGGAAGAAAGAAAAGGTAGGATTAAAAATATCATGTAAAAATGTCCTTAGAACAAGTATTACAATCATAATATTCTGAAAACATTCTGCTAAATTAAACTAATTAGCTGGCATAAACCACAAAATGGCCTAATCGCAACAACCCAAAATCCTCGTCAAGGTGTTACAAACATGACAGAAATCAGGTCATCACCAGCTTACAATTCCTGTAATCACGCAATCAAAGTGAAAACTAGGAAGCATTTAAGTAGCATTATAAAACACTAAGACTGGTAAGTCAGGACTTTAGCGCAGACCTCAATTCCACACGTGTTGAATGTGAACATGTCTCTTGCTTCGGGCACTAACAGCAAAGACGTCTGAATCGCTCCTCTGTTAGTCCAAGGAACAACAGATTAGCTTTGTTAACACAATTGAATGATACTTGAAATATTTGGAAAGAGAAAAAAATCTTTCAAAGAATTACTCAGAGGAGCATTGAATCTTCAGTATTCTTTCTTAATATAACAATACAGTTGAAATCATGCATTGATTATAAAATTACATTTTCAAGTAGTGGCATGAAAAAAAACCCTGGGGCAATTCTTAGACATGGGTGTGAATCTAGAGTTGATGCACATTCTTTACTTAATTACATTTTAGCAGACTGCATTAAGATTTGTGTTTAGACATGTTTCCACATGCAAAAAAACACGATCGAGTGTGTACTTGCACATAAATACAGAAAAAAAACAATGTTCCACTCATTTTCCAAAAGCATTTTGTTTACAATTCACACATAAAGCTTTGGTATTGCATTTATGATAACGTCCACATCAATTTTCTTGTTATTCAGATAAATAGGGAACTCAAATCTATGATTTCAGTTTGCTTAAATTATGCACTGCTTGGCTGATTTTAATGCTTCGATGATGTCGATGATATGCGCCACATATATCATAAGGTAAAGAATAAAATAATTGAAGATTTTGATATCAAAGATTTCTCCCATAACGTAAAATAATAAGCTGCACGACCATTAGAATACATGAAATCGATTTCAAATATTATGCCAAAGGATTTTCATACTCCTTAATTGGTACCTATTTTAAAAGATGGTCTAGCTTTTAGGTAAGCTATGTATCTAATTAGTTATCTAAGTAGTTAAGATAGTATAATTAATAATTTACATACATCTCGGTACTCTCTCTCTCTCTCTCTCTCTCTCTGGGAGATATGGTCATCTCGCGCCAACATTTAGAATTTACACTGTTTTTCCTTTTTTTTTTTTTTTAAATTGAAGCAACAGTAGCAGTAATTGTTTCATGGGTTTTTTAGAACAAATAATGTTTTATGCAGGCAGAGTGGAGCTAAAGATGAAACAGTAGTTAGCCCTAAGCCAATTTCAGTTTAGAGACGAGCAAATCAGTTAAAAAGAGTCTTTTGTGGAAGGGGAATTGTGACGTCAAATGAGCTCTATAAAAGCATAAAGTCATCATTTAGGGGTACTCAATAAAAGGCAAACAAATTTTGGAAGCTGAGTGTAGACACTTGCTCTTGAGTTTTGCTTTCATTTGGTCATTTTTACCTGGTTTAGTTTACGTCACAAAGTGATTATTTATTACGTTCTCTGTTAATCTGTTGCGTGTAACAACATGTTGGACATGCTTGAGTACAGTCATTACCAGGTGAGAGAGATCATTAAGGCTTGACCCTATCTTTTAGCCAAGTTGAAATGACAGCATTTGAACCAGGACCTTGTTGTTTAGACTTTTCAATTTGCTTATAATTGAGCTAAAATGCCATTTTTCATTAATCTTATTTTTACATTGCTTTAATAAGATACAAAACTATTTATTCAGATGAAAGATGTCTATATTTTCTGTGGCATGTGTCTTGTACAGTACATGATGGACTTTTGGACTTTTCTCCTTCCTGCAGGTGCAGACTCATCTGGAGAACCCCAATGAGTTTCACCTCCAGCAGAGTCCAAGGCAGCAGGTAAAACATTATCTGTCCGGCACACTTGGGGCTAAGATCAGCCCTCCATTAAGCATCCAGCATCCGGAGCACGGCATGCCCCCCGGCCCCGGAGCCAGAACCCCTAACAGCCCTATGGCACTGCTCACCCTCAGCAACAACTGCGAGAAAGAGGTAACTCACTATACTGTTCTCTCATGAAAGAAATCATGGACAAATCATATTTATACTGCAAATATTATGTGGTTTTTAACCTGAGACCAACATGCTGAGATGTTTACAAGTTACTGGTCTGTTTAAGTATAAAGCAACAAATTAGATTTGTAATTCCTATCACATGATCTACACTTGTTTCTTAACACGAAAAATTAATTAGACAATTTTAGATATAATAAATGAAGTAAGTTGGCTTGAGATTTGCAATTCGGTATGCAATTCATCTCCATAGAAAAACTATTTGCATTATAACTGTACTGCAACTGCATATTCAGTCATGAAAATTAATTATAAAGTGATCTTAATAAATATTATTTTGCTTATATGCTCCAGATGGATGATGTAATTGAGGACATTATCAGTTTGGAGTCAAGTTATAATGATGACATCCTTGGATTGATGGATGGGGGACTTCAAATAACAAATACGGTAAACTAAAGCACAAATATATTACTGATTTTTCAATTGTTTAAAGAATTTTTGTGTTTGTTTATATTTAATTGTTACATTTGACTGCTTTTTAGATCCCAGTGTCAGCAAATCTCCTTGACATCTACAGTAATCATGCACTTCCTCCAGCTGGAGTCACCATTGGGAATTCCTGCCCGTCTAGTTTACCCAACGTCAAAAGGGAATTCTCAGGTATATCAGCTTCTGTTAAATCTGTAATATTCCATGATAGAGTACCTATAAAGCTATTTAATCATAGTTTTAATCATAAGTTAGAATTTTAATAACTCATAAGCCTCCCATAAACAATACACAGTAATATTGAATTTGAATTATTATTATTGTTATTATAATTTTTAATTAATCTATTCCCATTGGATGCAATTTTAAGTGCACAGTTGCAATGATAAATTAAATCTATATTGTACCAAATGACTCCAGCTCCTGACATGATGCACATGGACCAACCTGGACCATGTGGCAAGTTTGACTCTTATCAGAGGCCCGAAGGCCTTCCAGTAGGTATGTTTTCCATTAGAATTGACCAAATGATGTGTTTCCACATGCATTCCTATACTGCACTGGCAAAAAGAAAACATATTTTAATCTGGATAGTACATGTTACATGCATTTTATGTTTGTGCATTTATAGTAGTGAAGTAAATTGTAATTAATTAAAAATTACACACAATTCGGATGCTTGATTATGAGAACACAGATAAACATAAAATAGCAGAATAAGTGTTTCATAAATTCATAAATTGTAAATTATACAATAAATTTATTTGAATATATAGAATAATTGAATGTTTCAATACATGAATAATAATAATAGATAAATAATTGAATGTTTTATAACTGTAAATTATACCATAAAGTATATATAAATAATACCATAAAGTATATATATATATATATATATATATACTGTAAATAAATTTTTATTTTATTTATATATATATTTTTTATTAGAAATAAATTTGAAGATTCTTTCTGTTTTTTTGGTATTTATGTTTGTTAACTGCACTTGAGTTTTTGTTAATTGTCCATTCATCCATCCATCTTCAACTGCTTATCCAAAGTCGGGTCGCGGGGGTAGCAGTTCCAGCAGGGAACCCCAAACTTCCCCAGCCCACTCAGCTACAG
>JAQQZS010000036.1:24311921-24323304 GCA_030068045.1 Platyallabes tihoni
GCTTATCCAAAGTCGGGTCGCGGGGGTAGCAGTTCCAGCAGGGAACCCCAAACTTCCCCAGCCCCCTCAGCTACAGTAACTCTGACTGGGGAATCCCGAGGCGTTCCCAGGCCAGTGTGGAGATATAATCTCTCCATCCAGTCCTTGATCTGCCCCATGGTCTCCTCCCAGCTGGACGTGCCAAGAACGCACACCTCCCTAGGGAGCTCGTCCTGGTGACATCCTTACTAGATGCTTGAACCACCTCAAGTGACTCCTTTTCATGCAAATGAGTAGCGACTCTACTCTGAGTTTCTCACGGATGACTGAGCTTCTCATCTTATTTCTAAGCGAAAAGCCAGCTACTGTATCCTTCTGAGAAAACCCATTTCGGCCGCCTGTATTCGCGATCTTGTACTTTCGGTCATGACCCATTGCTCATGACCATAGGTGAGGGTTGGAATGAAGATCAACTGGTAGATTGAGAGCTTTGCCTTTTGGCACAGCTCTCTTTTTCGTCACAACAGTGCGGTGAAGCGACTGCAATACCGCCCCCGCTGCTCCAATTCTCCGGCCAACCTCACGTTCCAATGTTTCATCACTCGTAAACAAGACCCCGAGATACTTACTGTAAACTCCATAGGCGCTTGCTGATAGGCCCTCTGTCCAGGCCTGGCTCCAGACATCCAGACATGGGCCCTGGGCTTTCTCTGGACAGGGTCACTTTACTCCCTCCTCTCTTTTTCATGGGGTTTTTTAAACCATACTTAGTCTGGCCCCTCGCCTGAGACCACTTTGCCTTGGCAGACCCTACCAGGAGCACATGGCTCCAGGCAACACCGCTCCCAGGTTCATAAAAGCACGCAAAACTCTCCACCGCGATAAGGTGATGGTTCCCAGAGAGGAATTGTAAATGTATATGATAATTGTAAATTTTGTTAATAATTTATTTATTTACTTATGTATGCATTTTTTTCAGAAGCAGAAGTTAGAGCTTTGGCAAAAGAGAGGCAAAAAAAGGACAACCATAACCTAAGTAAAAATAATTCTTCTCTCATTTAAACACAATTTGCTCAGTGTTGTTACACAAACCTTTAATACGCTTTATGTCTAACAAGCATGCTACTTACTTTTTCTTCCTTCCTAGTTGAACGACGACGGCGCTTTAACATAAATGACAGAATTAAAGAACTTGGGACATTAATTCCCAAATCAAATGATCCGTAAGTCGAGGAGCTGGTTATAATTGCCAGCATTAAAAATCACAGTACGACTACCTAAAAATAAACCACGATTATTTCTCTTTCTGAATATTAATTGAAAGAAACACATTTAAGCTGAAGCTTCACATGAAGGAACGGGTTGTGCATTTATTTATGGATCTTCTATGGATTTTATAGGGACATGAGGTGGAATAAAGGAACTATTTTGAAGGCTTCGGTGGATTACATCAGGAAGCTACAGAGAGAGCAGCAGAGAGCAAAAGAGCTGGAGAGCAAGCAGAAGAGACTGGAACACACCAACCGACACCTCTTACTTCGCATTCAGGTACACAAAATGAATTATTCATTACTGAACATGGCTTTGTACTGGTAGCCATACTAAAGCTTTGAAGCAGCATGAGCTTGTGATAGTACTAAAGTAGGAAGTGTGTTACACTTCAGTGATAGATAATGGGAAATTAAAACATATATACAGGAGGAATACATAACATATTAGAGATATTGAGAAATATTTTACCCTTTCACAGCTCATTTACTGATTTGTGAAGAAAGACATTTCAGGTTTTGCATAATGAATATGAACATGTGTTTATGGGTCAGGAGCTGGAGATGCAAGCTCGTGCTCATGGCCTGGCTATAGGAGGTTCCTCGTCACTCTGCTCCACTGAGGTCATTGCATGTGCCATAAAGGAAGAACCTATCAGCTACACAAGTTGCTCATCTGAGCTGTACACTCATCCACACCCCCACAGCCCGGATCATTCTCGGCCCACCACTCTGGACCTCAACAATGGTACCATTAGCTACAATGACAGCACCACAGATGAAACAGATGCAGAGCTCTACGCAAGCTACAAAGATCACTCAGCCAAGCTAGATGACAGGTTTCTGGAGAACACGATGTCACCAGTGGGCGCCGCTAAGCTACTGCTCTCCTCAGGTTCCCCCACACACTCCAGTGACAGCAGCAGAAGCAGCACAAGCACAGAGGAGCAAGACAAAACCTGTTAGCACTATTATGGAACTTTCAATAACTCTTTATGGTCATTTTTGTTTTTGTTGTTGGCTTGATTGGCCTGACAGTACTATAGTGTTGTCTGTCTAAATTCTGATTGCAAATATGCCCACATTTTTTTTATTGAGGTAGCAGTGCATTCAAAGATATTTGTGTGCACTTCTAAAGATATGCAAGGATTTGGAACAGCTGGGATTTTTCAGAACTTTTAAAGTATTATTCATTCATTTGTATCATTCAAATAATTTATTTACATAATTTTTTTAACAAGTTGGATTCCAGTTTATCTACCATTTTCGATTTATATTATTTATAACAAAAACATTATGGACACTACAAAAAAAAGAAACATTACTCCTCATCCAAATTTATTTATTATTAGCATATCTCTGATCTGCCATTTAATCAGAAGTAAAATTAGGTCACTCATAGACGTTCATTTCTGCGTCAAGATAACGGCCAAAGTTTAAAATCTTAAAAAAAAAACTGTATTCTAATAGTAATGATAATAATAATAATACCCCTTATACTCCTAAATAAATTTTCGGACCAAAGTTAGGAAAAATTTATTAGTCCTAAAGAATGTAGATACCAAGTATAAACTAGTAATAACAAATAGACTAATAATGAATAGGATTTCATTCAATCTGTAGTGTACAGTATAAATTAGGAAACCATCCAGTATACATGTCATTTCTTATACTTAGACAAATTATTAGAGTCACGTGATTAGAAACTGATATAACGATTATCCAAATTTCATTATTTATACAATGTCTTTATGCAATATTTACTATATTGTAAAATCTTTTTTTCTGATATATTTTATTAGAAACTTCTGATAACTCCCAGTGAAATATTTATTACATGGTACACACACACACACACAAACACACACACACACACACACACACACACACACACACACACAATTTGAAGTATTTGCTCATTATTAACCTGTTCGGTTGTTATATGATTTTATGTACTGCAACTACAGAATGTTGATTTTTCTTCCTCAGTTTATTAAAAAAAGAAAAACGATTCATTGTTAGGAAGTTTTTAGCTTCCTCTACTGGGTCTAATTTTGAATAATTCCAAACACTCTGTTTTATGCTTCTACTCAGAACCTTCACAAACACAACCAAAGAACCATTAATGGTTCTACTTAACCTTTTTGTAAAAATGGTATATAAAGATATAGTAACTTTAATAGTTATATAGATATGAATAATTAGTTCACCACTGAAGTGCCTTCAATTTAAGAAATAAACTTTCACATATATACACAATCGAAATTTCCCCTTGCATTATTTGAAGCATTAAGTTAATTTAAGAATTTCATGCTATACTACAAGCTTATATTAAAATATTGCTTTATTAACACTTTTCCTCAATGACCAGAAAAAAGGGTTGTGATGTTTCATTTTTGGAATTTATTAGTTTAATTTCAGATTTTTTAAAACGGAATTTACAATTAAAAAAACAATATTTCTTTTGATTCCAATTTTATGAATATACATATACAGACACATATATACACACACACACAGAGCAAGAAACAAACAAACAAAAACATTAAAATCAATTCCCTCATACTTTTCATACACAAAAAGAAGAAAAAAA
Organism: Platyallabes tihoni; assembly: GCA_030068045.1. Lineage (NCBI taxonomy): Eukaryota > Metazoa > Chordata > Actinopteri > Siluriformes > Clariidae > Platyallabes > Platyallabes tihoni. The sequence goes on from JAQQZS010000036.1 coordinate 24,315,762, forward strand.
GTAAAAAGTACACTAAACATATTTTTATTAGTTCATTGTAATGTTCCTTTTACAGATATCTTTGTATAAAGGAGGCATACTGTCTAATCATGCTTTAACTAAAAAAAATAAAAAAAAATCCCTGACAGTCTTGATGTTATAGTTGTTGCTCATGACATTACTCATTAAGCTGGTCATTCAGAGCTAGATGAAAATAAATATGGTAAGCATTTTGCTTCTGAAGCCTTCCACTGTTTTAATACAAAATAAATATCTTTCATATATTTGAACTGAATTATCTGACTTGCCCGTTTTAGGTCTGTGCATATTTGCACCATTTGCTATCCTGAATACACAAAATACTATGTCATATACGCTAAGAGTGCCTGATCGTGATGAAACTTTAGTCGAAATTAAAGATGTAGAAATTCTGTCATTGCATGCACCTTCATAAAAAAACACTAATAAAGTCTAATAATTATATTGTATATACTGTATACTATATATAGTATAAAACTGTCACTCTAACAAAAAAAACTAGGTCATTTTCACTTTATATGAGGTGCATTTCTATCACAAAAGATATGCTTGCAGCATTGAAGACTATTCAACCATTCCTTCGTAATTTTTAGTTTCACATTAATACACTGATATTACAGTATATTTATATTCAGTCCACTCTTTCTTAAACACTAAAGCATAAATTTGAGTTTTGGTTAAAATAAAATGTCTCTAAAGATATCAAACTAATAAAAAAAAATCAAAGTAGGTCACAATATTCAAACATTTCAGTCAACACGTTTACATATAAGAATGTTCACTTGTGTTCAGTTAACGCACGTGATCAGTCCAACAACATGTGCATTATGTCCAGGGGCATTTTAACTTATCAAAGGACAGACAGAAAACTCTATTTAACTGAATCTCTAGCTAAAGTCCCATTCTTTAAAATCACAAAAAAGACTTTGAGGCACTATAGGGTAAGCATATCCATGTGCACAGAAAAACCTCATTTCAGAAATTAACTTTATTACAGAAGATACAAACAATAACTCAGGGCTAAAAAGTTGTTGGTAGTTTATCCTTAAATGGGAATCTGATGCATAGCCATGACTAATTATCAAGTTTATGAGTCATGAGAAGATATATACAGATATGTGACTTGTCAAATGTACATTTTAAAATTCAACATGAATAATTAGAAAAGGCTAAAGTTATCAACCAGGTGTCACCAAAAAGCATTTGTAAATGACTGCATAAAAAATACAATATATTTGTTTTGCTTTAAATTGTTATTTTTGCTTTAAATTGTTATTCTAACTGTTTTGAAATGAAATTTGAAATTTGATTAGTTGTAGTAGTTAACCATAGCAAAAAGTAAGAGCTACAGTATGAAATATGTACATTTGTGATTAGACTTGCCATGTGCCTGCTATGGGTTATTATAGTAAAACAACTGTAAAATACTCTAAAATACAAAAAATTTCAAACTTAAAAAGCTATACAATAAGAAATAATCACAAATAAAAGAATACATCAGTGCCCTTAAACCAATGTGAACTAGTTCAAATCTAGCAGTCTTGACACTAATTGGCCAGATCAAGCTCAAATATAGACAGATCAGGATCAGGCCATATGCTGTTTATATTTAAAGTATTCCTCAATGACCAGAACCTATGTTCTTCTATTCCTCCCCTTTTGCCCCTTCTTGGTATAAGCCTTTACAGTATATTTACTTTAGAAATATATTTAATATTACATCAAGAGACACTTTATCACTTGTGTTGTGCTCGAAGCTGGCTTAAAAAAATACCTCATGATTGTACAAACCTTTTTGATCATAGAGTGCTAATTAATCTGCTTCCATGTAGGCTTCCAAAGCAAAACTACTTATTTGTAAATATAGTGATTAAAAGTAAAACAAAAACTTAATTACATATACTTTAATGTAGACAACAAACATAGTGTCTTTTATGTTACTTCCAAGTCAGCCCAGCAGATGGAGCTCAGTGTACAAGTTTGACTGACTCTTTCATTTAAATACTGTATTGAGTTTTAAAAGATCCTGTCACAATTAAGAATAATTTGTCAGGCTAGACTATATAAGTAAAGGAAAAATAAAATTTATTATTAAGTAGAATGGAATTAAAATGCCTCACATTATAAATAAGTTTTTTTTTTAAATAATATATTCTCTTGTCATTAATATATGATACAGGGTGACATATACATATATATACCACCAGGAAAAAGTTTGGACACAAGTTTGGTTTTATTATTTTTTTTTTACATTTTAAAGCAATCCTGAATTTTTTTCAAAACTTCTAAATAGCACATATGGCATTAGGAAATTAAGTAATAACAACAACAACAACAACAACACCAGTCAGTTATTATAAGACGAAAACTTACCTCTGCTGCATATATATAAAATATCTTGCATTCACATTAGAGTTTGTTACTCATTTGAAATAAATGAAACACCATATAGAAGCACTTACTTTTATTTTTGCAAAATAAAATTATTTATAAAATCATTATATTATATTATTATATTAATAATAATTATAAACTAGAATAGAAAGAATATAGTATAAGAATAGAATAGTTAGAATATATTGCATATATGTGAGAACTATATTATTATAACTGTATATTAGTATTGCACCACATTTTTGCTGGTGTGTGTTTGTGTTTTTACACATTTCAACTACTTCTTTTCACTAACCTCATCAGCAATAGCATATGTATAAATACTACTGTAGATGGACCAGTGACTGTCCAAGAACATAAAAATCAGTAAAGTCATGTTTTTCCGGCATTAGATTATCGAGAGAGATGTGGGTTGCACAAACCCATGTGACAGATCAACACAAATTGGCACATAATTGTATAGTGGAAAGAAAATTGTAAATTGTTTTCAAACTTTTTTTTTTTTTTTTTTACAAATAAACATCTGAAAAGTGTGGCATGCATTTGTATTCAGGCCCCAGAGTCAATACTTAGAGTAGAACCACCTTTCGCTGCAATTACAGCTGCAAGTATTTTGGGGTATGGCTCTACCAGCTTTGCACATCTAGAGAGTGAAAACTTTGCCCATTCATCTTTGCAAAATAGCTCAAGCTCAGTCAGATTGGATAGAGAGCATCTATGAACAGTAATTTTCAAGTCTTACCACAGATTCTCAACTGGATTTAGGTCTGGACATTGCCTCTGCCATTCTAACACATGAGTATGTTTTGATCTAAACCATTCTATTGTGACTCTGGCTGCATGTTTAGGGTCATCCCCACAACATGATGCTAGCACCACCATGCAGTGTTAGTTTTCCGTCAAGCATAGCATTTTGCATTTAGGACAAAAGGTTTGATTTTGGTCCCATTTGACCAGAGCACATTCTCCCACATGTTTGCTGTGTCCTGGACATGGCTTGTTGTAAACTGCAAATGGGACTTCTTCTGGCTTTCTTTAAATAATGTCTTTTTTCTTGCCACTCTTCCAAAAAGGCCAGATTTGTATTGTGCACACTCATAGTTGTCCTGTGGACAGATTCTCCCACCTCTGCAGCTCCTCCAAAGTTGCCATCTTCCCCTTGGCTGTTGTCTGCTTGATGCTCTCCTTGCTCAGCCTGTCAGTTTAGGTTGCCGACCATGTCTTGGTAGGTTTGCAGTTGTATCATACTCTTTCCATTTTTGGCTGATGGATTGAACAGTGCTTTGTGAGATGTTCAGATCTTAGGACATTTTTTTTCATAACCTAACCCTGCTTTAAACTTCTCCACAACTTTATCCCTGACCTGCCTGGTGTGTTCCTTGGGCTTCATTATGGTGTTTATTCACTTATGTTCTCTAACAAACCTCTGAGGGCTTCAAAGAAGAGCAGATTATATAACAAGATTAAATTACACACAGGTTGACTATATTTACTAATAAGGTGACTTCTGACAGAAGCTGGTTCCACTGGATTTAAGTTAGGGGTATCAGAGTAAAGGAGGCTGATTACAAATGCACAGCACACTTTTCACATTTCTTTTTTATTTCAGTTTATTTTTCTTCCACTTTACAATTATGTGCCACTTTGTGTTGGTGTATCAAATAAAATCCCAATAAAATACATTGAAGTTTTTGGTTGTACCTTGACAAAACATGGAAATGTTCAAGGAGTATGAATACGTTTGCAAGGCACTATAGCACCTGTTAAAGTGTTATAAGGCTCTAAACTGTAGTCCGTTTTGTAGTTTGTGTTGAATCAAATATGAATGATTTTTACAGTTTTAGAGATTAATTATTAATGATGTTTATTATAAAGATGGACACTATTTTGTATTTATGCCTAAACATACCTCTAATTGGTTATACTGTGTTGCAGTTCCATGCTGTGGAACATCAGCACTCAATCAACAGTGCAGTCAAGTAGCCAATAACTTACCATATGTACACAAGTCCCAACTGTGGGACAATCTGTACAACAGGAGCATGCTGTTACAGAGAGAAGCATTGCAAGAAGGAGAGAGAGAGAGAGAGAGAGAGAGAGAGAGAGAGGACAAAAGTGATCAATTACTCGCATTACATGCAGTCCTTTAGGAATTTGCTTTATTGGCCTGGACATCTGTTATAATATTGTCATAATGTGTAATCAGATGGGGCCTGTTGTAGCCAAGTCCGGGAAGAAAATACAGCTATGAAAGTTCAATTAAAACGCACAGGGACAGCAGTTCTGTCCATCTGGCAAAATGAACACTTTTGTTTTTTTTCCTGCCCCTTTTTGTTTTCTCTTCTCCTGTTAAGTCTCCAGAGAATGAATGGATGTGACCTGGTTGCAGGTTTATACACTTCTTTCACTTAAAATGAAACAGGTGACACCTGTGTACTTGGGCTCATGGGCCCGATATATCATCTGGCTTAAGAATGCAAGAGCAGATTACAACATGCAAAAAAAAAAACCCCACAATCGTGTATTTGTCCTCACCAGCAAGTGGCCTTGTGTAGCTGGAATATTCTATACTAAAATCTAAAAAATCTTGATATCGAGCTTTGTTTTCTTAAACGCAGAAAGAGGAGTAAATTGCTGGATGGATGTTAAAAAAAAGAAGACTTAAGATGTGTCTCACTTGCTCACACGCAGACGCATTAATTTCCAGCGTTCACACACAGCTAGGCCTCCTACTCTCTAAGAACAGCATGAGTGTGGATTTATTTCAGGCATTAAACAATACTATTATGAAGACTAGCATCTGCTATCAGTGAGGATTAGTGCATGCTGGCTTTTCCTGAGCACAGATAAGAAGGTTTTGGAAATTTCATCCGCACTGTCTGTAAGTCTGATGTCCTTTCTGGGCCGTGTGATATTGCCAGGCTGCATGCACGTCTCTCTTAAAGCACATGAGGTCCAGCGAGCATTATTCCGTCTCCACAGGACTAGTGCACAGCTGCGCCATATTTATCATCCCGCTCCCAATCCCAGCAAATTGGCAGTGAGATCACTGGGTGATGAGGTTAACTACTAAAGTTGCATGTAACTTGGAGCCTCGCACGCTATGATTAATCGGGCGATGGAGAATAAGGGTCCTCTTGACGGCATCACACGCGGCGTAGAGCATCTGCGACGGTCAAGGCAAAACAAATGGTGTGTTGCCTTTGTTCCCGAAGATGGTGCATAACTGAACATCCAGAGTAATTAATTTTACATCGCCTCATCTGCAGGGTCCCGAAAGCTAATGAAAGTGTTTTCGAGTCGCACCGGAGTTCAGGGCCCACGTACTGAGTTATGAGGAAAATGAAGTAATTGGCCGCCTGCTTGCATCGCACATCCAAATCCTGAGTCAATTTGTAATGTCCTTGCATTGAATAAGAAGACAAGAGAAAGATTACAGAGGAGTGAACAGAACATTTTTCCCGATGTTGACTGAAATGTTTCCTATTTCAAAAGTAGTGTTTTGAAACCAAACACTTGTCTTATAAAGTGGACAGCAGTTTTGTTTCCAGATCTCAGGAGCTCACCCTTAGGAACAGCTGGCACACAGCACACATCTGCAGCTGGAGTGATGGAATTCATACAAACGGCTTGATAAAAAAAATATCAACTGTATCTCTGATTTTTATCACATTTCTGAGCCGAATTTGACACTATAAATAAATGTGCTTGAAATTGATTTTTTTTTAATTAAAAATAAGATTTATATGGTTTATATTTTATAAATCCTTAATTGTTTTGACAGGGTCAAAAATGCATTATTTTCCATGGAGGGATGCAATTGAGAACGAAGCACTAATTTATGTGCGAAACTGCAATCCTCCTTAATTGGATGCCGTCTAGAGGGATGAATCAAGCAAACAGTTCCTTTAATTGTTATATTCAATTAGGGATCCAAATTAGTCTCCTCGGCAGAAGTGTCAGCACAACAATGGCAGTGTTGTTTGTATCTATTTGTTGCTGTTGCTGTTCTGAGGAAAGGGAAGAGCGAACAGAAATATGCACATCGCAGTACATCTCCAAGCCCTTGTAATTCCCATAGCAAATCCATTATCCTCTCTCTCTCAGCTCATTCTTATTTATCACAGGCCTGTTTGCTAATTTTATTTTGCAATGAAGCAAGCATGCCCTTCCCCCTGTGTGGGCTCTCTCAATGGGCCTCTGGTTCCTGTGAAGTGACAGTGGGTAAATATGCATAAAAAACGTTAGGGAGGGGGGACACAATTAGCACGAATGAGGTTGACTGCCTCCTGATTTCATTGGCAAACTTTGGCCGCTGCGGTGATAAGCCGCATTATCTAGAAAATTGGCCGAGGGAAAACAGCAAGCCTTCTGATTGCCAGCAATGGTTTGCAGATAAAGTGGTGCTGAAGAGAAATATAATTGAAGTTGAAGTTAAAATATGTTAACCAAAGGTGCAAGATACAGTGGGGTTAGTAGGCGATTACCATTTTTTCAGCATTTTTAATTATTGGTATAACAAAGAAATACTATTCTTGCACTATTGGTTAAAATAAAATAGCTTTCCCAAGGCTTTTATATCTTTCCTAAAGGTATTTCCTTGAAACACCTTCAAGGATTTTCCAAAATGAAGAAGTCAAAGAACCTGTATGTTTTCAAGATTCTTTTCTTTACAGTAACAATGTAAGGTATTTCTTCAATTTCTATGAAGAGACAAACGTAATATATTCATTATATGGTTTACTGCAATGGATTGGCACCCTGTCCAGGGTGCCCAGTGTACCCAGGGTGCCGCCTTGTGCCATACTGTAAGTCTCCTGGGATAGGCTCCAGGTCCCCGCGTCCCTGAATACAGGATAAAGCGATATAGAAGATGAGTGAGTGAGTGATTATCTGGTTTAGAAAAAACCCAACCTTTCTGCTAAAAGTAAAAAATCCTTGGACTGGATATCTCAACATACAGAATGCCCACAGTTGGATGTTATTGTCACATGAGTGGAAATTTTCAGGCAAGCATAGACATCTTTACATGACTTATAATCTTAGATTGATATTGTTGCGTTCTTCAACGCTAGCAGGGATCTTGGAGAACGAGTGAGCTTTGTGGCTACCCAATGTAATGACTGGGAGA
>JAQQZS010000036.1:24323404-24336011 GCA_030068045.1 Platyallabes tihoni
TGTAATGACTGGGAGAAGTTTATTAAACAGCACACAAGCACATACGCACAGGTCAAACACACCTACACCTACTTAAAGTTGGCCGAAGCCCCTAACCTAGAAAAAAAGCGTCACATCAAGGATGAACACTAACAGAAATATTGGCCCAAAACCGCCGGTCGCCAGCCCCGCCCACGCCACAATATCAAATAGAATTTTCAAGAGAATCACATAGAACACAGGAAATGGGCATCACAGCTGCTGATCCTTGCAGCACTGACGGTGAATGACGTCCAGCTGATTTAATTCTGTAGTAGAATATAAGAATGTGCACAAGAGTTTTGGATACATACGTAACTAGAGCACATGAAGTCGGATCACTTTGTGCGTTCAGTGATGCCTCCTTTGTAGAGTCTTAACCAATTGATTAAATCACAAACATGCCTGATACCCTATTTCTTAAGCACTCCAAGGGTAATTCGTATTATTTCTGCATCCATGTGTCTGATGCCAGTGACTCTGAGACAGTACTGTCACTTGACGCCTCTGATTCCAGATGCATGTGCTTGTTTTTCTTCACTCCTTTTTCTCTCGCACTTTCAAGGGAGCAGTTGACACCGATCTTATCCACTCGGAGAGTCTGGAGCCTCTGGTGCAGTTCTGGCTGTCAGGCATTCCAGCCGGACGACTGGCTTAAGTGACAGACCTGTAAGCGACGGTGGTCTATTTGGCATCTGATGCATTCCGAAGACATGACAGAGGCATAACTTAGTCATAGAGGATGGGCAAAGTCAGAAGAGAAACCCTGGCGTTTGCTGCATAAGATCAGAAAGGAATGGGAAAAAAAGCCAAGACTTGGCATTCGCCACTGATTGTCACACATTCTCTTTGTATCTATGACCAGATGATAAAGCTTTAGGCGATGAACCAAGTATTGTCTTCTCCTAATCTGGACTTACTGAAACTGGAGAGTAGGGGCCAGTACATAAACATGCTTAAAAACAACAGCACGGCAGCGCTGCAATCACGCGATTACACCGTACATCATTCATTCAGTTAATTTTAAAAATTTATCAGATGGCTCAGGTGCATTTAAAGTTCCACATTGGGCCTTTAAGTGAACAAGGCAGTAATATATGCATACCTGTACATCTTTATGCTCTCCTAAAGACAATACTAGCATGCAACAATCTTTTGCTACATCTTTTCTGAAATCTCTCTCTCTCTCTCTTGTGTCCTATCTTTCCACATCTCCCCATTGCTTTTCTTCGTTTCTGCCCTGTCCTTGCTTCTAAAATTTCAGCTTAATTCTTGCTGCTCTGTTTACGGAGAGAAATAATAATAATAATAATAATAATAATAAAAACAATAATTGAAAGGAAAGAAGAGGAAAATTAGTGTCATTAGTGATGGTGGGCATGTGTGATATTTCAGGTCAAATATTTACATAATGAGAATAGGAAATTAGTAGGCTAATGATGAAGATGTTTTTGTTTTTGAAGATGTGTATTATTTTATGATTCAGAATTCAGAACTCATAAAGAAACACCCAGAATGCTGTCATTTAAATCCAATGGCTTTAGGAAAGGCATTTTGATGCAAAGTAAAGGTAATTAAAAAAGACTATTGATATTATTATTATTATTATTATTATGTTATAAATTATTACAGTGTTACATTAACAATGCTAGTTAATTTTTTTTAATCCTCTGTCATAGAAGCTAGTGGTTACAGCTGTTGAAATCTTTATCCACCAAGGGGCAGTGTGCAGTCAGTTTTCCTCTTAGCTCGGTCTGAACTCGAGTAGCGTGCATGTATCAAGCATGTTATTTTCCATCTTTTGTGTGCGAGTAATATGTTCTTTGTCTGTGTGGGGGGAATAAATATATCATATAAGACTACACTTAATGTATAAAAAATTCCAGAGCTCAGTTCTTCCACTTCATGTGAGTTCCTGATTTTTTTTTTCCAAGGCCAAACGGTTTCTGCACTTGTTTAAGCTAAAACAACAATGACACATATAAATAGTGTGTTGGTTCTCTGAGATGACAGCCCCCCAGCTAAACTAAACGTTCAGGAAGGTGAACAAACACCAGTGTGACATTTACCAGGGCAATAGTAGTGTTGCTTGACAGATACTTGGCAGACATACGAACTGCTGTTTTTGTGTTGTAGCTTTTTCTCAAAGCTGATTTTGAGCCATTTCCCGCTCGAACATGGAGCCTCGACGTGCCAAACCAGGACTTGAGGAGAAAAGTGTTACTCTTAAAACTTCTGGCATGCGGAGGTATAAGTGATCTTGAATGCATTATTAATGACTCCTTGTGCTGCAAATTACTGATAGAAGCAACGGCCTTACTCACTGACATGTGACCGAAACCCGGTCTTCAGCTCTCTCTCTCTCTCTCTCTCTCTCTCTCTTTTTCACACACATACTTCACATCAGCTTTGATTAATGTAGAGGCTTGTCCTATTAGACAGCTACAGTGCACCAGAGGTGCAGCTCGGTTAGTGGGAACAGTTTCGGAAGGTTGTCCTTTGGAACTTATTTCGACAGATTTTATGTGAATATTTATATATATATATATATATATATATATATATACACCATATACCTTGGAAGCTATGAGTTACAGTATTAATTAAATGCCAGAAGCAAGTGAGGAGAATATGGTGTTACGCTAACAGGACAAATATCTCTCTCTCTCTCTCTCTCTCTCACACACACACACACACAGACACGTACACACACAGGCATCCAAACAGCCCGGAACAAGTAATTGACATTTGAGGGACCTTGACTCAAACTTGGAATAGCAGTGGTGTCTAATAATATGCATGTTTAAATGAGCAATTATTGATAAACCCAGATTGGTACAGTACGCCTGTGGAGGGATTCAGTGTCCGTCTTTATTCCAATTCAATTATTAAATCTTCATCATGTCCATTTATTTCAATTGCATTTCCAGTGACAGAAATAACTCAGTTTTATCACTAATGGCTGGTTTCTGTTACACCCTGCAATGTTACATTTTATTTTTGTTTGTCATTTGTTTGCCTGGACGATAGGAATGAGTTGCTGAAGTGAAAGCTCTGTTTATTCCATTTGTAATGGCTTATTGATGAGAGAAATCTAATGCGATTTGCACAGATCAGGCTCACCTGCTGACAGGCAGCACTTCACACCCCGACAAATGTGTGTAGAAATGCCATATTTACTATAAATAATAAAAAGGATGACATTTTGTCAACTTGTGCGGGATTCCTGCATAATATTCAGATAGACAATATATATAGGAAACTGGGTGCTTAGGTGTCCATTATTGATTCATATCCGTCCTGCAGTCTGCCTGGTGTCTGTATTTTTTGTGATTATGAACCTGTTTGGTGTTACACTTCATGAATTACAGATATATAATTTTATTATAAAACGTGGATTAGTGATGTACACCAGACTTTTTTTATGCTGACCGGCCGTTCACTGCACAATCAATTTGCTTTGTTCAATGTTTTAAAAATCAAAAATATGTTTATAGTACATACATTTCTTATAAGTCACATTAAGTATTTTGATTCCATTATTGGTTGATGTACAGTAGAAATTGGTGTCTTTACAAACACTCACTTAAGCTGTACAGGGTCACAGGAGGTCTGGAGCCTATCTCAGGGGACTAGGGGCAGGTACACACTGTACAGGACTCAAACACACTACGATGAATTTGGAAATACCAACTAAACTATTCTGCAAAGTGAGAAAAATGCAAACTTCTTACAGACAGACGCGAGGCAGGAAAAAAAACGTTGCACCTTCAGCCACAATGCTAGCTACTATACCACTGTATCACCTTACACAAATGCTGTTTGTCATTATTTCTTTTGAAAACCACTTTTTTTTACCTTTAAATGAGCAATATTTACTGCTATATTGCTATGTACTTCCATTACAAAACTTCCTGCATGTTTTGAACATTATGTAAATTTATCCATCACAAATGTATTAATTTGCTGCAGAAATAGTTCAGATATTACATAACTCATGTTGATTAATGAGGTAGTCTGATTCCCTGCTGTTGGTATACTTGTTTTTAACACAGACACATTTTCTCCTTGGGGAAGAATTCTGTTGGGAACGGGAAGCATGTTTCGTGCCATTTTGATGAATTAAAAAACGTTGTCTCACATGGTGCAAATGTGTTTTTTTTCCCCACAATAGAAACTACTAAGGGTCTAGGGAATATACAAAGTCACCACACAACTAGGCAGATTCATAAAATAGGTTTTAGCGGACAGTGTGATTAGTGGATAGATCCAATGTATAGCCCCAATGCGGCATCATGTATCAGCAGAAGTAGGCTAAGTGATTACGTGAAACCTCCTCTTCTTTTTAGAAGTGTTACAAGCACACACCAGTAATTTATATACAAATTTTTTTTATAAAAAACACTGGCCATGTGTGCGTCGTATTTACATTTCCAGATATACCGACTTGAAGCTTTTATTTAAATAGTTATATGTGCATGTTATATTGAAAGGCATCATGGTGAACCTTATTTTCATCTTTTACTAAAAACTGTAATCCTGTATTTTGTTAGACAAACCTGAGACACACATTTCTCTGTCAAAATTTGGACATACTGTACTAGAATGCTAAACACAAGAAATGCCTTTTTTTGCCTTTAATTTTTTCCCATATACAAATCAGTTTTGACATGAAAACCTCAAAATATAAAAAAACAAAAATAGCGCTTTTTTGGGGCTTTTAACACTCAAGGAATCAAGGAAAACACAAAACATTCTCTATCAGGTCATAATACTTCTTCCTGCCAAATCGTAGTTTCATATATTTTCACCTTTGAAGAATACATTCTTATTTTTATTTATATAAATTAAAAATGCATATACTGTAGCACTAAAACCTAAGCACTAAGAAGCTTGGCCTATTTGGGAATTTTAGTGTGAAGATTCTTTAGGAAGACATAAGACAAAAAAAATAAAATAATAAGAACATTTAAAAATGCCATAATCAACAGTCTTTGCTAACTGCATAATGCCATCTGTACAGTATGTGGGGGTGAAACCTACCTTTATTTCTCTATATAATCCCCTGCTACACTAATGTACAGTACTTACGAAGTTTTCTCAGTACGCCAGAGCCATGATCAGACGGCCTGTTTCACATATGAAATGCTCGCCTCCCAGAAACTCCCAGGACTGTACGTGGGATGTGGCAATAACTCCCAGCTGAGTTCCTATAATGTGCAAGTGGTGTTCATAAAAACTTGTGTACAGTTTACACAGACAGATGCATCTGTTCTTTGAGCAGGTGTGTCCAACCTTTTGACTGGTAATACACTGGCCGGCAAAAAAAAAAAAAAGTCATATACTCTAATATTTTGTTGGAGTGTCTTTTGTTTTGATTGCTTGTGGCACAATTTTGCTAAGCTTATGCAATGTCAACATTTATTTCCATCCAAAGTTGCATTAATTTCTCTCCAAGATCATGATGGGAGAGTCGGACGGCTGGATAAAGCCTTCTCCAGCACACTACATTCTTTATGGGTTAAGGTCTGGACTACTGTATGTGGTGACCTATCCATGTGTGCAAATGATGTTTCATGCTCCCTGAACCACTCAATTTGAGCCCAGTGAATCCTGGCATTATTATCTTGGAATATTCTCATGCCACCAGGAAAGAAAAAAACCCATTGATGAAAAAAGCAACCCCAGATCATAACACTGAGGGCATGCTTGTACGGTACGGCACTAGGCATGATGGAACATCATCACTTTAGAAAACCGTAAATCTGGACTCCTCAGACATGACCTTTTTCCAAAGCTCCATTTTTTTTTGCTTCCTAGTAAATTTAAGCTCTTTTTTTCTGATTAGCTTCATTGATTGATTTTTTTTTAAATAAGGCTATACAGGTACAACACTATTACTGTTTTTTTTTTTTTTTTTCCAGTAATCTACCATCATACTCATTCAGGATGTTTTTATGACCACATTTAATGAATGAATGAACCACTATTATTCTAGGTTTTAATAATGTGTTTTGCAGTTCTTAACCCAATTTAGTAGTTTCTGCAATCTCATCAGTTGTCTTCTTTGCTTGATGCAAACCCTTCAACCCTTCTGAAGCATCTGAGTAACATCTTTGCCATGACCACAGGACATGGTTATTTAAGAAATGAGAAGCTACTCACTGCATCAGTTAGGGTTAAATAACTTGTTGCCAGATGAACCATATTAATCACTGCAGTAATTATTCAGTGTAAGGCTGCTAACTACTTGCTTAGTTAAATCAAGGTGGTGACTTTTTTGCTTCCTGTCTAAAGGAAGCTTTATTACCATTCTGCAGTCATTCCACAAGCTACAGTACTCATTTGCCCAGTGAGACCATTTCAGATTCATTTGAAGAGGAAACGTTTTTATTAGGATTTGGCATTGAATAGGCCACTCAGCACACTAATCAGATTTAGATTCAGATTAGAATATTAAAATATGTCAGGCTAAATTATATATTGATGCAAATTATTAAACAGGCTAATATTATTTTAGAAAATAAAATTGACTATTTTTCATTGGTCATTATTGAAATGTTAGAGATTTTCAATAAACAGAATGTTACTTTGAAGAGCAACAGCAGAGTTAGAGCTAAATAGATAGAGATTTACCAGGGTGGAAAGGTGGCTATGAGGAGTTATAGCAGCCTCATCAGCAGAGGCCATGGAGTGTGGGATCGATACTCTACTAATGCAACGCTTTCATTATTCCTCCTGACCCAGGGACAGACACTAAAAGCACCCAGGCTAATCTGATGGCTCTGGGACCCTTAAGGGAATGTCTCAGTCACTTTCCACACTAGATGTCTCAAACTCTCAGGACCTTTAGTGCTAAGCATTAAGAGGGACACATTAACACATAGCCTTTGTATAGCGCATCCGGCACTTTTATGTGCCTAACAAGAACACAATAAATTGCTCCTCATTACGCAGTAATTAACTCCACCCTCAGTCAAGGCCCATCCATTCCCTCCTCCTGCTGTGTGCCTCTTTAATTTCCTCACCTCCACAGGGGGTAGGGGCACAAGATACACTACCATGCTCCATCATTTCCTGCCATATGAGCCTTCGGCAGATCCAGTGCACAAGATTTTAAATTCGATAACACCTGGAAGAGTGCAGGAGTCTTGTAACCTAAGAGAATAAAGCTGAACTTTTAACCCTGATTTGACCTGGTTAAAAGGTTATTGAACTAGTTAGGGGTTAAATCCTTGGTGATCCCAATAGACCTACAAAAGTCTTTTGGGGTTTTTAAAGACCTTTCAGTGTTAATTGTTAAAATGGGGTTATTAATTGGACACAAAAGAAAATGACCTGCCACAAGAAAGAGATGGCTTGGTGATTGAAAGTCATCTCTAATGCAAACCCACATGGCAGCAACAAAGCACCCGGTAAGGAAAAAATGTATATTAAGTTTAGATCGCAAAGGCGCATGTCTCAGACGTTGATTAGGAATCTCTCCCTCTGTCTCTCTTAGATTGCTACAAGTATAATCTTAGGGAATGCTGTAAATTGATTTTGTCCTGCCTTAATGCAATATGGTAATTCTCTGGTTTGAGTGCTATATAATCAGATATTCTTTTAATTATCATTATAATGTAAAAAAAAATGCAAGAGCTTAATTTGTGAGGTTTTTTATTAACACAATATTTGCTTTTTCAGTAGCATCTGATAACACAATGTTCTTTGTTGTACTAACTTTTATTTTCCAGAATTGTTTGAATGTGACCCTTCATGAAAGGAACATTAAAACAAGTAGCATTTATCTCATCAAATAACTCATATTGTGCACTTCAATATGATAAAACCACAACAGCATTTCAACTACTACTTATACTGCTACTATGAGTGCATCAACACCATCAGGCAAAATTGCTGTGGAAGTGTTGTACATAGTGACTGCGAAAAGCTCATTAGAACTTCATGGTCAAATTCACAGAGTGACAAAGCTTTGAGATTGTGTTTCCATATAGAACATGGCTTTGGAAATATTTGTTTAGACACAAATGCTGTAAATGGATCATTTTAATATTTAATTGAGTCTTACCCCACATGGTAAGGAGGGCTGTCCATTAAGAACAAAACAACAAAAAAGAAAAAAGTGTTGTACATGTCAGAAAAAAAGCCTTGTCTTGTCTCTCATTAATGAGGTCAGCAGAGAGCTGGGTAGCAATGGAAAAGCCTAATTAGGGTTAAAAAAAAACATGTAAACATGACAGCACAATGAACAAAGACAGATTTTCAATTGTGAAATAAATCAAAAGATTCTCTATCTACTTTTTTTAATACTACCATACAATAATGACATCATTCTACATTTCATTCTTCTTTGCAAACTGTAATGTACTACAACAAGTCCCAGGGATGCAGTCAGAGATTGTACACTGCTCTCGACATAGGCATAACGAATTAAATTTGAGCAGATGATAGGAAAATTCACACCATATGCAAAGCCGTTAGAAAACCTAAACAGCCCATCTGACTCCCAAAGCTATCAGGAAATTTGACAAGGATCCAAAAAGTTTAAGACATACAGATGTTTTTGGTTTAACCAAGCATCTGTTTGCACAGGCATGACTTGTGTGGAAAAACCACACTGGGACACAATAGGTTATTTTATGGCGCCATAATAAGCTGGGTTTTATAATTACTTAAGCAAAAAGCAAATTGGACATGACCTGAGAACTCTTTTGAAGTGCTTTATGCCTGTAATGTTGAACATGCATCAGTAAGGCTATGCAGCATTCATGTTCAATTATTTAAGATGAGAGCATCGAGATGATTCCTCTTTGGAGTTAAAATGGAATTTAGGAACAATTTCATGCCATATACTGGTTTACACACTAGGCAATGAGTTGGAATCTGTAAGGGAAATGTTCATTTTCTTTGACAAATGCTTTTACACATTGGAAAAGAGGTTGAGCTGAGGATAAGCGTGGAGGAACTGGGCAGTTTTTCCTGCAAGGACAGGTTGATAAAGAACCACATTAAAGCTCTGGAATAGGCAAACTGCAATCATGTATCAGAACAACATTTCATTCGTCTGTATGTAATACAGTCATGTGTAAAAGTTAATACTCCTTTTTTTAATTCGATGCGTTTTTGTGTAGTGGGTCGTAATATTAGGCAAATACAACCTCAGACAAAAAAAAAACATATGACGTTTTTCAATATGACATTATTTATTTAACAAAAATTAAAGCAAAAAGAAAAAAAAACATGTGGGCAATACTAAGTACCCCCCATGATTCAATAGCTTGTAGATTCACCCTTAGCAGCAAAGACTTGAGGTAATTGTTTTCTGTATAACTTCATCAGTCTCTCATCATTGTGAAAAAAAATTGGCACATTCTGTTTTACAGCGTTGCTTCAGTTCATTACACAGATCTCTTAAGGTGCCACCACAGCATTTAAGTTGGGTTGAGGTCTGACTAGGCCATTTTAAAACCATGATGCTTTTATTTTTCAGACATTTTGATGTAGTGTAGATTTACTGGTGTGCTTCGAATAATTTTACTGTTGCATGACCCAGTTTAGACCAAGCTTCAATTGTCAAAAAATTATGCATTTAAGATGGCCTCACATTTGCCTCTAGAATACTTGGGTATATCAAGAAGCTCATGGGCGACTCAATGACTGCAAGGTGCCCAACAAAACAAGCCCAAATAATCACCCTCCATGCTTGACAGTGGATAAAATGTCTCTCACTCACATACTGTGTTTGTTATTTTACCAAAATGGTGCTGGGCATTAAGACTAAATAACTCCACTTTGGTCTCATCTGTCATTGACATTGCTCCAGAAGTCTTATGGTTTGTTCAGATGCATCAATCGTGCTTCCATATTTGTTTCAGACAGAAATGGCAAATCTTCCAAAAAAACATACTTGTTCAGTCTTCTTCTAATTGTGCTGCCATGGACTTTAACTGTAGGGTCTGAGATTTAGCTCTTGGGTTTTTTGTATTTCTCTAAGCATTGCACCATCTGACCTTGGGGTGAATGTGTTGAGACGTTCACGCCTGAGAAGATTGGCAACTGCCTTCAATGCTTTTCATGTGTGAATAATCATGCTCACTGTAGAACACTGAATGCCATATTAATTAAAATTGTTTTATAACCCTTTCCTGATAGATGTGCAGCAACAATTGCTTCTCTAAGACCATTACTTATGTCTTTCCCTCTTGGCATTGTGTTAACACACATCTGAATGCTCCAAACCTTCAGTGCAAGCTGCCAAAACTTCTGCTTTAATGGAGGTCTGCACATCTGCTGATGATCAATTTCTCAAGGGCTGACGATTAGCAGCACCTGGCTGCCACTTACCTTATTAAATCCTGTGGAAGGAGTAAGGGGGTACTTAGTATTGCCCACATGTTTTTTTTCTTTTTGGTTTAATTCTTATTAAATAAATAATAGCATGGTAAAAATACAAGAAGACTTCAGCATACCTGAGAAGTACAGTTTTGTTTTTGGTGGAGATTGTAAATTGCTGACTTCAGTGTTATGAACCTGAAGAGTTTTTTTGCCATGGTTGGTAGAAATCACACACAGACATTCAAATCCTTTGAAAGCTCCTGCTTTTTCAGTGATAAGTGGTGAAACATTTTAGAAACAGTTTTTTAGCACGAATTACTAGTACAACACTACATGACCAAAAGTATGTGGGCACCTGAACATCACACTGATATGTGGTTCTTCTCCAAAAACAATTGTCTAATATGTCTTTGGATGCTGTATTATTCATTCAAATTTACATCCTCTAGGACAAAGTGGCCCAAAAATGTTCCAGCACAACAGTGCACCTGTGCATAATCTAGGCTCCATGAAGACATGGGGTGCCAAGTTTCTGGCAGAAGAACTTGAGTTGTCTGCACAGAGCCCTGACATCAACCCCACTTAACACCTTCAGGATGACCTGGAACACCACCAGGCCTTTTTGCCCAACACAATTTTTCAGATCACAGCTCTTGGAGAGTATTCCTAAAAAGACTACAGGCTTTTATAAGGTCAAAGAGGCCACCACCTTTTGGAATGGGACCTTCAATAAGCACATATGGGATTGATGGTCGGATGTTCATTCTTTTGGCCATACAGTGTCTCTCTGTTAATACATCTTCTAGGCTGCATAAGAAAATGCTGAATAAATAGAACTCACAAATGCATACATTCTGTACCCACTGCTTTCCCATTACATGACGAGTCCTGACCTCTGGCAGAAATGGTCTACTAAGTGCACTCAAGTGAGTTGTCTTCCTGAACAGAGAACAAAGTTTAATATGGTCTAGAAAAACAAGTGTCCTACAGAAACAACATATCATGCTGTTTGTGTTAACAACCATACTCCAGCTCAAGCAGGCTGCATGCTCAGGGATAACATGAAGACCACTTCCAACTTCGCAGGACATTCACAGTGTTTGAAGAAATGGCCACGAGCATGCATAAGAGCATGTGTCAGCATCTGTCATTCTTATCCAGAATCCACTCCACATACTTTCTATTTCTTGTGCAACCTTGTGCAATGTTGTGCCTAAGCATACCAAAACTTACCACAATTTAAAGGCAACTCCATAGACGTACTGCATTCGAAGTTGATGTAGCATTGCAACTTACACTCAATAAACATAACTTGTACTATACAGTAATACTGACAATGCATCATCCACTGGCTTCATGGTTGCCCTTGTAGTCTTGAATTCTCCTATCCATTTTGTTGCCGTGGTTAGCAGGTTAACGGTAACAAATCTCCGAGATCTCCATAGCTAACTCCAGGCAATTGCTGGACTCTTGGCAAGCATCAAATAGATCACAGTCAATGTCGCAGTGACAGTTCCAATCGCTGCTTTGGACCGGTTCTAATGGAGCAAACAAGTAGCTGCAGGCTGGGCAGATTTGATAAGTGGCACGTTTACACGTGTCGGGCAGCGTGAGGCATAGATCATAGAACTGGCAGAAGAGGCAGTTGAGTATGATCCCGGCACAGGCATCTGATCAGCAGAGGAGAAGTAATCAAGCCAGTATCAGGCAACAAGCAAGGAAGTCATTCCTTATTCATAGCTCTCAGTGCAGAAAACATAAGCTGTCTCAAGGCATCTTAATGGAGTGTACAAAGGGTTGTCTTGCAGTTTATCACTTTAGTCAGCAAAAATTTTTAAGAGCCAGCCCATATATACTAATTGCATACAGTGTGATCATAAACAGGTAGTTTGAACACTGATGCAGATATATGAAGGAAAGTGTTCACATACAAGATATTTGGCCTAGCCAAATGCATAGACTTTGTTTGTCTTGGTATTATTTTATATTATTCTGTCTTCCATGTGACACCCATCTATATATCTATCTGATTCATCAGGAAATACACACACACACACACACACACATTTTATATATATATATATATATATATATATATATATCAGGGCTTGACATTGGCACCCGCCCAACCGCCAAATGCGGGTGAAATTCGGCTGTGGCGGGTAATAACTTTATTCTCACTAGCCACTTTGGCGGGTAGTTTATTCTTTGGTATGACAATATATTTTTGTTGTAGTTTTCTCTAAAGGCA
>JAQQZS010000036.1:24383235-24395018 GCA_030068045.1 Platyallabes tihoni
ATAACGTTAAGAGAGAGGTTAAGGTACAACTTAAGAACTACTTAGCGATAAGAAGCTTTCGAGAAACCGGGCCCAGGTATTTTGCTGCGTTAACACATTTTCAACACGAGACTGGAGGAACTAACTACAAGTGGGGGAGCTGGTTACAGTTAGCTATTGACAATTCGTGTAGTTACCAGAGGTGAAAGTAGTTTTAAATTCTTACTGATACTAAATTCTTACTGATACTATGCAGGCAAAAGCTTAGAAGTATAAACAATAGAGATGGTACACAGTCCTGTAAATCTCTTTTAAAAATATTTCTTATTATATTTCCACTTATTATGCTTTAGAATATCAGATACTTTATATTCCAGGTTTCTGGGGTTAAATCTCAAATAGTGTTAAATGGAAAGCTGGTGCGCTTGATACAATCCCTCGTTCCACACACCAAGTAGTGCCCTTGATCAGGAATTCAGGCTTGCGTTTAAAGTTATAAAACAATTCTCAAACAGTTGGAGCTCACATAATTTGCGGATCATTATCATTATGTTTCTTTGGAAGCATTTAAAAATGAGGATATTACAGTAGGACAAGGTTGCTTATCCATCTCCAGACTCTCAGACATTGATTCTACTGACTAAGCATTTATACTTTGTTACTTTTCACTTACCCTGTACATTACATGGAAAACCAATGAACAGCTTGTTTACATATTTTTCGATACGCCGAAAGATCTCACATGACATCACTGTTGAACTGCTCTCTTGTAACTCAGTGCTTGTTTTTATACTAGTGATGTTTTACAAGATATCTCCTCCACTCTTGCAGTGTTTGAAAGTAATTGCAATGCACAGGAAAGCTAGAGGTTAATGTAGTTCTACTGCTATTTTGCAAACTCATTTATTTACAACATGAGATTAGACAGCTTAAAGATGTAGTACCCTGAGGTGGCTCAGTGGTAGGCTTGCCATGCGGAAGGCCTGGAGTCGTATACCAGCCAATGCCACACACACAGCTACTGGGGAAGCAGGGCATCCTTAAATGCCAGTGCCAAGACTAGATAAAATAGGAGGTTTGTGTCAGGAATCCGGAGTAAAACTCTTTGCGCAAGAGACAAATGTGCTAATAAAAAAAAAAAAAAAATTTTTTTACGTCTCCCCAAAAGCGAAGAACATATAGTGATTTAAGAAAGAGAAAACTATGAGACTTTTTAGCACATGTGCTCTAAACAAATATTTGTTTGTGTTTTATTTGTTTTATGATCAAGTCTTCAAATACTGTAGCATCTCTCAGTCTTTCACACACACACGCACACACACACACACACACACACACACACACACACACACACACGTTGCTTATTCATATTGTATGAGAACACATTTTTTTCTGACAACTTGAGTAATAGTTTGTATGAGAGCTGGATGTTTTTGACGAGACAAGTCTGCCAGAGTGACACAAATTGCCATTAATAAAAATTTAACGATACATGTTAAATGAAGTTTTTTTGTTAACATGACGGAGAGGAGAGAAAATGGTGTCTGCGATGGGCTTTTGGGGAATAGTGCCATGCTTTTTCATTTTTCTTTGCAAAAAAGAAGCTGTTTTTGAAGGAAAGGGAGCAAAAGTATTGTGTGTGTGTGTGTGTGTGTGTGTGTGTGTGTGTGTAAATATTATCTTTCTCATGCTCACCTACTTTCTCTAACACACACTGTGACAGCGGTTTATTAAATACTTAGATTGATGATCCACTAGTTGTTTATTTATCCAATGCAAACTTTGATCTGGAACATCCATTGAGACTTGTATTCCACAGCCAAATACTGTTGCTTATTTTGCTCATTGGCTAGCAGGTGATAAAAACTGTAGTCTGTTCTTGTCTTTTCTTCCTGTGAACTTTTCACCATGCTCACATTTGGTCCAGCTTTAGCTCCATTAAGGATTACTTGCACAGCTGTGAGGCATATTTTCAACTTACAGTAAAAAGAAAGAAAGAAAAAAAAAGTCCATCAACAACAACAAATACCCCTTGTGTGTCTTTCCAGGCTCTCTCCTATGCTGAGGTAATTAACCATGCAAGTGTTTAAAGGTGGGATTACACTTGTCTAATTGTGGTGTGTGTTGTCATGGGGACTATCAGCCAATCAGGCGACAAACACTCTTACTTGGCAGTGTTTGGATAAAGCAAAGGCCTGAGCAGATGTCAAGCTCAGATTTATGATGGTGAAACAGATTACACTTGGCAGGAGAATCAATGCTTCGGCCACCCTGGACCAGGCTTATTTTGATAAACAGCTTGGCTAATCTAACCTGCCTCGAATGCATGCAATATTTTTTTTTATCACATAAACAGCTCATTTCCCCTTCTAGCTATCTTCCTGTGCAACAGAACTTAAAATGTTAGTTTTTTAATGTTTGGCATTACTCAGAATTCCAAAAGGTTTTAGAATTGAAACATGAGCATCGACACAAATGCTCCCAAAAACATTTTACCAAATAGCACACTTCTTAGGGGCAAAGCCATAAAAATCCCTTGGATCATAGTTTCAAGTCAGTTCTGTCAGCTTGGGATTCCAGTGGAACAGGGGAATATACAGCACCAGTAATATGGGATGGAAGAGCCCTGCCTGGTCTGCACACACATACAGTAAATGCATATTTACTTTAATTGAACTTCACACAGATCCACTTTCCTGCCCTCTGCACTTACTCAATTAACTGCGAGACAAGCTGAAAACATAGCAGCAAGTCAATAAACCCATATGGCTCCCTTAGGGTGGCACTTTTTTTTCCCGATTGTTGGGACCCACAATAAGCCACTCCAAACAAGCTTTATTACATATCAAGATATGCCTCTAAGATATGGAAGACATGCAGAAGTATCCAGTCTGTGAATGCACTTGTAATCTAACACTTCATTAGCTTGCTTAACTTATGCTGCCACCAAGTCACACTCCAAATGGTAACCGAAAGTAAATTACAGATTTCCGTAAAACAAAAACAATTACTTCCTTTTTTTTTTTTTTTACCATCTTCTCTGCTCTTACAGATGGCATTGGTTGTTTGAAGAAAATGCATCAACAAAAAAACAAAGGTTTAAAGCTGATTAGACCATGCAGTATGTGCAATATGTGCAGTATGTGCTTTTTGTCCATGATGTCACAGCGTCTGTAGCTCTAGTCAAATACTGCAGTGTTACATACCACCATGAAATAAATGTAATTGTTATATTTATAACCATGGCAGCACAGTGGCTTAGTGGTTAGCAGGGTCGCATCATGCCTCCAGGGCCCGTGGTTCGAATTATTTTTCCCTGGGACAGACTCCAGGCCCCCCACAACCCCACACAAGATAAGAGACCTAGATAATGAATATTTACTGCCATTAACTAATCAATAATATTTAAGCCTTACAACTGTCATAACAGGCCATTTAACTGTTCAAGTCGAAATCCCCAGCAGTAGGTTACCCAGTAGTGAATTTCACCACCACCAGTATGTAATGCATTTGGTATAAATAGTTCAGCTCTCCTTACAACAAACATATACAGTAATATCTGAAAACATTTTTCTTTTTTTAAATGATGTAATCAGATAAATGCAATGGAATAAAAGTAAAGCCTCTATATTGCAGTAACAAAGACAGCTTTTAGCATACATTACATTTAATTCTCTCTTTCTCTTCTCATATATTGCTGAACATTGCAGTACATATGGGAACCCTAAGGGGGTCAGTGGGAAGCCCTCACTCCCACCCCATGATGCTTTACTGTTACAAGCTTTTAAGGAACCCTGTTATTCTGAGATCATCCTCCTCCTATTAATACTGAATGTAAATGAAATAGTTTGGAAAAGAAATGCGTGCTCGCATTCTTATGCACAAATATGGTATGAAATCCTTCCATAAGCAAAGGGTGCTTAAATGCTTATGAGTACAGTATATAGTTTGCATTTGTAGATTTTCTGACCCAAATGGATGATACTTATTCCAATCAGTAGCATATTTCACCAAATACGGGCCCTAACATTACTTTGGTATAGCCATGTTCTGAGGGCAGTGCCATTTGATCTACTTTATAGCTATTACATATAACCTAAAACCTGTCAATAAATAATTACATACATTACATTACATACATACATGAACAAAAACCTCTTCAATTTTCAAACTCACTACTCCCACTACCCACTACTCAATGCCTTATCAGTTGACAACAGCATTTCCTCTAGGTTCTCATTCTCATCTTGTTTGCTCACTTCATTCATGCATCATATTTGTTCTTTTCTCCCCAATAAACAAGAGAAGAATTACTAGGTTCCACCTCAAAGGCTTGAAAATATTACCTTTATTTCCATTATAAAGTACTTTGGCTATGACTGGCATCTTTGAACACAGCAGGGACCCAGAGCCCAGCGCACTAGCCCATCATTATATGCCTCCACCTCAGACGATAAGATACGATGCCTAAAAAAGAGAACACTGAATGGTGCGCATCCTGTATCGACCTGTTTGCTGCATATCACAGTAGATTCTTTTCTGATGTATTTATAATGGTCTTATTAAAAGCACTTTTGATGTGAAGAATCAACAGTGACACCTACCCAGTTTGCATCCATTGCATAGACTAATTAGGCCTGTTTTCTCTAAAAGTAAGAGATAGTGTAGTGATAGTGTTTGGGTTAGGGGGATGCTGTGGTTCATGACTGTTCTTTTATATAATTTTTTAGGGCTTTGTTTTCATTTTTGAATTTGACTTCCTTGACACTACACATCATGAAATCCTAAATTAAATATATTCTATTTGATATAGAAACATCATTTAAATAGTTTCACTCTGGATGAATGATTGAACTTTAGCCATTGATGGATGTTTACTTATTTTTGGAAATGCTAACATGTATTAGAAATTCAAATAATAATAATAATAATAATAATAATAATAATAATAAACAGCTCAAGAATTTAGGCCTAGTCCATGTGGAAAATTTAAAACAATATTTCTTATCCATTTACTTTTCCGTCTGCTCTAATACAGCAAAAAAAAAAAAAAAAATTAAGAATTCTTGTTGTGTTGTTGTTCATGATGTTGAAACAAAGAAAATGACAGACATACAGTACTGTGGGAACATCCAGCATGAGGTTTGTTTCCACATTTCAGTGTAGATAGGAAATATTTAAGATATGGTTACTATAAAACACAGAAATGGAGTTTTCCTACTCACCAGAGCACTTAGCCTCAGTGTGAACAGGGTTCAAATCTGGGGACTTTTGTTTAAACAGTAGTCTGTCTTAAATCAAATTTGAATTGCATACAAGTGCATTACCGTAGGTCTCGGTTGTTTTAAGTTTTCCATCTCTGAACACCAACTGTGAAATTTGCCACTCGTAATGTGAGTACAATGTAAAAGTAATCAGCACCAAATTCCACAACACTCATTCTGTGCAAAAATGCATTCCAAACCATGTGGCTAGTTCCAGCCTCAGTTACTTACATTGTACTCACATTCTGGGTGACAAATTTCACCGGTTGGTTTGCAGAGCAGGAAATCTTATAACAACCAAGGTCTATTGTAGTTTACTTACTGTATATGCACCTCAATTTAGTTTTAAGACAAGGATGAAGAAAATCTAAATGGATACTACTTTAAAGACATCACAATTGACAAGTAATAACTCACAAGCAATCCATAGGCCAAAGCTTGCAGTAATGTTTTTCAGAAACAGCTTTTCTTAAATCCCAAAACTGGAATGGGACAGTTACAAATTTATGCTGCAAGTTAGGTTACAAACATGTAAAAGGAGACTCTTATTTTTGAAAGTGCAAATAAATTGTAAAGTGCAAAGTTAGTGTGGGCTATGTTTCAGAGTGTACAGGGATAAAAAATTACTGACAATACATATTCAATCATTTAGAGTTTACATTATTGCATCTGTATTCTGGTCAGGGTTCAGACATATCCTACCTTCTGTCCGACAACTGGTAGTACTTACTCATGAGCAATCCACCAGTTTAACAATTTATAAATTGTTCACATGATTGTGGCAGCTGGAGCATAACAGTGTCGTCACTGTATATTATTTTTTGTCGTACTTATTTTCCAACACATAATTTTGTTAGATTTTCATCTCAACTTGGTTTGTAAATTGGTTTCTCTTGACTGTTGAATTTCATCTTGGTTTATGTAATACCTTGTGAAATCTGTCAGTGATGTCTGGCAATGGTATAACAATAGTGTATTTGTGTGTGCATGTATGCTTTCTATCATCCATTGATTCTACATAAGGGATGCATTACGAGCAAAGAAATATTATTATGTATAATCAGGATCTTTCTTTAAAATGTCTAGGGACTGTTCACACTTGTTTTAGAGCTGGATCCTTAAGTGCATTTTAAAGGCCTGCTGACATATTGCATGTTTGTGACTTGATAATTTGTAGAAAGCCATCGATTAATGTTTGTCATAATGGCAACATATGTAATATGTCTTCCTTTTCAGTTTGTTATGAACTATAAGACATGGGACAATAGAAAAGGAACATTGTCACATACTGCATCATCAAAGTCATTTTTAATGCAAACTTATAGCTACACAGAACATCCAACAACAGTTAGAGGCTGGAATTAGTTCTGAATATGACATACTGTAAACATGACCTGAAACATAATTAAAGTCTTAGACATAAAGTAAGAAGCAACTTTTGGCCATATAGTGTATGAATATTTGGAGCACTAAACAGGTTCTAGTCACATTACTGTACAGTCCTAGTTTATAGGTTTGTTAATATTTTGCAGTGTCAGTCCACCTTGGGTGAGAGCTTTGATGGTATTGGTGGAAATTAATTTTAGTGAAATTCTACTGCCTTTATTTTTTTTACGATAGCAAAAAAGAGGTCATCATAATTTTACTGTATGTCACTGTTTTTTAATTATTTTATTTTATTCTATTTTTTTTATAAGCTTCCATCATATCTGTCATGCTACCAACACAGACTGTGATATACATCATTAGCTTGTACATGAACAGTTTGGCATGCAAAAACCTATAAATGCCCTTTTTTGGCAAGTTATTTTCCTCTGGCACCCAAGACTGTCTGTAATGAAATGTTTAGTTTAAAAACTGCTACATACTCTTCTTTTAGAAATTTAAAATTGTCATGTTTTAAACAAATGAGTGTGTGAATGTGCGTATGAGTGTGTGCCCTGCGATGGATTGGCACCCTGTCCAGGGTGTACCCAGCCTTGTGCCCTAAGCCTCCTGGGATAGGCTCCAGGTCCCCGCGACCCTGAATAGAGGATAAAGCGGTATAGAAGATAAATGAATGAATGAATGTTTTAAACAGACCACAAATCAGAGTAGTCAAATTTCTTAGCAAAAGTGGACGCATCATGAAAAGTCAATCACATCCATCCTTTCAGCCATACGATCAGTGAAGGAAAACTACCAGCTATGCAAATCACTGGCTGTTGTGAGTTAATGGATGCATTTAATGGATTTTTAGAGAATGGTGAAGCCAAGAAAAAGGACGTTTGCATTGTGTTTGCCCTTGCAGTTACCGTAGCATTAATTAACTACAGGTATGCGTCACTTAACATTCACAGCCTGTGAAATAGGGCATTATGCAGTTTGGGTGTTGCACAAACACCATATAATACATTGTGTGGGATACTGTTTCATTTCCAAATCAACATTTTTACCTCTTTTACTCCTGCAATCAGTACTACTGGTTTTGTGCAATAAGGTGCATAATGTGATGCATGTCACAGTCATATTTTTTGAAGGAAAAATTAGCAGCGAGATAATGCTACAACACTCTGAAGACCTGCAAACTTTGAGTGACATGAAATAGAAATGCTATGTGCCTGAAGTTGTTAACTAAATAATTTGTTGCCAGTGACCTACTAAAGAAATCACAATCAAAGCATGGGTTTGCTATACATTTTTTCTCAACTAACTCAGCATATTGTTGACACAAGTTGCATATTAAATATAATGACTGCGAACACAACTACAGGCTTATTTACTGTAGCATTTTACAAAAGCTCACAAACTTTATACCATACAGTATAACATAAAGAATTGTAGCGTTTTTGCTTTTTATTACCCTTGTAACTCAAATATTATCTGTTTGCAACACTTCTTGCTTCACTTAAAAAAAGGTTTAGTCAAAAAAGATTTTTTTTTTTTAAATTGGGTGTCAAATTGTTCACATAATATTTGTTATATGCACTTTGAGTGACTCAGTCGTTCCAGAAGGACTCTGCAAACTTTACAAAGTAAGTCCAATTCCTGGGTATAAGGAATCAGTCATCAGACCCTGCAATACTCTCTGGCATCAAGGTGATGATTGGAAGACGATCAAGAGGCAAATGAAACATTGACCCAGGCTTAAGAAGACATCTATAGTCCGTCAACAATCAGCAAACCACACTATGACAAGATCGAAAGCTGGTTCAGAAGTAAGTACAAATAGCCTTTGGAAGGACTACATGGACGTTCTTGAATAGAACCACAGGACCACAGCCACAATTTGTGAATGCCCATTAACTTAAGGTGCAGAAGAGTTTATGGCATCAACATGGCCAGCATGTGAAGGGCCAACAAGGTGGTCACAGACAGAGGTTGGAGGTAACTAAGTCAGTTTAGTTTTATAAGTGGATACTTTTAACTTTGACTCCACTACATATTACAACAAATATTTGTACTTTCTGCTCCACTACATTTCTGCATGGCATTGCTTACATAACCACCGCGGTACAGTAATATTGCCACCTGCTGTCTATTATAATTACATGATTTGACTTCTCTAATCAAGTAGCAGGTGTTTGAAATTAGAAGTGGAGATTGTTGGAGATAGCAATGAAACATCTTATTCACAGTTAGTAAGCATAGATAGACAGACAGATAGATAGATAGATAGATAGATAGATACTGTAGACAGATTTTTTAACCACGATTCTAAGGTAAGTGTAAGCTAATATACTGTAAGCTCAGTATTTTTGAGACTTCTAATTTTACTTCAGTAATATTTTACCTAGGGTATCTATAGTACTTTTACTCAAGTATGGATTTGTATACAGTACTTTGCCCTGATTCTGCTACAGTACTTTGCCCTGATTGCCCTACTACAGATTCTGGGGGGGCTTGAAAGTCTAAGATGCTGATCTAGATGAATCCAACACTTTATTTCTACAGTGTTTGGCTGGGGCACATAGGTGAAGGTGTCTGATGCTGAAAGACCCAAAATACTTGAGAACCCAGGTAATACTACTAATGTGTCTTAATACTAATGTGTACTAATGTCTAAAGTATATTGCAAAATTTTGTGTGTGTGTGTGTGTGTGTGTGTGTGTGTGTGAGCTTGTTTTTTCCTCGTGTGTAATTTGTAATGATCAGAAATACAGGTCACCCTAATTGCTACAGACAGAAGCACATTCGAAATGTTAGACAGCATTGTCTTAATAGGCTTTCCCGCATCTGATTCCACGGAGTGTTGAAGCATTTCAGCAATTAACTGACATTTGTGCAGTTTTTATTCACAAGAATAAGAAACAAAAACATCATAGGCTAGCATCTGCAAATAACAACTGCTGGTTTAATAATTCATCCTGTCAGTTGGATCTGGTTTTGACTTTAAAATAATCTCTAGATCACTTAAAAATACTTCTTTATTTCCAGAAGTCTATATCTTGAACTCAAGTGATAAAATCAGTTTCGGTTTACACACACACAGTACTTCTTTCCATGCGTTGTGTTGTTGATCATTCAGTCTAATGAGAACCTTAGGACTAATAAGACTGCAGTCTTGTTTTTTAGTTGTTGTTTTTTTTTCTTTCAAAAATGGCAAATCCAAGCTGCCTTAGCCATAATGAAGCCCCAGAACTCATATATTAAGCGCACATCATGTGATGAGACTTGTTTAATTCAAAACCCCAGCTGCTGCTTTGTTTTCTTTGATTCCTGTCTAGAAATGCCGATACGAGCTTATTTTCGTTCAGGCACATGACTGACATCCACAGTTACACTTGGAGTGGGTCTGTTTCTCTTGGCAACCGCTGAACTTCAGACTGTGCCCCATATTAAACCCTTATGTCAGTCTCTTTTTATTGCTTTTTTTTCTTCCTAAGGCCAACAGGTTATTAAATGTAAGACACTCACGTCTAATTGGCACATTCACTTTGCAGGCATATTTAATGGAACAAACTTTTGGCTCACAAAATCATCTGTTTTTCACCTTGAAAACTAGTTGTCCATATACAAGCAAACTTGGGCCCTGACCAAAAAAGCATTTTGCTTGGCAAGCCACTATCTAGCCCTGTGTGCTACTGCCTTCAGCTGTAGTAGTCATAAACCAGAAGCAAATATTCACTCTTCATGAATCCCAGCACATGGAATTACCAAACTAGACAATTTATAAACCGTTCTTCGCTCTCCACCCGAGCATGGATACCTGTTTCAAATTATAACTGTTTAAAAGTTAAAAGACATCTTCAAATGTGCTGAGAACTTTCTCTGACAATTTTTCCATCCATATTTCTGCAAACTGTAAACATCATTATGCCATCTGCAGAGAGTTTAAGAAAATGTTGCAGACAGAGGTTATTTAAACATAATAAGTCAGGAAAAATGTCAAGGAACAATTTGGAAATGGCAACAAAGGGGAGTGGAGGGGATATTATTTGCTTTACAGAACGTTATCAGAGGCATTACATTCATAATCATTTCAGGGACATGACCAATGTCCAACAGATACAGTATAGGACAAATTACTTGTGAAGATGTCAAGAACATGAAAGAACTTTTTCAATATCAAAGCTAAAAAAAATGCTGCGATTACATTAAGATTTCTGTCTGTTAATATAAATAGCACATATTGTGTCTTTTTGTGTGTACTGTACATACTCTTAATTATTTAACACATACATTCCACAATATCCAATCTAGTGTCCAAGGCATTATTTTCCTTTATAATTGTGAAATCCCTGACTGCAGCAGAACATTTAAAACATGAATAAAGCAAGCGTAGCAGGAGAATGATGCAAAAGCAGAAGTATTTTGAGAGTTAGGAGAAGGACAGGATAAGGAGAGAGATAGCAAACTTTGCAGTTCACTAGACGAGAAAGATATGAGACATCTCCTTGTCTCTCTACATCAGCCTGGTTTACCTTATGTGTGAACAGCATCCAAAAGTCAGATGGAGTTTATTCCAGGATTATTGTATACAGGTGTATGTGTATATATATATATATATATATATATATATATATATATAGTGAGTATAAGTACTCTGACCAGGCTGAGAATTCACCTTGGTCTAACAGGTTACTACTGTAGCTCCCAAAACACAGATGGACTTTTTATCTTTTGCTAGCTGCTACATTGTTTTGATTAAACTGAATGAGATCTACAGTATTTTTTTTTTACATAAAGTTTTTGTCATCACTCAGTTGCTAACTGAAGCAATATAAAGTAGCTCAATTCACTGTCAGGTTGTGCAATGCCAGTGACTAGGTTCATTTTAGAAATACCAGAAAAATCGACCAATATGCAGAATCTAGCCAACTGTATTTGTAACTTATTAGAACAGGTTTACAACAAACCAAATATAAGCTTATTTCTAGTCAAATGTTAGTAAAAATGCTAATTGTTCACAGACAATTTTGCTAGTTTTTGAGGATTTAGTTTTTGAAAGAAGCAAAATATACATATATAATTAGCAATATATAATATACACTACCGTTCAAAAGTTTGGGGTCACTTGCAAATTTCTTTGTTTTTGTTTAGTGATTTATTTTCTACATT
>JAQQZS010000036.1:24406764-24451747 GCA_030068045.1 Platyallabes tihoni
CATTGAGAACATGGTTGTTGTTCAATAATAAAATTATTCCTCAAAAATACAACTTTCCTAATAATTCTGCACTCCCTATTGGGATTTTATGTGATAGACCAACACAATGTGGCACATAATTGTGAAGTGGAAGGAAAATTATACTTTTTTTTTTTTTTAAATAAAAATGTGAAAAGTGTCGCATTCATTTGTATTCAGCCTTCGTTACCCTAACTAAAAATCCAGTGAAACCAACTGCCTTCACAAGTCACCTAATTAGTAATTAGAGTCCACGTGTATAATTGCCTGGCTAGAAGGTGAACCTGAAGAAAAGCATCCTCACAACATGATGCTGCCACCACCATGTTTCACGATGGAGATGGTGTGCTCGGTGTGTGCAGTGTTTTCCGCCACGAATGCTGTTTTGCATTTAGGCCAAAAAGTTACATTTTGGTCTCATCTAACCAGAGCACCTTCTTCCACATGTTTGCTGTGTCCCCCACAGAGTTTGTCGCAAACTGCAAATGGTACATCTTAAGCCTTTCTTTCTTTCAACAATGGCTTTTTTCTTGCCACTCTTCCCTAAAGGCCAGTTTTGTGGAGTCCACAACTTATAGTAGTCCTGTGGACAGATTCTCCCACCTGAGCTGTTGATCTATGCAGCTCCTCCAAAGTGAACCACTTGGTTGCTTCTCTGATTAATGCGCTCCTTGCCCGGCCTGTCAGTTTAGGTGGACAGCAATGTCTTGGTAGGTTTGCAGTTGTGCGATACTCTTTTCATTTTCAGAGCTTGGGATATTTTTTATAACCTAACCCTGCTTTAAACTTCTCCACAACATCATCCCTGGTGTGATACTTGGGCTTCATGATGCTGTTTATTCACTAATGTTCTCTAACAAACCTCTGAGGACTTCACAGAACAGCTGTATTTATACTGAGATTTAATTACACACAGGTGGCTTTATTTACTAACTAGGTGACTTCTGAAGGCAATTGGTTCCACTGAATTTATGTTAGGGGTATAAGAGTAAAGGAGGTTGAATACAGTACAAATGCACGGCACACTTTTCACATTGTTATTTGTAAAACAAATTTGAAAACCATTTATAATTTTCACATAAAATCCAAACATTTTTACATTTTTACAACTTGTGTTAAAGGCAGAACGAATAAGCAATATACTGTAGGTTTTTAAAATTACAACAAACGAATAAATAAATAAAATGAAACCTTTTGCAGACGTGATTTCCATGACATCACTCAAATCCCAGAAGTATCATTAACAGCCATTATGAACTACTAAGCATTTGTGTTAATAATTACATTCGAGGTGTATTTCAGACATGAGAAATGTTAGCTGATGATTATCTGATTACCTTCTGGATTATTAGATGCAGATAAAAGAGTAACTTAAACTTCTGTTCTGACTATTTCCAGACTATGCAGCATTTTGTGACGGAATTACTAACTTATTCAGAAAATAAACAAGTGTGTGAAAATTGACGGAGGTGTTAACTTTGATTTAAGTTTAATTTGGTTTGATGTGATTATCTCAGATGGTGAACAAATATGTGATTTCTTCTGGATTTGGTGCCATTTTCTAGCATTAGCGTTACTTACTGTACAGTATTTATTGTTTCTGTTGCTAATGAGACAATGCTATGGAATATACAGCGCTTTATGCTTCATATGATGTGCAGATAACTAATACTGACATTTCAAGCTTTCTAATTAATAGCTATTTAACTGTTCTGGGGATTTGGGATTGAACCTTGTATCAGTAGTTAGCGTTGTAGCTCGGAACACAACTCAATGTGCTTCCATGGCTTGTTTGGATGTGGGTTTTGGCATAACTATACAGCAAGTAACTACCATTTTGGTGTCCAGATGTGGGCGGGACAATGGAGGACAGATGTTGTTATGTCCTGTGCCAAAGGTCTATAGAGGTAAAGCTCTGAATTGCATGTTGTAAAAGCAATTCAAATTCAATATCTCATTATTTCAGATTCATCTTTGATTATTTCATTATTTTGACTGGACTGAACAGTAGCTTATGCTGCTTCATGCTGCAGATGTGAAATGCGTTCATCTGCAATACATCACAATTAAACGGTCAAAATATCTGCTCTAACCGTTATAGAACATGAGATAATATGTCAAGATAATGACAGGCTGTAACAATACAAAACAAAGAATGATTATTTTTTAAAATAACACAATATTGAGTCAAATGAATGAAATTATAGCTTGAAATAATCAGTTATTAGTATTCCAATGTAACAATATAATGACATACTGTAGGAGTATAACATTTTCTGTAACATTAAACCGATCACACCGACATGTACTGTAGAAGCATGTCGTTCTACTGGACGTTCAGCTGTAACTGCAAGCGCTAGTGTAGGTGAGATTTCGGCAGATTGGCTAATTTCACATCTTTAATACTTATACGCTAAACTTTTTCCTTAAACCGATTACCAGGCTTAACCCCTGCAAAATGAAACATGCTAATTCCCGAGTCTGACAACTGTGAACAAACATAAAAAGGGTATTAAAAAGCACTAGTGCGACCTATCCTTTGATGCAGCGTCCATGGTATAACAGGTAAACTGGGAGGGTGGTGTTTAAGCCCCTCTTTAAGCTTGTTAATCCCTCCCTGCTACAGGCGAAACCTGCTTGGCTAGATCCCTGTCAATCTGCGGCCGTTTGGATTTACATGCATTCGCTCTACTGCTCACAGCCTCACCGCTTCAGCAGACGAGGGCAAATGTAAACTTTTTTACGCTCCATCCAATCACAGCTGCTTTTGTCCTATGTCTTTCTTTTTTTTTGTGGTGAGTATAAGGATGTACGAGTGTGTGTGTGTGTGTGTGTGTAGGGGGGGGTCTTATTTACAACTAAACACAACTTGCTTATGGAAATTGACTCCTCAGTTTTGTCTAGGTGCCAGGCGCTAAAGGGGGAAAGGGAAGTTGTTGTATGATAAGCTGGCAGAACCCATCATCCTCCACAAGCAGATAGTGTTCTGTATTTCTGTCATGCCTTTATCATCAACTGAGGTGAAATGAAAACCAGAACTGATTCAAAGGGGTCCATTTAGGAGGATTAACCAATGCCAGCTTCAATTTCAGAGACCATTGGCGTGTCTAGGGAAGGTTTGCCCGGGTTTCGCTGGTTCCTGCTTGGCAGTGTGATCAGCCATGAGTACCGCAAGGACTCTATTGATCTCTGAGCCTCTGATTCATTTTTTCAAAAACAGTGTTAGAGCGGTCGTGTGGTTCCTGGTTGAGCCAGCTTAGAGAGCTGTGCACCATCCTCACGCTTTCTCGGTCTCAACCCAACTCCCAGTCCCCCCCTCCCAAGACACACACACACACACACTCTCTTCCTTTCATAAAGAGGAAGACAGGAAACTAACTGCAGGAAGGAGCAGGATTTGTAAGGAGTCATTAAGGAAGGAGGTGACAGTTCAAATGAGCAGCTTTGAGCCGGTTACAATGCCATGCACAATGCCAAAAGAGAAGGTGCCCATCCCACCACACCTCAAATGCACCAAGCTACGCCAAGAATCAAGTTACCCACAATGCCATCACAGTCGCATGATGAATGGAACCTCAATACAAACACATGGCTGAAGATTCACTCTCACCAACGTTTATGCTCTGACAATGTGGAGGCCTGTTCTCTTAACGCCTTCAATGCTGAAATGAAAGAAACGACAAAACAAAAAAAAGACGAAACTTCTTAGGAATAGTTAATATTTGTTAGATGTGACTTTGGATCACAACTAATATTGAAAGTCTTTTAAACTCTCAGGACGGAATTTGTAAAAGATGCAATAACATAAAGATAATTAAACTCTTATTTTTAATATCACTGGGTATTATTGTTAGAAATAGCATTTCAAATGACATGTCACAAGGGAGCAAATATCATTTACAAATCACTAATGACTTGCAAACACTCCTCTAGCCTCGGGTGCAGCGTGCTGTAGTATGCGCAGTATGAGTGCGAGGAACTGAAATAAGAACCAGTGTGAGGCATTCCGGTTCTCCGGCTTTAAAGCTTCAAGCCTGTTACCCCCCCGCCACCACCACCACCACCACCCTCACCCTCACCACGACCGCGTCCAGCACCGCACTTCCACCCCCCATCCCCTTCCTCCTTGTCTTAATTCTCAAAAACCAATCACTCAACAGCTTCTCATTATTATGCGTCACACAGAAGAAGCTCGTTGGTCCTCTAATGGCTTTGTGCTGCTGTTTGTTCTGAATATGCAAATGAGTGCCTAAAATATGTACATATCCTGCACTGAGATGGATGAGGTTTTGATATTAATTATTCAGGAGGCATTATCATTATTAGACTTTGCATCTTCTATTAGGGCAAATATAAAAAAAAAATAAAAAATTCCTCACCTCATGCCGGATTGCCTATAATGAGTCATCAATAAAACATTTTCATAATGTCAGGAAGACACAAGTACGCCTGCTTGATCTAATTCCACATCGACTGTCTTGGTCATTAGTTCAATATGGCAGCAACACCATTCTGCTAAATATACTGAAGAAGGGAATAAAGGCCTTGCTGACCCGACTGTGCATGCGTCAAAAAAGCATTTAATAAATCTGAGAAAAGTCAGTTAAAGCCATACAGGCTTGATGTGCATGGCATGTCTCGCATTATAGCTGGTTCGATTATATTGCAAATCACGGATTTTCTCCTATTTCTATTTTTAACATATAAGTCCTAAGTCATGTATACCGTATAAGCTGTGATCATAAAGAACTTATAATCAGACCAAGCACGATCCGGTTCTTGCCAAGTCTCAAACCATAAGATCTGTTCAAGTTCTGAAGAGCTTTGTAATATAGATCCAGTGTAACAGGAAGCCGCTCAGCGGGACCCAGAACGCAGGCAGGGTGTGTCTTTACTGCCGCTGAGACGTAATGCAAATTGTAACTAGTTAAGCACAGCAAAATAATGTGATGCCATGGTCCGATCCACATTGGTATTATAGCGTTAGCATGTGCAAATAATTACATTTCCCTCCTGATACAATTACATTATTTGTTCTGCTTGTATTATACACCAATAAAAGCAAACATGATATTAGAATTCATGACACTTTTCTCATTGCATTATCAATATGTGGAAATAATTGTCTGCTGAGAGATTAAATTACATTATTGTGTATCTTTTTCATGCCTAATAAATAATGATGGATGGCTTTTATTTTCATCACCACCTGCAACCATTTTGTCTTCTTCCCTGAATGTTAAAAATGAAAAAAGAAAAGGAAAAAAAAAAGATAAAGGATGGAATAGGAGGTGGGCGTTGTCTGTGGCATAGAAAGGGGAAAAAGACAAGATAAAGCTGAGGGAGTTAGATCGTCGAAGATTCACAAACTCTTAGGTCTTCATGTTTGTACCTGTCAGGATGCGCGCAGCTTCTGAGGAGTGACAAATAGAATTGTATTTATTTATTAGATTAGTCACAGGCACAAATCACTCACAGCTCTATCGTTATTGCTGTTATTATTATTATTATGATTATGATTATTGCAGGTTGTTGTAGCGGGTTACAAATATGCCTTGAAGCCTTAGATTTGATATTCCTCACTAGTCAACCCAACATCCTTTATTTACCTTTTCTAAGTAACTCGCTTGGCTTTTGTATTACTTATGTGAGATAAATGTATCGACGGAACCCGGAGGTCTCCGGAGCCACGCTTTGTGCCTGTGTACTGTATAAATAATAGCATCAATACTTTGCTGAGTGATAGCGAGATCTATCAGTGAGTGGCCCACTAGCCATCGCAACTCACACGCTAACCCCTTAGATTAGTGCCTACACAGTGGCATTTTGTTCTCCTACAATTCCAATAGATCCCCCCCCCCCACACACACACACACACACACACTCAAACCGTCCCCCCCCCTCCCTTACACTGGCTCAATTTTAATCAGTGCATTTGCACATTAAGATAAGAGAATTGATGAGTTACCAGTCTTCAGTCTGCTAGAAGCTTGATGTTTAATTGCCTTCTCTTCCCCCCCTCCACTTTTCTGCCAACCTCCCACGCACCTTAATAGTCAATAACATTCCCTTCAAACTCCTACTGCGTTTGATGCAATTGTTGGCATGCTGTTATGAGAGATAAAACAACATAAGAACATTTATAGTCCAAGTTAATTGGCATCAGAGAGCGAGGGGAAAAAACAGATTAGTGTTATAACTTCATAACTTCTAAAGTCATGGCTTGTGCACAGCTAGGCATTAGACCATTGTAAGATTTACATTTTAATGAAATATTTGAATAAGTGCTTGAAATTCACTCTAGCAGGTCTCCAGTCCCTAAAACCAACATTTCATGTTTGTGTTTTTTTTTTTTTTTTTTTTTGGAATGGCAGTGTCAGGGAAATTAACATGCCAGTCATACAGATTAAAGGAGGATCAGTGTAAAGTCAGACTCCGCTTCAATCAAAGGTTAACTGCAGGTAAACAGCGGTCATGACATATTTTAATGACTTTTTTCTTCTCCCCTCATTGCTTTTTCTCTCACAGAGGAAACAGTTTAAATCCGTGGTGAATTAAGGGAAAGACATGCAGCAACACTGAGATCGTGTTGTACGAATGTGCTTCTTTAGGACCTTTAATGATGAAGCTGTTAAGGGGTGTACTAGGAAAAATATGGTTTTGCTGATTTCAAATTAGTTTTTGCATGTTTCAATGGTCAATGTATTATTATTATTATTATTATTATTATTATTATATGCATGTGTCCTTTGTAAAATGAAAAAGATAAAAAAAAAAAACAAGTGCATAGGTGTTAATGCATGGTGACATAAAGCAGTGAGATTTGTAATTATTCATGTCTGTAGCATCACCTAAATTATTCAGAAATACGTCTTTAAACGTGGTGTGTGTAAAAGGAATTAACCTGGATAGTTTTCAAAAATACATTAATATAAAGATGCTTAAGGCACCTGCTTTTAAATGTGTATAAATCATTTTAAACCACTGGTATGCTGTGCATTAGGGCTGAGTAGATCATTTATTTTTCAAAAATGAATTACACTGAATGACATTATTTCGACATATTGCGATTGCGATTTAAAGTGTGATATTTAATTATTAAATGTACGGATTTGTAGTCAAACATAGGTATGTACACCTGTGGCACAGATAATCTCATTAAGAGATGTTTACTAATAATTATTTTTCAACGCAAATACTTTAATTATTGACAAGCTCTACATCAATTCCTGACTATGTGTTTATTACCTGTAATTAACTGCAGACTATTATTTAACTGCGATTAAATAATTGCACAATTCCTTTTTTTATGCGATTAATTGTGCAGCACTAGTGTGCGATAGTGCTTGTTTACAATAGCCTTAAATTTACACGTAAAGCAAAAGTACTCATCTGATTAACAGTAAATAAAAACGGCTGAAGTCCAGTCTGCACTGTTTCACCTGTTTCATCAAATGCTTCCATTTATTTCTTTACGCTTTTATTCAGTCTACACAGACATGCAGTAATGTGGGAAATTTGGGGGCAATCAAGATTCAGTTGTTAATAAATGATCAATAATTTGGTGTCTGTTGCCAGATTCTCAGCTATCAGTCCATCAGTCCATCAGACCATCAGACCATCAGTCAGTCCACCTTCAAACTACCAACAATCCAGCCTCCTGGAAAATCAGGCCGTTCTTTTTGAATTCTCACTTCTAGGCTTAAACATGAGTCGACTCATGTTTGACTCATTTGTTAAGTCGTAACAAATGTTAAAACTCTGGGTATCGATTTACTTTCTGCATGTCTACTTGCAGAGATGCATGTTTGCGTAATATCTGCCAGCGTACTCGAGCTGCATCTCTGTGGGGGTTGAGGAGCAGTGACAGGCAATCTTTTCAACAGCAGGTGCTAATTGAAACAAAACAAGGTCTGATTAGCGCAGCGTCTGGCAACCAATGAGCCAAACAGTGCTTGCTGCACAAAATAAAAAAAAAGGCCTCCAAACATAAGAGGCCCTGAAATAAAGTGGTCATCATTTAATTAACAGAACGTGTTTTAATTACTGGCTAATCCAAGCAGCAGTGTGTGTCAAATTAACTGATGTGCTAAGTGCCTGTTTGCAATATCAGAAAACAGACAAATAATTGGAATCTAATTGCAGCCAGGTCTATTGCATGCCAGCGCCCGCAGCAGGCCATCTTAATAAACAAAGTCCTTTTTTTTTTTTTTTGTGTGTGTGTAATCTATTCTGAACCCTTGAATAACAAATGCTGCTGCCTTTGCTAATTGCTATGCTTCAATGTTGGGGATTTGCCAGCTCTGACTATTAAAACGAGACTCTTGTGTGGATTGCTGTTACATTGCGTTGCTTTAATTAAAATGAAATGAGAAACAGAAATAGAGTTTTGTGACTGCAACTCAATATATGTAAATAAGATAATGCACTCATTGGCAAGTGCAGTTGAATAACAGGAAGTTAACATGAAGTCCGCTTCATGTTCATGAAATCACCGACAAAACACAAGGCATTTTTCAAAAATCTTTTTTATCTTGACATTTATGTTTGCAAACGGGTGAGCAAATGGTGCAAACGCTTTAAGGAAGGCTGTATGTCCGTGAATGGAAATTCTGGTTTAGGTGGCTCGGAGACCACTGCAGTCATTCCGGTCAATATTTAGTGAGTGAATCGGCTGATCTTTGAAAATCAACAGATACAGTAACTTGTCAGCAACTTGCAAAAGACAGACTTCTGTCTGTGGGAACTGTACACACACAATCATTCACAAACACCATTCGCACACTACAGGATCTCTGAGCTGGGAGTTATTCCCACATGCCTCGTACAGTCCTGAACACCCACCCAGTCATTTCCACATGTTTGGCCCATTAAAGAAGTTCTTGGGAGGCCAGCGGTTCAGACGGGAAGCAGGCAGTTCAATCAACTTTCTACTGTACATTGATGTTATCCAAGCAATAGTGAAACACTGGGATAAGAGAAATATAGAGATATAAAGGTAGTTTTTACACTCATAACTGTGTTCTGTTATTCGGGACAATTTATACAATTTGAACAATAACGTGTGTGATTTCCTGAAATTAAGTATTTCCATGAAGATAATATTAGCAATAATATTAATTCATCTGAAAAGTCGTGTCGTACAACTTAATATCATGAGAAATTACTGAAAGTATTGACTTGTTAAACTGTGAGGTTGTGCAGAACACTGTGTGACATAATACACAGTGACAGTTGCGTTAAAATATGATAAAAGTTAAACAATTATTTATAGGACATTAGAAATTAATAGACGTAGAAATTTAAAACAGAAATATAAGAAATCACACATTTATAAGTCATAAAAAATGCCTACAAAGAATCATAGCAATTTTGGGAACAAATCATTGCGCAGTTATAATGAATTATGAATGTGAGAAAGCGCTCTCTCTGGTTTTTGATTATTTTTGGCGGCTCCCACCAGGATGTAGCGCAACGTGCTTAAGAATGAGTTTTATTAAAACATCAAAGAATTCTTATTATAACTTCATCTCATTGCATCATTTATTACTCATTGTTATACTGAAATCTGCATTGCGGCACAGTAGCTCAGCGGTTTGCATTGTCACATCTTCTCTCTGTGTTTGGTGGGTTTCCTCCAGGAACTCCAGTTTCCTCGCACATTACAAAACACTGATTGGCATTTTCAAAATGCCTGTAGTACATGATTGGGTGTGTGTGTGATGAATTGGCACACCATCCAGGATGTACCACACTATGTGCCCTGGGATAGGCTCCAGGTCCCCGTGAACCTACACAGGATAAATCGTATAGCTAATGGGGGGATGAAAGCTGCATGATGCCACTCGATCAGATCTCAACCCGTATTGGTAATAATCCAATTTTGACTCCCAAGTGAAATATCAGCAGTTAAAAAGGCCATCAATGATTTTTATATTGTTTCTTTTAAATCCTGCCTTTGAGTGGCTTTAATTAATAATAACCTTGATGGCATTTATATGTTGAGCACGGAGATAAGCCCGAAACAATTTATGTCACCCAAAGCTTTTTAACGAATCAATGCGACTATTTGTAATTGCTTGTTTCACAAGATTAAAAGTGCTTAAGCCTGATCTCTGTCTGCTGTTTAGTGGCTGCACACGACCTCGCACTTTCTTTCCGTCATAAAAAGTGACTCGTCATCATCAGCGTTTATCTCCATCCAGAAATCCATATCGCTAATATTTTGGGAATTTTAATGCAGTCACGATTTATAGCTGTTCGAACGCAGTTACCTAAATTGCCAGTGGGAGGGATGTTTAACTGTCTCTTTAATTACAGGAGAATTTAATGCACAAGCAGAGCCGTGGCTGCCGCAGCCGCTCCGTGCACATGACCAGCAAAGCCTGCATCTGGAGGCCAGTTCCACTGACCAGCCTCCAATCCTCAGCGCGCACACAGACATACGCATCATGGAGAACTGTTCTTAATTTCGTTTCTACATGCTTCTCCTTCCAAGTGATTTTCATAAGCTTTCGAGAATGTGCAAATGACCATTTCGAGAAACAGCCGTGAACAACCAGTGTTTTTATTGCATTTTCTTTTTTATTATTGAATGTTCCAGTCAGTCACTGAGACTGGATTTAACATGATAGTCTGCATAAAACATGAGAGTGAACGAGGGATTACAGACTGATGAAGCAGGTGATGAGAAAAATCTGTTCTCTAACAAAAAATAAATAAAATTAAAAAAAGACAGCCTTGATAGATCTGTTGGGTCACTCGTGGTTTTTCCTTCACTGTACCTTTAATGATGGGAGATTGTAGAACATCACATACAAAATAAAAACTAAAGGAAATGGAAGCAGGATTTGAAAGTGTGTGATGGGAGTGATCTCAGAATGCATTCTTAACCATGCACGCATGAGATTGAGGGACTTTTGCATCTTCTGATATTTACTGTGCTTGGGTTTAGATAGAAAAATTTGAAAAAATAATAGTGAAAATAAAAAATATATATAAATCAGTATTGTTAAATACTAAAATCAGAAAAAAATGTTCACTACAATTTGTCCTGAAGGAATTTGAAAAATAAATGGGCTTAAAGGAACAAAAAAAAAGTCTTGGCACTGTTTTTCCCCCTCCTGTTTTATGTCAGTTATTCAGTACACCCCAGTATCTTACTGAGCACATCAGCTCTGCACGTTATGATTTTAGGAATAAGAGTATTTTTAATTTTTCATTCGACGCAACACACCTGTCTGCTAGGAGCTTCTTATCCAGACCAGACCACCCGAGCAGGCAGATGCTGGACCACTAAACATCGACGTAACAAAAACAACTTGGCACAAGGAAAGGAAAGAAGAAGAAGAAAAAAAAAAGCTTAGGTCATTCTAAAAAAGGCTTAGCCACGTCTGTTTTCTATTTAACAGTTTTCAAAATCCAAAAATGAGTAATTATCCCCAACCCTCATCCCACCTTCTCTCGTTCTTTGTGTCAAAGTCCGGGTTACTATTGCAGCACTTTGCTATTCCAATACATACAGCAGTTTGTCATTGCTTTGTTTCTTTTTTTTAATAGT
This sequence comes from Platyallabes tihoni, assembly GCA_030068045.1. Taxonomy (NCBI): domain Eukaryota; kingdom Metazoa; phylum Chordata; class Actinopteri; order Siluriformes; family Clariidae; genus Platyallabes; species Platyallabes tihoni. The sequence goes on from JAQQZS010000036.1 coordinate 24,418,343, forward strand.
CAGTACAAAGCAGTTCAAATGATAAAGCAAACATGGCATTACAAACATTTTTGTTCTTTTAAAGAAAAAAAAAATCCACAAGAAAGCACACACGGAGAACATGTTGTATGTACAACCTATGGGAATAAAAGCCCACACGAGCGAAGCCGTCTAAGACGTGCCTCCAAAAAAGTGAGAGAAAGATTTGTGACTTTTCATTAGGAAAAAAAGGCCTGAGGTTTGGATTGGTTTAAAAAAAAAACGAGACCTTCACAATAAGTTTTTTTTTTTTTTTTTTGCATTTTAAAATCCCTTTTTTTCTTTAAAACTCTTTCTTAAAATATCATTTGCTACAGTTTTGAGACTAAACATGCAGGACGTACGACTAAGTGCAACAGAGTGAAATGGTATCTTTTTTTTCTCTTTGTTTAATCATTCCCTATAGGACTGAACTGAGGTATGCGTACTAACAGTTTTCTCATGCTGCTTCGCTTTAGTAATGTCGAGCTACACATGCGGAAGATGATCTTATCTACGTGCTTATCCCCTTCTCCCTCGTTACCGCCAAGAGATTTGGATTAGCGCACGATCAGCGCACGTCCTTTAACACTCTGACTGCTTTCAGCCCGTCGACAGCTGCCTGGCTCTTGTGGTTCAATTTCTGTCGATCAAACATTTCCAAACAATTTTGTCTATAATAAATGCATGGCTGAGATTATTACAACAACAACAACAAAAAAAAAAATAAAAAAAAAAAACTGCCATTAAAGTACCTTGTACCAGCTTATTAGTTGACAGGAGTGTTTGGTTTTTAATATAAAAACAAAGTTGATATAAAAAGTAGACTTAAAACACAATCATAAAGCATTTGTAATGTTTAACAAAAAAAAAAGGATTCACATAATAAGTGGCATACAATCTTATCAGAGGATTTAAACAACCCTAAAACAACAAGAAAAAAAAAACACATACTGTAAGTATTGTGTTATTTAAATCTTTTCCCCATCCTGTGTATCAGTTACTGCCATCTACTTACCCCAGCTAAAACACTCTCTTTTATTTGAAGCTCAGCTCGGCACAGAGAGAACAGTGCTATATGATATGATATAGTATTGTGTTTATCCCAATCTCTGGCTATTCTCACCCATTTGGTCACCAAAAAAAAAGATAAAAAAGACCTTGCATCTTCCCCTTAAACAACCCCTTTGGCTTTTAAACTTCATCAATGTTGAACAGCTCACTTGTTTTAAACTGTTCTGTTCCCTCTTCTGCATCATATGGGGTGGATATTTGGACTTGTTTTGCTATTGCATGGAACATAGAACTTTTTTATTTTTTAAACTCCTCATTTATCTTTGGTAGTCACAGTTAACAGACAACTCAAAAACAGAAAAAAATAAAATAAGCGATAATAAAACTGAAATAATAAATTAAAAAAGTGGTTGGTTGCAGTCATAAATCAACACGCAAAAATAAAACAATAATAATTTGCTTAAGCCGCTCTGAATTTTCTTCTTGGTGTTGCACATTGGAAACATTTTCTTTTTGGATGAGACCGCAGGCAGCTGGAAATGAGAGTGGCTGCTTATTGCTGTCCAGTACCCCCCACACACACCCCTGATGTCCCCTCAACCCGTCCCTCCCGCATCCCCTGCCCCCCATCCCTGACACTGTACCGTGGATGTTTTTAATGTGAGCCTGAAATTGACTTCATACTGGTTTCCAAGGTAATGTGGCAGGAAACATGTGGTCATAGTGGGCTGCCCCCGATGCTGTAATGCTTAGTGGTCATGGCTTCTAATGCCAACTGTGGCTTGTAATCCCTTAAACCTTTTTATCTCATGTGTAATTACTAACAACTGCTAATAAGAGAGGGAGCGGGCTGATCATTGATGTGGGCAAACAAGACATTAAAACAACAGGGAATGCACTTTAAAGTCCTCTAGCCTTAACCAGACGGTCCATAAATTACAGAATGGGGGGGAGTAAAAAAATTATCTCTGCTGCTGCTTCGTTCTATTCTGACATTTAATTTTTTCCCCCCGTTCGCACCAGTGTTTTGATCAGTGATTCGGTTGCAGCTAACACACACGGCGACGAAAGGGGATTTCAGAAGGTATTTCATAAGGACAAGTCGTAACCTGCGTCGATTTCTCTGTCATTCATTCCCTTGTGAAAATTAAACTTCATTGATGCGTGGAGAGAGCCTTCATTACGACGAGTGCATATGCAGATGGACTCTGTGTGTGTGTGTGTATGTGTGTGTGTGTGTGAGAGAGAGAGAGAGAGAGCGAAAGCACAATGTGACAGTGTGATGGTGATCTGAAATGTGGAATAAATGACAGAAAAATACTACATGGTATATTTGACATTCTGTTTCCCATTAAATAATGGAAAGGAAAAAGAGAAATGAAACATCACGGAAAGAAACTATACACATTCATCATTGAGTGCAGATCGTACAGAATCTCTACAACAATGGGCATGAGGTCTGATCAGGTACAGAGAAACAAAGTCAAACAATATCACAAGTAAGAGCATAGGACGATCAGGGGGACAAAAAAATAAAAATAAAACAAACGTGGTATTATTTGCCATCAAAACGTCAGACTGAGTTTAGAGGCAACACTGAGGTTGGAAGCAACCCATGCTGATTTGAAGGCAGTGTCATTGAACTGAAATCACGTACAACCGCGCCCACGTGCTCTGCGTCCGTGTCTGTTTGGGGGCTAACGATTCAAGTGTGCACTCTTGTGTAGTTTGTAAATCAGTGTTGAACTTCGAAGGGGCAAAGTTGCAGTCTTTTCTCTGCGTGTGTTTTTTTTTCTGGTCGGTGTCCACTCTGGTTTCAGTGCCACCATGCCAGGCGATGTGAAAGAGTAGTCCCCCAGTACCAAATGGCTCCTTTACTGGACGCAAGTAGAAATTACGTGCTTGATCTTGTCTTTAACCCAAAAAGTAAAAACAACTGAAAAATACTCCCAAATGGAACAGTTTTTTCGTTTCTTACCTCATGTGTATCTCATGATTAATGGCACTAAGTGTAAATTGGAATTTTTATTTTATTTTTATTTTTTCAATAGCTGTCAACAAAAGGGACTGAGAATCCAGTCGAACTTGCTAGGTTGGGAGTGGTCTCACAGATGATTTCAGTTTAAGTTTGGCCCCTTTGGACTGGACCCGGAGGAAAGCAGCCTTACAGCATGTCCTCGTTCCCATGGTCGTCCTCATAATCTCTATGGTGATCAAAGTCTGGACTGTGATTGGCTGTCACTAAAGAGAGCGGCCCTTCGTGCTCCTCCGGGTCCAGTGGTTCTTCTTTAACGCTGATGTGATGCCTGCACATAGAGAGAACACACACAAACACATGAAACAAACCAGGTTTAATATATTCTAGCATATTAAACCACAAAATCTTCGTCCTCAATTTTAATTATACACTATGACTTGGGAAAAAACACAGAGCAAGAAAATATTATTAAGTCATTTTAATTAAACGCTAACAGAGTGCTCTTGATAACTTCAGTTCCTTTTCTGCTTTTCCACCATCAGGGAAACGTTAGAGCTTTATTTTCCACAACTACTAACAACAAGGGTATTCACTCAGAATTGATAAATGAGGGAGATTAACAATGCGTGACATGGAGAGGAGAGAATGGACTCTGGCGACTGAAAGGCATAGAGAAAGAAAGAGACAGAGAGAGAAATTTTGAGAGAGAGAGAGAGAGAGGGCCGTCTGTCAGGCTCCCAGTGGCGTTAGATCAGCACCACTGTGTGTTCCTCTTCCCACTCGTTAACATGCCCAACCTGTGAGGCGGGTCCCAAGAGGACGACCTTGCACGAGGTTCCGTCATTAATCAACTTCAAGCTGGCAAAAAAGAAAAAAGAAAAAAAAAAGAAAAAAGAAAAACAACACGGAAAGCAGACAGCGACATGCACGCTTTAAATACGCACAAAATTAATGCGCCTCCTTACCACAGTGTCAATAAGGGAGGAAAAAAGTGCTGGCAGGGAAGTGAGAGAGAAAAGGCGGAGGCGGATTGGGGTTGGCGAGAAGGCTCGACACAAACGCCGGGTGATAAGAAACAGGGCCCTTACGAGAATAATAACACTGTCAGTCGTAAACAAGGAAAAACACGAATCCCCTTCCCCTTTCACCCCCCAACCCTGCAGCCCACAGTCTGGGCAAGGGATTCTCCAAAGAGATGAGATCTGCCAAATGCTCATTGTTGAAACACTGCGGGGACAGCGAGCCAGAGCGCTAGTGCTGACTGGTGTAGAGAGGAGGAAGAAAAAAAAAAGGAAAAGAAAAAAAAAATGGAACATTAAGAACAGCTGTAGGAGAATTAACTCTAAATTAATCAGTGTTTCGAGCGCACTGTAAACTGTGTTTCTTTGGTACGGCACGTTTGCCAAGTGTTAATTAGTGATAAACTGATATTTTTTCTTTCATCTTCTTCCCGAGAGTTTGGGTTAAGAAAAAAAATTCTCCTTCAAGATGCAAACAGCTTGAGCTTTGCGTAGCCAGAGTCATTAAGGAAGCAACACGCTGCTTTGCATTACTTGACCCTGTAACTACAGCTGGATCTGGCAAAAAAAAAAAACTCCTGTCATAATGGTCAGTAGGATTTTACTTAGTATTATTAATAATAATATAAAACCTGTCTGGCTTCCCTTGTACCAGTGTAATGGAAAACAGATATACATAGGGGACTGTTTCTAATGGCATACAAAGCACATCTGGCATAGGCTATAGAACATTTATCAAAATATCATACATGCTTTTATAACGTGTCAAAGTAATTTTTTCAGCTAATTATTTTATTTGACGAGTGCATTTAAAAAAAAAAAAAAGACAAGAAAGTCGTTAAAGGCAGGCAGATCCTGTTAACATACACATCCTGTTGTTTCTATCCTGCGAAGGAGCTGTGCCTGCAGCGACGCCCCCAATCATCAGCACTAGCACTTTTCCACCCCTGTATCTCCATAATGTCATTACAGCATTGTTCGTTTGTTAAAAGCATTGCTGAAATTGTTGTCCTATTCCTGGACATGATAGACTCCTATTCCTGGACAGGTTAGACTAACTGATTAACTGTGTGAAAGTTTTGGCACAATTTTGAACACGTCTTTTTTTTTTTTTTTTTTTTAACTCTATGAGACACATTGTGAGTCTATCTTTAATGGAAAAGAGCTCCATATTCACAGTTTTTGTAAATATTTAAAGAATATCGAGGTAATCATTTTGGGGCAACACAACCCAGGACAGTATATATTTCTGTCACATAATAAAGGAGTTTAAAAACCGGGTGAAACTTGAAACAACAGAGAGAGAGAGAGAGAGAGAGAGAGAGAGAGAGAGAGACCCTTTTATGATCCATCCCAGACTGAGAATTTTCCGAAAGGTGGAGTTTCCGTTCTCATTTTGCATCTGAGCAGAATTAAACCTATCACATTGAGGTACTAAATATTTCTGCATAATTGTTTGAAACATTAATTTAATCCTGTGCATTTTAAATCTGTGGCACGTATATACACTACACTTTGCAAAGGTCTTGAGTCAGCCCTCATTTCTTCACATTTTGCTTCCACTGAGCCAGACCTTATTGTACTTCTTTATTATTTCTCCAGGCTTCGTGATCTCAGTTTTGGCAATTTTGGCAATTTTTGGTTCTCATTTTTAGTCCAGTCGCTCCACCTGACCAGTTTTAGAAGAATGTCTCATTGTTTGTTAAGCTGCACAGTGACCTACTGTATGAATCATTTAAAATATTAAAAACATCCAACATAAAGCATGAACACGTGACAAATAGGTGCAAATGATGACAGATGATCAGGCCAGTGATTAGTTTAGTGGTGATGCTGAATGCTGAGTGGTTCGAACAGTGAAATGAGGTCGCTGCTGAGGCTGTTAAAGTTCATAAACAACCTATTTTTAAATGGTATCTTTAGGCACTTTGAAACCTGTTGCAGTAACAAAATGTGTTTCCCTTTCTTTACTACATCACTTAATTTAATTTAATATGAAGAAATAAGTGGTGGCTCAAGACTTTTGCACAGAACTGTAAATACATACATGAACATGTATGTTAAAAGGGTAAAACACTCACATAGCTGGAAGAGGGGAGCGCCCAGGACTGCTGTCACTACCGTTGCTATGGTCCATGGCCCCATTCATCTCCTCTTGAATAGCGTTGGCAAGTGAGTTAAGAGTGGGGCTTCCAATGGAAGCGGTAGTGTATAGAGGTATGCTGTTTTCTGCCATTGAAGCCTTGGGGGAAAAAAGTACAGGCATAATGTAAGAATGAGGAAGAGGAGCTACAGTGATCTACTTGATATATTACATGAGTAATACTGGTGTAAATGCTATATAACACATCTGTATTAAAGGACAGGCATCTGGGTGATGGGGTAGGCAATATGGAAAAAAAACATCTCATGAACTTTCAGGACATTTCTACCCAATATCATCATATGAAGGCTTCCCCAGATACTGCTAATAAAGCATCAGTGTTGTCTTTAAAAATCATAGCTGTGAATAACACTTGATAACAAAATGTTAACATTTCTCTCGTTCCTGAGCAGAAAGTATTCGAAATTGCTAAAGTAAATGGAAAATACCTGTTTGTCTCTTCAAATGTTGTATAATAACCTAGGCGTGGATAATGAAATTTTTAAATATACCAATTTTCCAGAACATTTCAGGTAGATTCAGTGCTGAGTAGCTGATAGAGTTTTTCCTGAACATTTAAGAAGTTTCATGAACTTTTTCAAGAACTTTTCACAGTAATATGCAGTATATACTTTAGAAAATAGATTAATCAGAATAATATCAGATTCTTTTGTGTGTCAATTTGTAAATCACCACACAGACTTAAAAAATAAAATAATTAATTTACATATGTTTGCATTTCAGGTGGTAATATGTTGCAGTTCCTGTATAATCCTACAGGTGGTATGCTCTAAACTCACACATTCAAACATTTGCACGGAGAACAGCATCCTTTTTGGAAGAAGCGAATTATTTGGTAAGATTGTTTAAAATTATATCACAATCTAAAAAAGTAATAATAATAATAATAATAATAATAAATTGGAATAGTTTTAAAACTGATTCTAACAGAATTCAATTCGATTTGGCATCTAGGTATTGTGGTCATATTGTATCGGCTGGTCCCTGGTGATTTCCATCCCTAGTATATACAGGGGCTCACCAACCAATCAGTTTAGTTCTGCCTTATTGAACACATCAGAGAGGCATCAAAAAGCTGTGAGCATGTGGATGTGGCCAATTTATCAAGACACAAACAAAAAGGTACTGTGTGTGACAGCATGTGCTAAAATGTATAAAGCCTACAAGGCATATTTCAGCATATTGATCTCTAACATGATGTGAGACTATATTACCGGGCTGATATGTTAAAAGTGATTACAATTACTATTAATGTTACTTGAAAAACTACTCACTTCTAAACATATTTGTTCATTTTTGTGTAACATATGTTGTGATATTCAATATGTTGTTTTATTCAGAACGTATGCAAATAAAAATATTTTTAAAACGGCTTGTTATTTATTTTATTTCTAAATATCACTATCCGCATCACAAAAGCAAAATTTGAAGGCAATATAATGATGGGCATTTTAATTAATTATTAATAATAATAATAATAATAATAATAATTTTACCACATAAGCTTTTAAAAAGTAACATGCTATCCAGACGCAAAATGGTGTTACTGTATATAGTGTAATTAGTTTGATGCTTTATTTTATGTATACTGAAACAAATTAATATTAAACAAAAAAAGATTCAAAAATGCAATTTTTAAACAAACAAAAATTTTATTTAAAAATAAACCCATAATATTTCAGCAAAATGCATCATGCTTTATCACTATATTGATCCTAATATCATAATATCCTAATATCGCTCAGCCCTACTGTGAGATTTACCTGGAAGCTAGCTGGGAGGACAGGACCGTATCCCAAACTTGTCTGAATGTTTTTCACTAGAGAAGGACTCCTGTAAAAACAGAGAACTCTTTAAAAGAGATAAATTCATAAAAGTCACCTACACATGAGTGTGAACATGCAGCTGTTGATAAATCACTCACAGGTTGCCAATGACTGACTCACAGTAGTACTTGAACTGTGTGCAGATTCATGACTCACATTAAGACAGCAATGCCCAATAAAAGTAACACAAAATCAATACCCACAAATGTATTGCTGCTCTATTTATGTGACTGATCTCAACAGATTTATGCATTGCAGATTACATTCATTTAGCCTGGTAAATCATTTCAGAGAAGAAGAGGACATTGTCAAAAATGTGATGAATTCAAGGCTACACACAGGATGATCATGTGCCACATTTAAGCAAAGCATGAAGGGATATTGTTGGAAGGAGGAGGGTGGGGGAGGGAAGGGGCAATCCTTACTGTACAAGTAGCTCGTCGTAGTTGTTGTCGACAACGTGCTTCCGGGGGCGACCTCGCTGAATGTGGCGGCCCCTTTTAAACTCTTCGTCGTCTACGGTCCAAAAGGACCCAAAGTCATCCTCGACTCTTACAAAGCACTTGTGCAGGGAGAGGTTAGTGCGCACCGCACCCTGGAAAGGGGAGGAGGCACCGAAGGGAGGTAGGGGAGGAGAGGAGCAGCCAGGGCAGATGCAAATGATCAGACAGACAGATGGACAGACAGACAGACAGACAGACAGACAGAAAATGGTCAGGTGAGAAGATTAGAGAATGCATGACGAAACACAAGACATTGTGGGTCCCAGCAAGCAGCTGCAGGTTTAAAGAGATGCACAGCGAAGCTAGCAGTAAGTCAGTTCAGCAGCTCAGCACACAAGACGATGATGATGATGATGATGATACCATTCCCATCAATCAACACCATGAGACAGAAGGATTGGCCGTGCAGGAGAGAGGGGGGGTTTGGACCTACCCGCTGATCTTTTGTGGCCTTCTCTTTTGGAACTCTAGCTCATCAACAGTCCATACCGCCCCTTTAACGTTTTCTACTCGCACAAAACACTTGTGAAGACTAAGGTTATGCCGGACTGCGTTCTGCAGTTGGTGTGAAAGAAAAGAAAAGAAAAATCTATCAGCACAAAGAGAAATAAGCCAAATGTAGAGACATACACTGCAATGTTGCAAAATACACTACATATGCCTAAGGTTGCAAAATTGCACTCTAAAGTTCTCATCTGTCAACGTTAAAAATATTCTTATACTTCCAAACTTGAAAAAAATACAAAGGAACCAGTCATCAGGGTGCCAACTGTAATGGACCTCCTTAGAAGGCAAACAAAATTCCAGTGTACAAAAACATTTAATCAAATAAACACAACTTTTTGGCCTCGTCACTTTGAGCTGTGCTTTCAGCCACATTACAGAACAATGGAGGGAAACCACACAGTTATAACATGCTTTACCGCATTCATAATTTACCTTTTCATCAGGCCCATTTGTACAGCACACAGCCAATATTTACTAAATAAAGAGCTCAGTGACAAATGGCTTCGCATGGCAGGGCTGTCAGCACTGTGCTTTATCATTTGCTTGTGGTAAAAGTAGGAGATAGTTGATCGTTTCCTGCCTTGATGCAAAGCGGAAACTCTAATGCTTCAGCACTAAAAACATAAAGCAAATAAACAACAACAACAACAACAAAAACAGAACTGACTAAGGATTCCCTGAAAGCTGGTGAAGTGTCCAGAACAAACGTAAAAATATGTTTAAATAGAACCCCTCTCCAGGCACCTTCTGAGGATCGTTAAGCTAAATTATATTTGCGTTCGCGAAAAAACATTTTTCCCCTAAGGATAAAAAGCCAAATGGAAACAGCAGAGCTCATTGTTTTGGTAAAGTGACTGAAACGCAATGAAAGGTTTCAGATAATCTAATGGTTAGAACCTATTAGCCTTTAAGTATATTATTTATCTTGTGATCTTTCCTCGGTGTGAGTGTTTCAGTGTGGGAGCTGGCAGTTATAACGACAAAGTGCCTCCATGGCAGAGCCGTCAGGGAGCGCTGGAGCACGAATTGAAAGAGGTCAAAGCTACTATCACAGCTAGTCCTTCTCACACGTTAAAGTTTCATTCACTTTCTATCTTAATTTCACATCCTGTTTCTTTATCTCCTTTTGCCTTTATTCTGTCCATATCTGTGTGCACGTACCGCATATGCTACATTTTCCACACCCACACAAAATGAACATAACCTTTGAACAATTAACACCTGAATTTGGAATTGTCCTTCTTTTCATAACTATACTCAACAATTTGGACATAATGAAATACTTAAAGTACATTTTATCAGACCAATAACCTGAGAGCGGAATAAGAGATTACCTTCCAGGTAGCTGCATTCCGCCTGAAATATGCAAACATTCGTGTGAACCAGTTGTATATCTCGTTTAGTGTTAGCTGTTTTTCTGGTGACTCAATTATCGCCTGGAAAAAAAAAGAACACACACACACACACACACACACACAAATGCTGATAAGCAACGATTTGTTTTCCATTTCCTTTACAGGCATGGATTTAAACAAAGGGAGATGCGTGGCCCTTTAATGGAGCATGTAAAACAGTCGTCTACTGCTCCACTCTCTGCTACTATGTTTACCGAATGCTTCTGGTGCGGCCTCATTCAAATGCATCCATTTGAATACACCCTTTCCTGCTAAGCAACTAGAACAAGTGAAAACTATTTTACTGGGGACAGATTACAGGGCACCAATTATCGCCCTGCCCAGATTAATGCTTGTGCAATGGCAGATTAGCGTCTGGCTCTGATAATTGACTGGGCATCTTAAAGATTTTCCATCCCCGCTGTTGTGGGAAATGAATTTCCTAATAATCACATAGGCTGTGATGCTTCATCAAAAGCAATTGTTATACTGTATATGAGCTTCTTCTATTTTTTTTCCCCTTTTACACACCCTGCTCTCAGACACCATTGTGCTCAGTGCAGATGGGTCGAAATTATATTTGAAATTTTAACAGCATTTGTTGGAAGGAGAAAAACAGGGAACAAATGTGTCCATGCTGAAAATAGCATGCAGATGGACTCCAGACAAATGCTTTTATTGAGTAAGGCTGAATTAAATCAGAAGAGCAGATATGCTTTGGTGTACATTGTGCAACATGCTCTTACCTGGCGTATTAATGACGCGTATGTGAAAGGAGGACGCACGTCTGTGTTCATGTAGAACTCCTTGTTTTGGCCTATATCTGTTACAGAGATGCATTGAGAAATAGATATACACACAATTCACACCACCACCAATATAACAGTTCGACAACCAATATATATACAAAAGCTGAGTAGATTTAAAACAATACCAATACTTTAAATGCTAATAAAGAACTGTATAGTACGAGCCACACGCCCTGTGTGTAAATGATCAGTGAGCTACCTGGCGATATGGGCATGCTGTATTTGTCTGAGTAGCGCCGGCGGATGGGTCCGATGCTGTGCAGGCTGGTGGGTGTGATGACCGAGTGGGTTTGGGAGAGCGGTGTAAGCGGGGTGGTGGGTGTGGTTGGGGTTTGAGGCAGGCTGTGGGGGGGCGATGCTCCGGGAGCTGTCTTGGACAGTGTGGCATTGGAAACCAGGTTGAGCTGAAAGGCACAAAAAAAAAGAAGATTGGACTGATGCGTTAATCACTGCCTGCCTAATTGCACTTACACCCTTGAATCAACCTCTGGAGCACTGAGGTGTCTGGGTGGCACATTGGTTCACAAATGTTAGTAAAGACAAACAGCCTTATTCCACCTCTGCCATTTTTCATCTTTCCGGCTGTGAACCAGACATACAATCAGTGTTTTACTCTGTCTTAGAGGTTCATTTTCCCCCCCTTCTTCATTCAAGTTGTCCTTTTGAATCTTACTATCTGACAGAGTTTGTTTTCCCACCACTGAGAGGCGTCTAATAAGATAAAGATGAAGAGGCCAAACTGAACTAATTACAGGCTGCATCTGTATTAGAAGCATCCTAATTAGTGGCTACTTATGGAGGGGATATCATGATTAAATTGTGTATTCGAGTGACCCTCAGCATGAACGGGCTGGATAAAAGATAGGTGGAGAACGTTCTGGAGAAAGAGGGGCCGTTCCCTTTTTTTATGCAGTAGAAACAAAAGATTTATAAAGAGGTATTAAGTAATAATGACTATAATAAACTAATTAAGCAGAGCTCTAAGTGGTGAAGAGATTCTCCTGGCAGCTGTGCTCCTCTTTCACTAGAGTGGAAAATGCAAGCCTGACCTGCTGCTCCTGTTATTAATCTGTGTGTGTGTGTGTGTGTGTGTGTGTGTGTGTGTGTGTGTGTGTCTGTGTCTGTGTGTGCAGTGCAGCTGATGACACAAATACATATTTCCATACCAAACTGTTTTAATTGCTAATTTGCCAAAGGAGGCCATGGTTTTAAATTAAACATGGTTACTGTGTGGTGTGTGATGAGGAAAGGGGAGAAAGGCAGAGAGAGAAAACCCTGATTTTCAGTTGTCTGGGTCATAAATGGTTGCATTTGTGCTAACAAATTAATGAAATGTCAACCCTGTCAATTGCTTTCACATATCAGATGTCAGAATTTTTACAATGTGATGCTGTCATTGTGAATGAGGGGCAAGGCAGGTTAACGCCAACAGACAGTGGTTTATACATCCCAGTGTCTACCCCGCTGCTCCAAATCCACCCCTCCTGCCTCATCTCCACCCCCTACTTTCGGCACACACATCTAGCACAATTATCCCACAGCCTATTAACACTCATTATTATACTGATGTGCCACTTGATGGACACGTATATAATAAAGAAATCCAGAAGGCTGTCGCAGGCCAGCTTCCCTATGGCTGCTTCTGTGCCTGCACTCATTTACAGTGCAGGAAGGGGCAAGGGTTATTTTGCTGTTTAAATGACGGAACGTTCATTTGCAATGATACTGTATGTGCAGCCACATCAAGAAAGGAAATTCAACTGGCAGGTGTATGTAACTGACAAAAGTAATAAGAAAGATTTATTGTAGGAGAAAAAAAACATATATTTTCCTCACATTATTTACACACTTCTCACACAGAGATTTGTACATATGTGTTGTACAAATCATTTGTTCTTTGTGTATCTTGTGTCTGAGAACAGATCTTTATAGCTTGTATGTCATTGCTATTCCCTTGTTTTCTATGTTGAAGATGCTTGACGATAGGCCAGACAGATGTGCCATGGCCTACTCTTTGTTTCTTTCACCTTTTCAGTACTTTCCAGCACACTCTTAAAATGAGACCTCAGACAGAAAGCAATTAGGTAGTCATTTGTAATTTCATTATATTGCCTTTAACTCATCAAGCTACTACAAAACAAACAAACATACCAACTAAGCAAAAATCTCTTAATTATGGATCATGGAAAGGTCACATTTTTTAAAAATAAAAATGTATGTACTTATCGTAAACACACAGATACACCAATAAACAGGCTTAGAGACATTTCCCTACATATCACTGATCTACTCATCTGCAAGTCTCTTATCAGTATAACGGGATGTGGCAATGAGCTAACAATGCTATCGGTATCCCAGACCACATTTCTTTCCCTGTGTGTCCGGGCACCTGCTAATCAATCAATGTGGCAGCAGTGCAATGCAAAAACTCATGCAAAACTTTACAACTGTACAACTGTAGTTAGCAGAAAAGAATCACAGAATGCACATTATCATACAGAGTTCATAGTTTCATGTCAGTCTCCTGTCCTCGGCTGAGAAAAGAGGACTGTAATGTGATCTAGTCTTGTACTACATTCACCTCAAGGTTTTATACATAGGTGGTTATACAAAGGTGGTTTTCCCCTTTGTTTAGTCAACAGAATCAATCATACACAAAAAAATGTTTAAAAACATCTTTTTTTTGCTTGCTCCAAAAACACATGCGATGATGTCACCAACTAATTTTGGTCAGTGATTTTAATCAATTGATTACATATAATACGGTGATTATTTGTTATTCCCCTATTGCCATGTGATTGGTGGATTGGATATTTGCAATAGGAAATGTACTTAAGTACATATTTCATGCACCTGTACTTTACATGAGTATTTTTTATTAATTAGTGGATACTTTTACTTCATTACATCCTACAACAAATATCTGTACTTTCTACTTTGCTACATTTGAGTATACAGTAGTATAGGGTTACGTAATTATAGCAGTGTGTAGCATCTGAAGTGGTAATATCTCCACCTGCTGACTATTACATATAATTGGTTACCTTCCCTCTGTAAAACATTCAATTATGTACGTAGCAGGTGTTTGAAAGCAGAAGCAGGGTTGGTTTCGGACAGCGACTAAAACAATGTGTTCCATTTTTGGAAGCAGAGAAAGGACTCTTGCTTAGTCTGACCTAATGTCTACCGTGAGCCATGGCAACCTCGGTAGTTTTGATACTTAATTAATTTATACTTTAACTGTTTTGTAATATTTTACCTGACATATCTCTACATTTACTCAAGTACAGGGTTATCGTACTTTGTCTACCACTATTAGTGATCAATAGTGCAGATACAGTAGCCTGTTTAAGTGCATATACATAACATTAGTGTTTAATGCTTTTACAAACCTTGCACTAATCTATATAGTCTACAGTGTTTCTAGTAGTAAGTAGGACTCACTACTCAACACTACTGAAAGGCAAGTGAAATTCAGCATGCTAGTAAACTTTGAACTTTCTTATGCTTGTTTCTGCAAAGCAAGACATATTTATTAATTATGACTGTATGATTTAAACTTTACCTTTAGAAGAAAAAATATCCATTAAAAAAAATCAGTTACATTCAAGGATTTCTATTTATGCCTGCTCGGCATTATCTTTTGACTTTATAGGAGATGTCGCACTGATGAAAATGCAATTTACTTTCCAATTAACGAAGGACATGATGAAGAAGATAAACAAGGAAACAAGCGGGAGGGTTGTTACTTACGGGTTGTGGGGTCGGTTTAGGCTCTGTGGACTTGACATGTAGGTGGGTCATCATGGCTTGCAGTCGTTCTTTGTCTTTTGATAACTGTAATGAAGAAAATACAGAAAGGACATTAATTTGAAGTACAAACAAGCGACTGCTTTCAAAAAGCTATTTTTTTCTCTCTTTTTTTAAATAATTTTTTTGTTCCACACAAAATAAAAAACAAATCCTTACAAGATAACCATGTGTCAGGTTTGCACATACAGCCTGCATATGTATGTCATTCTGTCTTTAAATACAGAATAATGGCCTATCACAGAAATCCTCATAATCAAAAATATAGTTACTGAAATAACCGATCACCCAAACGGCTCCTCTCTGACCACTGTGTTGTTATCTTCCAATCTTATAATGGACACCTGTACTTATTATGGAAGTAGAAAGACCTGTAACAGCTAAGCACTGTCTGTGACACACCCGTAAACAAACTACAGATTTTCTTTTCTTTTCTGTGAACGCTTGACGATGTTTGAACTACTGTGCGGGGAGCTTTGAATAGGCCGCATTGCTGGGTAAGCACGGATACACAGACACATAAAGTGTACGAACGCAATGATGAATCGACTGATTGTTTGTGTTTTATTCGCTTTGATGCCTATGGGGGGGATGTGTTAGGAGCTGCACTGCTCTTATGTTCCAGGGTTGTGTCAGTCCCTTGTTCTTGCTAATCTGCTCTAATGGAACATCACCTTCTCGTCCCTGAATACATGCATAACTAATATCCTTATGCATATACATTAGCTGCCATTACAACTGCTGGTGCAAAAAAAAAAACAAAGAAAAAAAAACACTCAACGTATGTATTAATCAGCAGAAGTGGTATTTACTGAAGAGATGCTTAAAATGCGTGTTTTTCCATAAAAACCAAGCATTATTAATAGCATGGCCATCACTGAATGTTTTATTGGGCCACCAAATAGTTAAAAGTCATAAATGACTTTAAAACCCAGTAAAATTCAAAATGTAATTATCTTTGGACTAAGGCCCCAGGCTTCCCATATATCTTTGGCTGGCTGTCATGCATACATAACACATTTTTAATGACTGGTTACTCACAAATGTACAAAATAATTTCATTTTTGTTTCCTGCACTTTCCCTCCCCACATGTCTGAGCCACTGGTCAGAGAGAATGAGAGATTGGGGCGGGGGGGGCAGGGAGGAGGCCGACGGAGATGAACTGAAGAGGAGCATGAAAGGAGATGAGTGAGTGAAAGTGGCAGGGTACCTGCAGTTCCAGCTGCTGCACTACTTGCATCTGTACCCGGCACTGAGCCGTACTCCGGTCGTCTAACGCATGCTCGTTATTCAGATGCCTAGGGAGAGAGAGAGAAAGAGAGAAAGAGAGAGAGAAGCATGACATTGTACAGCTGACTATTAAACATTTGATAAAACTTTCGCAGTGAAATACTGAATTACATTTTTCACATGCACCACGGTACAATCATCTCTTTCTCTGTATTGGTAAAGACAAAATGGACCAGAGTAAACGCATACTAAAATGAAAAATAAATGTGTGAAAATTTCAAATCCAAATAAGTTTGCTCACACATAAAAAAAAAAGTAGCACAGGGCATTTTTATGCAGTGACCTTATCTATTCTCTGAGAAAATACAGACTCTGAATCCTGCTGTCCTGCAACACTCATCGCCTTTTCAAAATGTAAATGGAATCTACTTAGTTTGGGTGATTTTTCCAGTTAATTATGTCATTGAGATGAAGAGGAACCAAATGAAGCTAGGAGAAAAAGCCAAAGGACAACAAGGAGAAAAGAGATGAAATCTGTAATAAACTTGAATTATGAATATAATTACACATGATTATTTTATACTGCCAAGATCTTCTTCTACTCCAGACACCCACCCGCCCCCCCGCCCACCACATTTATAACTAATCTAAATAAGTAGCCGGCCCCACCAAGTCCTTCGCTTTCCTCCTTTTTTGTGGTGATTTATATAAAATGAGGAGATAAGGTTTTTTGCCAGTGAAGGAAATATGATTGGAGGATTTTTATCAGGCTCTGCATGAATTACAGGTTGGAAAAAAAAATGCTTATGCAGGGGCATTTCATTAATCATTTAATCATAAGCCGGGCAGGATGTTTGAACCGATTTCACAAATACCCTTTCGTTTCGCTACTTCATTATGCCCGCTAATGGATCCAATATATTATATATATCATAAATTATATCACATCGCTGCTGACCATGTAGGTCACTATCACCAGATGGGGCTCGCGGAGCTGAACAGCGGCGATGTTGGAGGGAAAGGAACCACAATTCACATGTCGGGCTCTGTCTTCTTTTCCAGTGCTCCCATTCTTGGCATTTATTGCTAATCTGAAGAGCAGGAACGATGGCCGCAACCAAAGCGGAGATGGCTCAATCGATCTCAAAGCTGGCATGGACAAGTTGGTAGTGTCACTGCTGCAGATGTTAAACAAATCACTTTTCCTCTTTAGACTCTTTAACACATAAGTAAAGGTTTAAACCCAGAGGGTCGGAGTGAGCTTGATGCAAAAGTTGATTGTTTTTCAGTAACAGGACATCTCAAAATGATTTGTACCTTGTATAACATTGCGATTTAAATCCTGTCAAATTTTTTAATCGTTTATATCTTCAGGAATAAACAACAGACAAGACAGTTACTTATATTAGCAACATGATAGCAGCTATAATTCAGAGATCACTCACCGGCCTGTCTTTTTTTCTACCTGTTGAACTTTTATAAATGATAAATAAATGCCACCTTATGACTCTTTGATAAAATTAATTTTTAAAACTTAGCTTAATGTAGATTGTCCTCATTACAAGTCTCTGTGTATTCACTGTTAATATAGAAATGATAACATTAAAGCAAGTGCATTAACATAAACCTAGTATTTAAATTATAACCAGCACTACTGATTTCTTCCTGTTAAAGTAAACTAATCATTTCTGACCAATCATAATAGAAAAGATATAAACAAGAAGTGGCTGTTGTTTGTTCTTGCTTTTTGTATATTTTTTAAAACTATGCAGGTAAGGTTTTATTTTTCTTCTTTTTTTCTTTAAACATCCATCCAAAAATCACACCTTAAAAAGCGTGTCACGGAGCAACGTGACACGCTTGCGAATCCGCAGTTCATAAAAGCAGAAGCGGCGTCTCCTCTCCCTTTCATCCTTTGTTACACTGGATGATTCCCCCCCTTCTCCTCCCCCTTCCTCTTTCCCTTCTAATGACATGTAGAGTAAGAGTGCATAATTAATAGGAAATGAAATATTCAAATGGCCCTTAAATCAGCCTCTCAGAAGAGCGTCTGGACACGAGGAAATCTACGTGCACAATTGACAGCGGGAGGGACTACCAGCGTTGGCATGTGTCACTTTCCGGACCTCGAGCGCAGGAGTTTATATAAAGCTTCCTGGCAGGATGACAGTCTCTAATGTAAATTGCCACAATAAAACAAGTTAAATAGACATTGCTTAAACAGTCAGCATTTTATATGTCATTGAGACAGCCTGTCCTCTTATTGCATGTTTGATAATATAGTGAAGGAGTGTTGGTGTCAGCCACACGGAGGGAACAGCTATCACAACAATCTCTGGGCAAACTAGAGATAACTTTCATTGTTTGTTGTTCCTATGGACGTGTACACATTTACTTGTGCAAATACAGTATGTCCTCCAGGAAGAAGAAAAGAAAACAACAACGTAGGTTCACGTAATCATTTATTTAGTCATATTTTATTTGACAATAAGACTAAGAATTTGTGTTGTTTGGGTGGGTTTGTGTTGTCTGTAACTGCTCAGAATTGAGTAAATAGCCTATGTGTGCTTGAGGGTAAGAAAGCCTTCACGCTCTATTACTATATTAAAATGTATGTTGACTGAATCTATTTTTTATGCAAACTACCAAGTTCTTTAGTAAATATATCAGGTCTAAAGTCAACATAGATTTTGAGAAACGTGAATAACATATGTGCAGAGCTCCATGTCTGCCTCATTGTTTTTAATATAAAATGCTAGGACCATGACAAAAAGAAAAATAAAATAAAACTGTTCTCACATATTAATTCAGAATACCTTCATACCTAAAATCGTGGAATGATATTTAACATAATCACTCAGCAGAGCATAACGATGATCACTTGAAATCACGTTCGTATCTCCAGTTTGTATGAAATATTTAATTCAACCTATTCATTCAAATAAAAAAAGTTTTACAAAGTATGAGGCTTGTATTCTCTTTACAAAAGAGCTCCTTACTCCCTGTACAACGTTTCGTGCTGTTCCCCAAAACCTGCAGCCCACCTCTCCCTCCAAGCCCTCCTCTCCCAAACAGGAATTAGTCTTTTCATTTGTTTTATTTATTGTGACAGCACAACCAGGTATGCGATATTTTCTCACACAGACAGAATAAATAACCTCCGGGTTTAAAACAACACCTTGGCCCGATGCTGGTTGTTGCTGTTGGCACAATCTGCAGAGATCTGCTCGCTGTTAGTGCGCCGCTGCTTTTTTTTCCCACCGCGCTCACATACACAGGTTCTGCTGACTAAATGCTTCTGCCTTCATGCTCCTCGTTCTATCCCTTTCAGGTCAAAGAAGCTTTTCAGTGCCTCTTATCGTCTGACCTGATGTGGTGCTCATCGTTTTTTTTTTTTTTGTGGTTTTTATTCGCGATTCTTCTGGGCCGTCGAGCAGCAGACTGGAGGAGGCGCATGTGGTAACGTTTAACGGCGTCAAGCGCTAACACCTCCTCTCCGCCGGGTGAACCTTCACCCTGCCTCGCTTTAAACAAAGACAGCTTTTGTGGTGCCTCTACAAGTGTTTTCTTAACATGTTCCAAGCAGTTTAGGGCAAGCAAGTAAAGTAAACAAGATGTTGCCATGATAAAAACACTTGTGAAAACACTGCAGAGTGCACTTGGGTCCTTTTTAAGGAGAGGGAATTTTTTCTTCTTCGTTCCTTCGCCAAGCTCTCAGATGCTAATTCCAGTCATTTTTGTAAACAAATGATGGAGCTATGAACTAAGCCACAGAGAAGGGCGGGGGGAGAACGGGAATGGATTAAGCAGGACACTCCGAAGCCTGCTGCAACACATGAGAAACAGGCGCTCGTCTTCCTGTTTAGATATTTGCCGTGTGAAGTGGGAAAAGCACACGTTCCTTTATACTTACGGCTTGAAAGAGTGCAAACGTACTCATTATCACTTTCTTACTTACTTTTAAACAGTTCTTTTTAATGAACTTCACTAAGTGGCAGAATCTGACTCTGAAACATGTACTGTACAGTAAAACACTTAAAGGGGCATGGAAGGAAATAAAAAAGAGGATAAGGAGGAGGACAGCAGTCATGGCCACGCACCTCCGTGTGCAACATTACATGCAACTTTTTAAGCTTTAATAATGTGGCTTGATGCATAATCTTTAATGTGCTGTTAATATGCTGCCTGATTTTTACATTATGCCACTACTAGTGCCGAGTACTAAAATCACTACTAAAATCTCTCTCTCTCTCTCGATATATATATATATATATATATGGGTGTGTGTATGTCTCACATGACATGCTTGGAGTGCACGGCCTTAACATAAGGGCAGAAGGTAAAAGAGACAGCTGTGGTAGACGTTTGTGTCATCGGCGTGCTAGGACTTGAGCTGCAAAGCCGTAGGATTCGTGTACTAACAGATTGCCGCTATAATCGGCGTTGACTCGCTTTGTTCTGCTGAAACCTGTGTACACAGTTCTTACATGCACTTAAGTGTGATCTTGTCTCACTTTAACAATCAGTTGTAAGTGTAAGAAAAAAAAAAGCAGAAGAAGGAAACAGAGGGCCCCTTTCTCTGTCCGCTCAGCAAAGACAAGGGCAAACCTGCAGCGCTCTTGTGGTGCGGCCTGCTGCAGATAAACATGCCTCTCTTGTTTGTTTGGGACAAAGTGGTAGAAATCACCATGGGAACAGCACTTATCGCATACACACACACACACACACACACACACACAGGGTCCACCTGTAGCGTGGCTGAATAGCCAAATGAAAGGGGTGCGCAGGAGAAAGGAGAGGTGCTATTGAAGAACACAGTGTACTAGTGCGATACGACTGGCTTCACCTTCAGAACTTTTGAAGACGTGTGTGTGCACGTGTGTGTTCATGTTAGAGCAGAGATTTCGTCCTTACTTGAGGAAAGAGTGGAAGTCGTCGAACACTGCTTCACATCCCGGCCATTTACACACACCGTGCGCGTAGAGGGGGTGACTGTGGTGCGTGTGATCATCCAGTGCCGAGCTGTAGACAGACAAACACTTCGAAATTAATAACAATAACACAGATTCAGACAATAAGACATAGTCTATAGTCATGTCTGCATATCCACACAATGCAATAGAAAGTTTTTGTTGATACAATTAGTTTCAGGTCACACTGTGTGCGCAGATACACACCTCGGTGCCCTAGCACTGACTTGAACATGGAGCCTGACCTCCAGAGGAAGTGTACAATCATGTGATTCTGGCTTTCTGACCAGATGCAACCTGTGGCCTATCAGGGACTCCGAGTCAATCAATAGCTAATTCTGGCTCTCTGCTGATGCGCATGGTAGCATGCTTTGATAGGGCCAGCGAGGGGCTCTCAGAAACAGCGTGTCCTTTCAGCTCAGACTGCTGAACCATGATCCCTCCATCCACCTGGAGCAGCCTGCCTTTCCCACAACAGGAAGCGTCTCAATCCAGCTGGCCAGCGCCCACCGAGTGCAAACAGTAAACATGCTCCACCTGCTATCAATTTATCTGCCCGCTGAGAGACGGCAACGGCCTGGCTGTGTGAGAGAAAACTCAACACTAATTTTCCTCTACTGAAATATTTTTGAGAGAGTCGTATGACTTGTGTCTGCCGGGACTGTAGAATATGTGACTATTACTAAAACCAGTTTACACCATGTTAAACCACGGCGCTGCTGAGTTCATGAATCGTGTCGGTCGAAAGATAATAAATAAGTTTCCCAATAGAGCACGGCTCTCACAAAAGTTCAGGCTGTAAAATAAACATAAATGATATGCTCGCATTAATGCACCTATTCCCATGTTATCTGATTAATTTGATTATTTATGCTGATTAATATGCTGGATGGTTTGCATAATCTACGCCTCATCTAATACTTATTTACGGGCATTTTGTAACAGTCAAAGAGTTTCCCACCACATGATAGAGGGTTACCAGATTCTGTTATGGATGTGACATTAAACGGCCAAACATTTATGGGGGAGTAGAGGTTTTCTACAAACTGTGAATTTTAAATCCAATTGCTGAAATCATTACAATTGTACCATGAAAGAGACTTGAATAAACATAAAAAGGCTAGATTTGAAAATGTTTGTAATTTTTTGGATTTTTTTTATAATTAAGTAAAAATAAAAAAAAAATCACTTTTAAAAGTAAACAAACAAACATTTCTTTTTTTAAGTTGCATAAAGTGCTAAGTTCATTCTCTCATTATTGACCATAATCAGTTTTATAATTTATGGAATCGATCAGGCCTAGCATAAATGTTGTTAATAATAATAATAATAATAATAATAATAATAATAGCATTTTATTTATACAGCACTTTTAAAGACACTCAAAGCGACTTTACATACATCACTACTCCAATAATACTAAACTATGCTGAATTCAACATTGAGCAAGAAGTTGTTCTCGCCTTCCAAAGCTGATTCTTACGTACAATACCGCCGGCCTTCAATGGCAAAAATAATTTGTGGTGAAACAATAACAGATAAACTGTCAAGCGACACATCGGAAAACCAAGCCGCTGAGCAGGAATTTTCTTTATCATCTGTTTGAGCCATCAGTGTAACATCATCTCTCAGCAAACCACATCCCTTCTCACTAATCAGCGCAACGGCCTTCGACAACATGCATGCAAGTTTTCTTTTCCCACTTTTCTAATAACTACTAACTATCATTAAAAAATAATTACATTCTCCAGCAGCATTATTCCTCCCTAAGACAAACCAATAAACCCAGCTTCAGCTAATGTCAGAGTTTTAATACTACCTTGTATAATTAGCTACTTGTGTAAGAGTTAACAAGCAATAATTGAAGCATTTAGGAATGTTTTTAGCCTACTTCTTATCCTTTAACAGAAATCAGAAATATGCCCGTTTTTAAATTCAATGATGAATTATGCATACACATTAAGACCTCAGTTTTGATATGGCTAATAAATAGACGGCGCGAGATATATTCTAATGACTTTTTAACAAGGACCAGGGAAAAGTCCATCTGGCGCACATAGAGGCGATTTTTAATTTAAAGACACCCTCGTTTTTAATTCTCCTTCGTATGTTGCTTAATTTAGGACTAAAACCATATTGAACAGCAGAGTGCTTCAGGACTTCAGAGCGGCAAATGATGACAAAAGTGGTTTGTGTTAAGTAACTAAATTGTGGGAAATGGCAGAATTTAAAGAGCGGAACATTAGGGGTAATAGAGGACTGGGAATTTTGGGATTAGGGGAGGGTCTTCACAATGACGACCCCATTTCAGTCCAGCAGTCTAAAAGCAGACCTCGCACCGCTTCAGCTGTGTTAAATTTGACTTGTCTCCAGGCAGGTCTATTATAGGCAAGCAGCCTCGGGGACACAACGACACGACCTCTAACGACCTTTTTACTTCCGTGTGGCAAATCACGTCATCTGCTTACTGCTTACACCGTGGGTCAAAAAGACACCCAGTGAAGTGAAGCAGATTTCAGGCAGCGTGCTGAAGCTACGGTCAAACACGAGCCGAGCTGGAACGCACTTCCTACATGTGTGAAATTCGAGGATGCGTAAATGTCTAAACGCTTACCATATAAAATGTTGCCGGGTCACGTTACATTATTGTAAATCAATAAAGTAACACAGCTCATGCTATGCTTATAGGTTTATGACTTATAAAAAAGACAGCAATTGGAAACACCTTACAGTTACACCAGTGATACAGGATCTGGGGCTGAGCTTACACAAGAAATTGCTTTTAGTCAAAACATAATTTGTATCATTTTTTTCCAGGCGAGAAAAAAAATCCCACAAACCCCAATGAGCCCTTTATCCAATTCCCCCAACCCCCGACTCAATTCTCACTAAGACTCGCCCCTAAAATGATTTAATTATCATTTTCAGAGTGGAAGATCAATTAAAGGGGAGAGACGGCAGGGAAAAGGGGACTGCTATCTGATTATTTATCTCTTTAACAAATTCGCTGAGCTGCACGTCCCCTGAGCGTCCTTTTCCTGATGCATGCTAGGAGGGAAAAAAAAAAAAGTAGAACAACAAGGGCAACATTTTTGTCTCAGTTTTGTCTCTGGGTTTTGGAATGTCCTCATGAATTTCTTTCCCCATCCTTTCTCTTAGCATAGGTTTACGCTAAGTATCTCAGCGTAGGTTTGCACAGGTCCGTGCAGCTGTTGGCCCCTTATCGGAGTGCTGATGGGTCAGATGGACTGACACGTTGAATGCTTTTATCATATTTGGGTGTGTGTGAGTGCCTCGTCTCCACGGCCGGCACCACTGGGAGAGCAGCGAGGCTGCTAAAAGCAGGAGCTGGCCGCATCTAAAACGTGTGCTGAGCGATTGGATTTCTTCTCCTTTCCTTTAAGACGGAAGTGAAAAGCAAGCGAACGACGCCTGTGGATGCACTTAAGGTTTTAGTTGCAGGCGTCGCAGTGACTGGCCAGATTTTTATATGACACATGAACCTAACTACATGGTACTTAACGGGCCGAGAGGAAAACGATCCGGGCAGGACTGGAGGGAGCAGGTCCACCAACTCAGCGCCTGCTGGCTGTTGCATGACATGAAAAAAAAAAAAAGTCAAAAGCTCATCAGGAGCTTTCCCTGTAGAAGAGGACATATTTTTCTGTTTGTGAACAAGTCTTTATAAATCACCTGAACTAACTCCTACTGGGTTCAGCTAAGGTTTAGAGCATTTAAGATCTCAGTCTCACTGCCTAAAGTTAAAGCAGATGGAATAACTTGAAGCATGTTATTGCATCATTCCATACAAACAAACAAAAATGCAACACTCCGCCAAAGAGCAGAGGTACTGTAGTAATCACGTTCTATAAATCGCCCTAACGAGTTTTAGCGTGATCATGATGTTTTGTTACCGCCGTCTCTGCACGGTGCTCTCTTTGGACAGAAATGGTGAGTGAGCGAGTGCGGGAGACAAGCGAGAGAGCGATCACCTGCTCGCTCTTCTGACAGATCTGAGATGCTCGCTGCATATTCAGCCGGCAGAACGCCTTCTTCAAGCTGCCCTGCGCTAAACTGCTGTTGACGTCTTCTTTAATCTCCGACGGCACGTGTTGGGGAGAGAGAGGGAGAGAGTGAGCCTTTACTCCCGTCTTCTCCAATGCTTCAAAGAAGGCTCTGCTTCTAGAGCTCCTATAGCTTGTGAACAGCCTTTCTGTTCTCCCTATTTATTTATTTGATTGTTTATTGTTTGTGTAAGAAAAATGCAAAAAAAAAAAAAAAAATTGCAAAAAAAAAGGCAAGCTGACTGTAGTGCCGACTGATATCCGAATTATTCATATCTATGTGCATTTCTGAATTTCTGGAGTAATAACTATTTCACAGGTGGACATTTATAGAATCTAAGATTGATAATAAACGTATTAATAATTCACTGTTATACGAAAGCGATAATAGTGAAAGATATTTTGGGAGCTGTTTAACCTTTACAGAAGGAGGCTCAGTCATGGGCGATGCTTCAGAATACAGGGCTTCTCTGTAACACGAAGAGTTTTTTTTTTTTTTTTTTTTTTTTAATCTTATGATCTTCAGGAGATAAAAAAAGAGAGAGAGCCTCACAGAGGTTAGTTTATAACTGCTACAATGTAAGATACCAGGAAGTAAAAAAAGATGACATCATAAATTCACAAATTAGGACTGGTAATTGTTAAGTAAAGATCTACAGTATCTCCATGCTGCTGATTATTGTCCTATAACGACACACCTGTGCGCAGTAATGGCTGGTTAGTGAACATGTGTGTTAGTGTCTTCTGAACACTCCTGCTGCTGAACACACTGTGAAAATCCTTCTTATTCACTGTACACTGTAATAAATATATGAGTCTACGAGGAAAGTCTGGAGCCTCGGCCATTGTGACATTGCCTTCAGTTCCCTTCACTTAACCTGAAAATGGGATTGTGTGAACTTCCCGCTCATTTCAGCCAGGCCTGGATTTGAAGTATTAACTTGTGTTTTTCATTTGAATCACTTTCACAGGTTGTGAACAGCCGAACATGAACGCACGCGCGCGTATGTGTATGTGTGTGTGTGTGTGTGTGTGAGAGAGAGAGAAAGAGCGAGGGAACGAATGAGCTCACGTCGCCTTGAGGCTTCTCACAAGCAGTTCAGGGATCAGGCCTCGGCAGATAAAAACAAGTGAACGCGTTACACGCCAAATTAATTTCTTCCTCAAAGACACAGCGACGCTTTTTCCAAATAAATCAGGATGTCAGGATGATGTCAAGCCTTTGCATAAAGAACCTTTCCAACCTTCAGAAACGATGGCCTGCGCCTTTACAGCGCTAAAATACAAAATAGATGCCTGTTTTTTTTTTTTTATTCCTTGTCTCTTCTTATTTAACCTCTGATTAAACTTGGAGCTACAATTATGACAGTACCAGACCTGAAGTAATCAAGAAAAAGTGTTTCGAGGTTAATTCAAGTCTTACTTAACAAACAGAAGTCAGACCACATGGCTGTGTATTCACGAGTACTTTGAGTCAAACACAAACAGTGAAGTCTATCGACGTAAGCTGGTAATTAATAAGGAAGTGGGCCTATTCCCATTGCAGTAATCTAGCTGCAGAAATAGCCACGGACTCCCAGGTGTTCGCTTCCCCTCCCTGAAGACTGAATTGGCCTGCAGAGCTTGTGCCCTTAATGAAAAGAGTGAGGTACTTACTAACGACAAATTAATAGTTACTAGGCCAAGCCTTATGGGTAGCTGTCCATCAAAATGCGCTTCCCCTGAAGGCTCTGCAATCTTGAACGTGGAAACAAGTAGAGTCTGTTTGCTTTAGTCAAAGACGACAGGAAAGAGGTAGCAAATGCTAATGTGTTTCCCTGACCAAAAATGTATACCAAGAAAAAGAATAAAATGAAAACGCCCACTGCCTCAAGAAGATATCTATCTATAACTCTGCTATTTTAGTCTGGCTTGGGTCAGGACACATGGCACCCAGATGTTTACACTGAACTTTAGGTTTTATTAAAGCCAGCTGTGAAAGACAGAACAGGTTATTAGCGTGAAGAGAAAAATAACCAGCTCAAGTAACTGTAACATGTCTCAGTGGTAAACGTAAAGGTTGCAAGGCTCCTTATGGGGAAAAAAAACCCCACGCCTCTCATTACGACCGACAGTAATAAGCTCTCTTACCTCTCTCGCTTGAGCACGTGG
Source organism: Platyallabes tihoni (assembly GCA_030068045.1). Taxonomy (NCBI): domain Eukaryota; kingdom Metazoa; phylum Chordata; class Actinopteri; order Siluriformes; family Clariidae; genus Platyallabes; species Platyallabes tihoni. The sequence goes on from JAQQZS010000036.1 coordinate 24,445,780, forward strand.
TACTGGCCGTTTGTCGTGACGTGCTGGTTGAGGAGGCTGCTTTTGGGAGGCACGGGGGAGGCGGAGGACAGGTCCAGTCCGCGGTGGCCGTTGTTGCTGCCGCTGTTCTCCTCCTTCACATGCGTGCCCGTCACCTCTTTCCACAGCTGCTGCAGCTCAGCTGGAATCACGCCTGCCACAAAACAAATTGGATAATTAAATCAATTAATGGGCTAATCCACTTCCACTCATGCTGTAATTAAATAAAAAAAAAAAAAACAAGCGGCTGAGTAAACAAAGGAGCGTATTAATTAGGAATTGTTCCACTACAAGCGAGCGTCAGGAGATGCGCTCGTACCGCGCACTCTCTCTCTCTCTCGATTTCACTGAGCGTGTTTGTGTATTCTTGTGCATTTCATGCTTAAAGTAAATAATTAACATACATACAAGGCGTGAAATCTGAATTATCTTCTGAGACACGGGAGCAAGTTCACAGTAGCACGTTTTTAACACGTTAAAACAATCGTTCACAGAGAAAAAATGGAGAGAGCAGAAAAGCGGACAGGAAACAAAAAGCCCCTGGGGTAATATTCTGAAAAGCACGTTAATGTGCAAAATACTTAAAGCTCTGCACTGCCTAATTGACACACATATACACACACACATAACTTAAACTGCATTTAAAAATGTCCCACTGATGTCCTATTTTTTGTCCTGACCAGCACACACACACACATACACACATACACACACCGCTTTGTACCATTAAATTGCTGCCCATGACCAAGTTAAATGTGACTGAACTGAGATGCCGCATTAACAATAGCTCGTGATTCATATATATATATATATATATATATAAATATATATATACACACACATACATATGTTCGTACCCAGTGATTAGCTGGAGACCTGTGTGTACGTGGAGCTAAAAAATAAAGGGCAAGAAGATTTGCAAGACGAACCCATTGCCTATTAATTGAATCGATTTTCAAAATATAAAGGAAGATGATTTACCCTTTGCTTATCTGAATTATTCGGTAAATTTTTATTTCCTGTCTTTAATCAGCCTCTCTCTTTCTTGGCAAATGCTATAACTGTTCCCGTTTAATTGTGATACACGCACGAACCAGAAATGCTTAGTCTTAATTTATTCCTTTTGTGGCAAAATAACTGGCGAGTTGAAGACCTCAATGCGATCAGCAGAAAATATTTTGAATTTGATAAGCTACTAAAGATTTTAATTATGTCGGTAATGGAGAACAGTGGGCTAATGAGGCGAGGAAAGCTCTGGAGAGACAGAGAGAGAGAGAGAGAGAGAGAGAGAGACAGAGACACTAAGAACTGTGAAATGAGTCTGAGAGTACTGCTGTAAATTCACTCGAGATCGTTTGCATATCAAAGAGCCAGCAGAAATGATTGTGAGACCAATCAATAACCTTTCCACGTTCTGAGAAAAATCTTTGTGCTGCCGTGGATACCGGGTGTGTCCTTTTCCTGCTCTTTTTTTTTTTTGCCACCCCTGCTCGGCCGTTATTCACATGGTGCATCTGAGATATTGTTGCGAATGCGAACATGCATCGCTTCACATGATCGTGCTTTTTGATGTTTGTGTGTGTGTGTGTATTTTTTTTCCCCATTGTTAGTGTTTGTAATAGCTGATGGTGAAGGTAATCAGTAAGCGAAGGTCATAGTCATAGTGTGTCCTGGGTTTTGCCTGCACTTCGACAGCGTGGTGTGTATTTTTAGAGGATGTCTTTGACACTATGGGCCTCTTCTCCTGACCCCGCCTTCCCTCCTGCTACCCTTCTTTCTTTCTGTGTTTATTGCCCCTTTTTTCAGTCAACCTGATCCATTTATAATTCCACCTGTGTATTAATCATCCAGCGTCTAAGCTTTTTTGCCACTGGCCAAATAATCTCATCCCAACCTCGGTTTGTGCGCAAAACCACCGCAACAATCTGATTAACCCCTTACCATTATTCAATAACCCAGTTCCTGAAGAATACATGCCATCCTGTATTTAATATAAACCTAGTTCCTGACCCTGAATTCATCTTTTTATTTTTTTTTAGCCCTGGATTACTGCGTCTATGGTGGTTGGCCATTTTTCAGACTAACCTCTTCTCACTCCTTTTGCTCATTAGAGGCCAAAAGATACACAGCCCTCGTTTTAAAAAATGTATGTCCGCGCCAGGCTTGATTGATTACCAGTGGTGCGACTACATTTTTACCGCGGCAGGTAGCGGCGACGTGCCTGGACGAGGGAGCACTGTTCCCTCTTTCAACCTTTCCCGTCCTTGTACCTCCCCATACTCCCTGTGACCCTGTTCAAGCGAGCAGAAAGTTGATTTAAGGATCATAACCGCATCAGTCGCCAACCATCATCATCATCGGCAGGCAAAAAAAATGACCCGGTGGCTCTGGCTGTGTAAAGTGGCCGGCTGTGCCGTTTTTTTTCAAAGTGCTACAGTGCTCTATTGGGGGCCCAATGTGACACAACTATTAGTTTGTTGTTCCATCAGGCGAAGACCTTCACCGCCTCCCCTCGCTTACGTGTCTCTGATCGCCGTGTCTTTCATATGCAGCCCTTAGGCCTAAAATATATTCCTCTCTGAATGCTACAGGAGCTATTAAAGCACTGCCACGCTGTTGAATGATCAATCAACGACAGGACTCGTTCACTGGCTCCGTATTAATGGCAAATTTGTCTTGTTGCCGTCCCATGGCCCTTTCCTGGACAACTAAACTGATGGGAGGCAGGGGGATGAGAGCTGGCTTTGGCTCGGGGAGCGTGTACACACACGGCGCACTGAAAGGCAGGTAATAGAGTGGAAGGGGCTATGACACACGGGCACACACCTCGCAGAAGCACCTGGGAGAACATGGCTAATGCAGGTGTCTGACTGAGTGAGCAGGTCAGACATCATTTCCTTCCCTCTCCATCTCTTTCTCTCCCCAGCTATTCTCTTACGCTCCTTTACCCCTAAAGTGATGTTTAAGATGTTTCCACTGTTTTTCAGTCTTCTGCTCATACACATATATATGTTTTAACCTTTTCCAATTTAAAAGTGTGAATCTCAAAAGATGGTGAATAAGTGCTCCATGAGCGACGCTCATGCGGAATCAAACTTTCAGCCATACTGTATTTATGGCGGTAAATAAAGTACACGAGTGTTTGGGTGGTAGAAGTTTTATTTTTATATTAGATGAGAAATGCTCGTTATGTTGCTTGACTGTCTCAAAGCTTGTTTTTAAAAGGCGCTAAATTTAAAGTAAGTTTTTTTTAGATGCCATTCAAATGAATCCAGACACCAGATTAAATGAAAACTTATTGATGATAAACAAGTGCACAGACACTTTCACGCTTTCACGCACCCACAACCTGACATCAGGGAGGTCTTCGTACCGCAAGTGAGACACTGTTATTAATTGGGCGATAACGAGAGATGATACTTTTCTGCTAGTTGGACTGCATCTAACAACACCAACAGCTGTTCAGACGAGGTGTTTGGCAACAATAAAAGAGGAGCAGGAATGAAGGGGGAGAGAGAAAGAAAAAAGAGAAGGACAGAGAGGGACATCATACACAGCTGACAAAACTTCCAGGCTAAACTTTACTGGACGTTTGATTTTTCAGTTAAAGACAAAAAGCGCAGAAATGACAAAGCTATAAAATCTCAATAAAACCTTTATAGAAAGTGATGTCAGAATTTCTTGTCCCGATTTCTTCCAAAAGCACTTTATTTCGCTGCATGTGTACCGCTATTATTAGATGATTATAAAAAAATAATAACAGAGGTTTGAATAGAGGAGGAAACGTCTGCTATCTCAACACACGTTGGCTTGCACATGAGAAGCTTTAACTCATCACTCATATGGCAGCGCTAACTACTTTTGCTGAACATTGAACAGATTAGATCTCGGCCTCTGGAAAGGCTGGCCTGCTGAAGCATGAACAAGTCTGCTGGGGTGTGAAAGCAAAAAGGTCATCAATAACTTCAAACAGTGAGGCAGAAAATGTGGCAAATAGGCCAGGTCTCTTTTTCTCTTTATTTGTTTCACACAAACACACACGGAGCAGTTTCAATTGTAGGCACAATTGATTCGTACCGTCCCTGGGAACAAGTGCTCCCCCTCGACACTCCCCCTGCTGGCCAGAGTTCACATTATTATTATTATTATTATTATTATTTTTATTATTATTGTCTGTCCTCTTTTACAATTTTGTACTTATGCTCTCCAATACAGCAGGTGACAGTATATGCATCTAGTTTGTTTGCAAGCCACCAGTAAATACAGTGAGAAGATGAGAACGATGAAGTCAACCTTCATGCTATGGCTAATATTATTAGCATTTCAGAAGAAAATATGTCAAAAACATTGCTCTGGTGTTTGAAACATCATAAGTCTATATAGAGACGTCTGGGAACAGTGTGTGGCTGCTACTTAAGAAATTCACCTCTGGATACAATCTAGCTTTCTCACATCTTAACTCTTAGAGATATGAACAATGTAAATATAACTTTTCCTTTTATATATTCATTTGTCCTTCATATGCAGTCAGAAGAGCAAATATTTAAATACTGTTCATCATCCACATACTTACATGTAAGCAAATAATAACAAAAAACAATATTGTGTAAAATTCAATCTTCAAGCCATCTGGGAATTTTTAATGACATGTTGAAAATAACCGAAAAAGTATTGAGAACTAATAGGAGCCTGGGTCAGTATCCTGAACCAGACATTACACTGCCATGACTAGGTGAAAAGCATTCTGGGTACTCTTTTTTTTTTTTAACAGTGCCCCGAACAAACAATAACACGACTGCACAAATACTCTGTTTGCATATTACCTAAGCAACTCCACTTCGTCCTCCCTTTCTCGTCTTATCTTACTAAGAGGTTGTTTGTTTTAGGCAGAGAGAGAGAGAGAGAGAGAGAGAGAGAGTTAGGAAAGAGGATGGGGGGGAGGGAATTTAAGCAACCTTATATGAAAGAGCTTTTGTGACTCTGTAGCTGCTCCTTGAGAAAATATTACAGGGGGTGTATAATGAAATAAACTTCCTGGCAAAACAAGTATTGATTCAGCGTGTGCTTGTGAAAGTAGGGGCTTGGCCACGGTTCACTCAGGGGAAGCTGGGAAACAACGCACCTGGTGTGCTTTCACCTTGGAACGGAGCCAGCGGAGGATAAGGAGTGACAGAGAGGAGGATGAGAGGGGGCGTGCGTGGGGAGGGGGCCGAGTCGTGGCTCGGTGGAATTAAGTTAAGGTTAGAATAAGAGGTGAGATAAGTTACAATAAACAGATCCTATACTGGTCATAGGGTGTGTGTGTGTGTGTATGAAATGGAATCTGATTAAATAAAATTGTATTTTTATTTCTCCTCATTAACGTCTAACGTTAAGATACAGAAAGACAAGACATATATATTGGTTGGATAGGTGTGTGAGATTGTGAGCGTGTGTGTGATGACTGTGTGTGTGTCTTCTTACCCTGAGTTAGAGAGTGCAGAGGCAGATTCTGGTTAGTCTGGATGGACAGCAGGCCTTGTCTTTGTAGACTGAGCAGGTGCTGCTGCTGCAGCTGCTGAACCTGAAGGAGCTGCTGCTGAAACGCCAACTGCTGCGCAGAAACCTAGAGAGAGAGAGAGAGAGAGAGAGAGAGAGAGAGGAGTGGGACATTGAGACAACAGAATACAAATCATTCTCACACACACACACACACACACACACGGCAGGTACATGCCTTCTTCTCTTAATTAACTCCGAGTTGTGACAAACAATGAAACAACATAGTTAATCATTCATAATAAGAACCACAGGATTTTAATTACAGCCATTCATAATTCAGTGAACACGCGTGCAACCGAAAGTAAGCCTTTATCATCTGCCGTATCAAAGCTCAGATCCCAGGGAACAAACGGCTCGCTGCCTTCCTTTTAGAGACATGAAGGGGGGGGGGGGGGGGGGCACGATACGC
>JAQQZS010000036.1:24452474-24478101 GCA_030068045.1 Platyallabes tihoni
TACACCTCTTGCTGCTGCCAAGCTGTGTACCGCACCCTCTTCCCAAACACAGGATGCGCTGCTGTGTTTACTGCTCCCGATTGAAGGCAAACAAAAAAGGTCTCGCTACACCGTGGAGGCCGGGTCACACAGGAGACCCGGAGCAAACTGAACACTCCTGATAAAACATGCTCGCTCGCTTGCTTTCTCTCTCTTTCTCTCTCTCTCTGTGAGCAACGGTCAACGGTGTTGTTTAAAGAAAAATGCGGTAAAAGGAATTTAGGCTGGGTTTAAAATTGGAATTTCAATTTCAATCACATCTAAGGACAAAAGAAAACTATTCTTCTTCCTAAATGATTTGTTTAAATGAGTTTGAGGGTTGATAGGTAAATCACACAGTTAGTAAGACATTATAATGTAATTCTCATATTCAATACTGTATGGAAGAGCTCCCTTTCCCTAAACACACATACACACACACTATCCTAACAGTGTCCCAGCAGAGCCCATGAGGGCTTAACACCAAATGGCACATAAAGCCAGGGTAAAGAACGCAGACGAACGTAACACAAAGTGACGCTGGAGGACCCTTTCATTGTCTCGACTCTGATATGAAGGTAAAGATCTTTGAGGGGAAAAAAACCCTCAAATGTCTTTAAAATGAAAGCGAGGCACAAAGCAACGACAGGGGGTTATTGTGCCGAGGCCCCACGGGAGGGAGTTGCACAGCGATTCTTCTTGTCTTTTGATGGCGGCACAAGAAATCCAAATGGATAGAAGAAAGAGGAGAGAAGAAGAGAGGGAGAGAAAATATCAGCAAGACGAACAAGCCTCTTGAGGGCTGCATCAATTTCCTCTGATCAAACATAATGCGCTTAAAAAAAAATGGTGTTTTTTTTTTTTTTTCCCCATTCGCTGTTCCCCATTCAGCTGATCAATTGTAGCTTTTTGCTATGTCAACTTCACCCTCCTCCCCTCTGCCCTATCCTCAGAGAGCGAGCGGGAGAGAAAAGAAAGAGAATGACATCTCTTATCAGAAACATGAGAAACAGCCCTGTCACATTGATTTATGGAAGTGAAGCAGCACAACTTGTCCAAACTGAAGGCCCTGGTTCATTAATTAGCAGGCCTGGGGACTTTGATGTTACTCTGTGTGTGTGTGTGTGTGTGTGTGTGTGTGTGTGTGTGAGAGAGAGAGAATGCATGTGCATGCTTGTGTGTGCCTTTTTTTTTTTTTTTTAATTTATGCACTCGGAAAGTGAACGTGACTGTCAGAGGGGAAAAATAAAAGTCTGAGATCCTGGATTGCCTTTGAACCGCTTCTGACCAAGCAATAATCAGTTCTTTTGTCTGGAGCGAAGCCTGTATCCACTAGTCATTAACACAGAGCCACTGTAATTGAGACCAGGCTCGAACTTGAAGAAAGAGTCTGGCACTGAAAGAGAGAGAGAGAGAGAGAGAGAGAGAGAGAGAGAGAGAGAGAGAGAGAGAGAGATACAGAGACAAAAAGGAAAAAGCAAAAGGGAGAGGAAACAAGTCCCAAAGATAGCTCGCTATTAACATGGCTCCTCTCTGCTGCTATTTCCATGTTTATTAAACCGGTAGCCTCTTCAAAGTGATACAGGCTCTAATCCCTCTCTTTCTCTCTTTTTTTGATTTGGTTTTGGAGAAATGGACTAAAAAAATATCTAAAGTTCTTTTCCTGAGAAGGGGAAAAAAAACAAAAAACGAAAGGAATGGCATTAAGCCCATACCTGTCTATGAAGCAGGTGTTCTAAAGAGCTAATGGCAGGCATATGTGTACGAGCATGCATGTGTGTGTGTGTGTGTGTGTGTGTGAAGTGATGTCGGAATACCTCCTTGCTTTGCTGCTTGCTGCCATGTTGTTGTTGGAGGAGTTGGAGATGGAGCTGTTCTTGCTGCTTCTTATAGAAGTCCTGAAGTTGCTGCTACACACACACACACCCACACACACACATTCACACACAGACACACACATGCAAATATGTGATTAAAACCTCTGAGTTCCACATATGCAGCAGTGAGACAGAGAATGGAGAAGGTTTGTAGAGGACAGTAAAATATCCTGATCTACAGCAATATACTTAATTTCTCAAACATTTTGGGGCCAAGGACACCTTTAACATCAACACATATAAAAAGACGTTTTTTTTGTGCGGTGATATCTTGGATATTTACTCAAGTCGCTGAGATTTCTATTGCAACGCGTTTTTGTTGGAATAGAATTTTGATTGAATTGATGTTGGTTTTGATTTAGTTTTTTTTTATTTGAATTTTCAGCTGGTTTTGATCTTTGATTAAACCAGTTTAAGTGACCCGTCTAACAGGACGACGACTATAAGAGCTCTAATGTAATTCTACTTTTTTTTTTTTTTTGAGGGATTTGTGTGAGTTGGACTTTTTACAGGTTTTGTAAAACCTGCTTGTCTTGGGATTTCTGTACGAAATAACAATAAACCTCAGTGTTTAGTGTAAAGCCTCAAGTCTAGTCTGCACTGAAGTCTGCTACTGTACCTGCTGTAACATCAGGGCCTGTTGCTGCTGCAAGAGGATTTGGAGCTGCTGAGGGCTCAGGACCTGCTGCTGGAGTATTTGCTGCATTTGCTGAGGAGTTATCACCTGCGGGGTCATCATAGCCACTGACACTGGCACCTGCACAACACACACACACACACACACACACACACACTTCAAGTGAGTATCATTTATAGGAGATTAAAAGCTCACACACAGTTATCACTACATTAAGTCTATACTGTGCTCTATGGTTAAATGTATTTGTATGGTGAGATAATAAGACTACTGACACAGCAGCTCACAGGACACACACACACAGAATCAGCACAACACAATGAATTATATTATATATTCTTCCTATTTAATTACATTTTATTATATCGATTAAAAATCTATCGAAGAATCATAAAGAAATGGGGACAAATCTTTTACTGTGACAGACTGCAAAGTGCTAAAAATTAGATTTCCTTCAGCAAGCCCGGAGATAGAAGCCAAAATATGAAGAAATATGAGGCTCTGGCTCAAGACGTTTTAGAAAATAACAGTCGCGATAACACCGTGACCGACAGAGCTAAAGAGGTGGGATAGTGGAGTGTGAGCGGAGAGCAGTGTGATGTGTGGTGACATTGAGAGGATCCTCGTACACAGCCGACAGGGACCCTTAATTGCCGGAGAGACTCTGTGTAATCAGTGTGTGTGTGTGTGTGTGTGTGTGTGTGTACATGATGCCATTAAAAGCTTCTCTTTGCAACATTTGGTACAAACAAGATGTAGATGAACTCAAGAGCATTTCACATTTGCCACTGATAACACACCATGTGATCCTCTGTGTGTGTGTGTGTGTGTGTGTGTGTGTGTGTGTGTGTGTGTGTGTGCGTTTGGGCGTGCGCGCGTGTGGTGCTTGCTTTGCCTCAGCTTAATGGGCCAGACGTTAGGGTGACAGCTTTCACCAAGGTTACCCCAACTGTATGTGTGGATCATAGCAGATGACACGGCTTGAAACGTTCTGGAAAATGTAATTGAGGTCTTGTTTGTCATCCGCCTGCATAAATATGGCCTAATTTGCCTGGCTTTAAAGGAATATAACACAAACAAACCACCTTTAATGAATGCCTTGCACATCTCCGGTGCTACAAAGGGCAGAGGTGTCGAAGCAGAAGAGTCACTCGATGCGTAAACACACGGCTGCTCTGACAGCCAACACAACATGGCTAAAGGGCAAATGTGGCAAAACAGAAGGAACATATTGCTAGCCACTAACTTACCATGTAAGCGCGGATTTTTTTCACACACACACACACACACACACACACACACACACACACACACACACACACACACACACACACACAGTGATAATACACACACACACATATTATACACACACACACACACACATATTATACACACACACACACAAAGTGATAGCATGGATAAAAATGTCCTACCTCAGTGTTATGACTTAATAAGCAAGCCATCTAGATTGTTTAGTTTTGCTTCCACACACACACACACACACACACACACACACACATACATATATATATATATAGTGTGCCTTCGGAGTGATTTGCATAGGCCACGCCCCCAACTCAGTCATTTTACGGTCATTATGCGCTGGTGTCCTTACTGCTCAGCATCACTAAGTTTGATGAACTACTCTGAAGGTCGGGAGGCGGACAAGAAGGGGGTGCTGGGTGGCTCCTCGTGACACACACCCACACACGCGTACATGCACGCGCACACACTATACATACTGTACACGCCCATATGGCTTTAATGAACAATGGTGTGACGGTAAGAAAACAAAAATAATAATAACAACAACAAAAAAACACTGTGTATTGCAATTGTCCACTTACTCTTAGGTTTAGTTATTATTATTATTATTATTATTATTATTTAATACATAAATTTCCTGGCGTTATATTCACTCTTTTAAGTGCAGTATTGAATACAGCTGCATAAGGCCTGACATTCCTAAGTCAGTAATCTGTTAAACATGTCTACTTCAAAAGCTTCGGTTGAATCACATGATACAAAAATAACACATTATCTCACAGCACTCAACAGCCGTGCTATAAACTGCATGCTCTGCTTTAGTTAATTAATTTCTTTAATTTTACACCCTTCATGCACACTGACATCAGTCTCTGGTTTGTACGTTTGTGAGTGTGTGTGTGTGTGTGTGTGTGTGTGTGTGTGCATGTAGAAGAAACGTACAGCTCTAGACCCTGAGGTCTATTACAGCCCCCATTTTATTACCCATTACCAGTGGGGTCATTAGAGGGGAGAGGGATTGTACTCTTCTTAACCTATTGATCACAGTAACTACTGGTGTTTAATCCTCCACTGAACGAGCTGCGATCTGCTTAAGCTACGCCAGGGCACTTAGAGTGAGAAATATCACCACAGACATTGTGACCAGGCCACTTCACGCTCAAGAGAGATGGAAAGGTTGTTTTCCGTTCGGAGACCCGTTTCTTTCTCTTTTCCTTCGACGAGACAGCGAACGGGAATAAGTGCCCATGTTCAACGAGAAGGTGCAGATAATGTATAATCTAAGGCACGAATGTGATTGAATAAAACATTTACTAGTGTGTTAGAAGGGCGAACCTTGATGCTTGACATTTATGAACTATGAAAACCCGGGTGTAACAACTACACATTAATGCTACAGTATATCTATATCTGTTTCTAAAAAAAGAGCCAACTGTATGTACAATGAGATATTAGTACTGTAGCTTTCTGACCACTAACACACACACACACACACACACACACACACACAAACACACTTGCATACAAATACACATGCCAACACACAAAGGTATAAACAGTACTCCTATTAAAAGTATTTGTTTGTTCACGGCGCAGACGCTGATAATGTAATTTTTTTTAATCAAGCATTTTAAACATTGCATTTTTATTAAATGAATCATTATTAAATGAAATAATATTTCAATATTTCAAAAATGTTTCATCTATTTGTACAGACATTCTATCCTACATTATATGCCATCCAGAAAAAAAGGAGAAAAAAACCTTCATTTTTTCTGTATCAAACTCACAACAATCAGAAGCAGAAAAGCAAAATGTTCAGCTGAAGAGCAGGCTACAAAGGCTACCTGCACACAGCGCATTCCCTTTCTGTGTTTGTGTGCGTGTGTGTGTGTGTGTGTGTGTGTGGGTCTGTGTGTGTGTAAAGGGGAGGGCACACTAAGAAAAGGACACTAGCAGGGCAAATGCCAGCCTAATGAGAAAACATCTGACACCCATCTGACTCACTGATACTGTCTTAATGAACACTGTGTGTCCACAAGAGCGAAAAGTCTCTGACACACAGTGAGAACAAGACAGAGAGAGAGAGCGAGAGCGAGAGAGAGAGAGAGAGAGACTCTCTTGGTGGCAGTGGCAATTAAGATGAATGGTCCGAAAAGTGAAAATGAAAAGTGGGAACGACTTCAATGAAAACCATCTTAAAACGGTGAAGTGGCCGCACGGGGCACACACAGGTTGGAGAGGGTGAAAGTGCTTTGAAAAAAAACAAAACAAAAAAAAACAAAAATATATATATATATATATATATATATATATTTTTTTTTTTTTTTTAATGCTCCATGGTGTCATCTTGTTTTGTCAAGACATCAAACGGAATGGTGAAGAGTAGCAGAAGAAGCCCTTGAGAAATCAGAAAAGTCTGTTTTGTGTTTGAAGCCGGCATGGGCTTTACCTTTGTCTGTACGGACTCGGACATGAGCGCCACTCGTCTCCGAGAGGCTGCGGAAACGGGAATTTCACACTCCGCCTCACGGCACGGCCGAGCAGACCGGCATAATTAACCCGCCGATGAGGATGGGACGGTTCTCATTTACATCACACGACTGTATTTATCTCATCAGTTTGGAATTATTTTCCACATTCTTGAACAATGCTGGATTTTTTCAAAACTATGGAATATGGTATAGGTAATACATATATATGGAATTAGGTAATTGAGGAACAACAACAACAGTCAGTTGTTATTTTAAAGGTCAGCTGTTCTGGAATAGTTCTTGCAAGAACAGTATTGTCAAATGCATTTACAAAACCTATCAAGCACCATGATGAAACTGTCTCTCATGAAGACCTTCACAGGAAAGCAAGACCAAAACTTACCTCTCCTGTAGAGAAGTTCATTTAGAGTTACCAGCCTCAAAAATCACTAATTAACAAATAGCACCTCAGATTAGAGGCGTTATGAAGTCTTTACAGATCATGAGTAGCAAACACATCTCAATATCAACTGTTCAAAGGAGATTATTGCGTATTTTGCACGCCTTCAGCATTGATTTATAATGTAGAAAGAAATAAAAATCAGGAAAAACCACACTCTTTCTTCTGCTACTTATGTCCCTCTAGTTAAATAGGGCCTTCAACACACACACACACACACACATACGCACACACAGGTTTCAGATGCCCTATACCCCTCTATTAATTGTGTCCTCATGTTAGTTCACACACTTTAACCACACAGCATGTGAACCTTCCCTTTACTCATGCACTCACTCAGCCTTGTGTCATTCCTTTAGAATAAAAAAAACTAAATGAAAACCTCAGCATACAAAACATCCCTCCCTTACTCCTTACCCTTTCTGAATGTTACCTTAACCAACATTTAATATGGTTTCCATTTTCCCAAATCTGCAAGCTTACGCAACAGTACATGTGCTGTCAGCCGCATCACTGGCATTGTCAGAAATTTAATTAAGATCACAAGCCTTGCAAATCCATCCTCCATCAAACCGAGAATTTGCTGCGGGACAATTGCCGCTCACGTCCAGCGCAGCTAGGATAGTTTCCACTGCCACGGCACGCCGGTCGCGACGCTAATCCGTGTCTCCATGACGCCAGACGACGGCTGAGCTGAACCTTGTCTCATTCTGATTTATGCCCGTGTTGTGATGTTTGTCTTTTTAGAGGCGTGAATCCAATTAGAGCTGATAACAGAGAGGAGACACCGCTGATGGCTGGGGGGAGCTGATTGAAAACAATGAAGATGGATCAAATGTCTGTGTCTGGCCAGTGTAAAATGTTCTGCTGTGGAGTGTGTGGTTAAAAATAACACAGTGATTACTAGACAACATGACGGTAGAGTACTTGCTCAAAGTTTTCGCTAAAACGAATGAAGAAAAAAAAGTGATTGAAAAATCATACAATTGACCAAAAGGGCGTTCGTGTCAGAGGAGAGCATCCTGGCAGAGGGTAAAGAAGTAGAAAGCTAACGAGTGAGGATGCTCTCTGGGCCTTTTCTTTTTGAGTGTTGATGGCGTGAGGGAACAGAAGGGAACAGCTGGCACCGTGTGTCTCACTGCCGAGCTATTCTCGATTTTCTACAGATGCTGCAGACTGAAACATTCGAAACCATGCACGCAAACCTACGCTTAGATTTTCGCCTTTCGATCACGCGCTCTCGCACGCTGCTTTAGTACTTTGGTTTGTGGAGTGCAGCGGTAATGACAGGTGCTGGTGATGGTGGCGTCATGGCGCGCTGATGAGCAGCACGAATGCAGGCAGAACTCTAACGCACTGCTGATGAACAATAAATCAACTCTGATTACAGAGTGCCGGCGAAATCATCCGTCTCTTACTCGGTCCTGAAGCATGAGGCGCAGCTGGAGAGTATTAGCCCCCGGACCGCACCAAGCTTCGTCTAGAGTTTCCACACACACACCTTTACACACACTCTCTCCCCTTTACTTGCCTCCCACTCACTCTCTCGCTGCCTGTCCACGTCCCAGCGCAGCAACGGGCTGCCAGTCTAAACACTGACAGCGCGCTGCAATCGCAGGCTAGAGGGAGGAAACGAGCAGCTGACAGCTTTAGCACTTCAGCATCGTGAGGAAGAAATGTAATAACAGCATGCTGACAGTGAAATTACGTGCAATATTTATTTCTCAAATTCGTGGAAGATCTAATGGGATTTGAAATCAGGCAAATCTAAACCGCCAAAAGTTCAGTGAGGTAAGTGTGTATTGTGTGTGTCTGTGTGTGTCTGTGTGTGTTTGTGTGAGAAGGAGTGAGAAAGTAAGTTGGTATATAGCCCTGAAACTTTGCCACACATTCCTGCTGCCTTTGGAGTGCACACACACACACACACACACACACACACGAACTATACAAAGGCATGCGACTCTGTTCATCTGAATGATACACACCACAGATTAGGGCAGCCCTTTCACCCCCAGCTCTTTTAACCCTCAGCCTTTCTCACATAGCATGCAAATTCGTGTACACACACACACACACACACACACACACACACACACACACACACACACAGTTTTTTTTTTCCAACTGAACCCAAGTTTCTTAAAAAATACAAAACCAAACAACTAGGACAAAATAAAAACACAGATAACAAACTACATCACCCTTTAAACATCTGCTTCCAAAAGCAGATGTGAACTCTAAGTGTGTTTTATTCTACAGGTGATGAGGGGTCCCGTCTGAGCCGAGCCAGATTCTACAGCTATCCAGCATGCACACGCCTCCACATGCACACACACATATACACACACACATACTCACACACACACACACACACACACACACACACACACACACACACACACAAATTATTTTTCCCAGGAAAAAAATGAAATTGTTCCTTCTAAAAAGAAAATCAGAGAAGAAAAAAGAAAAGAAAGCAGACTGAATTAAAGAATCAATCATATTGACAAACCTGACAAACTCCATTTAGCTGGCAGGGTAAACAGAGGCAGAGCGCCGGGGCCGTTCAGAGAATCGAGGAAGACGAGAGAACCGGAGTCTCGGAGCATAGAGCGAGGGAGGGAGAGAGAGAGAGAGAGAGAGAGCAGGAGAGAGAGAGAGGTGTTTACAGCAAGAGCATGTGTGTGTGTGTGTGTGTGTGTGTGGTGTCGCGTCTCAAGCCTTCTTCCCGGGGATACGGACAGATTGCATGCGCGAGGTTGCTGCCCGACTGACAAGATACAAAACTATCCAATCAACCACGCCCTTTCTCCACCAATCACAAGCTGAGCTCTAAACATAATCAATTCAAATGGGGACACAAGCAGCAGCAGCAGCGGGGGCCGCCGCAGGCTCTCTCTGTGTGTGTGTGTGTGTTGGGGATTGGTGGAGGGGGGGGCGAGTGCAGGTGAAGCAATGTCTTTGTGTGGGCCACTAGAAAAAAAAAAAAACAACAAGAAGAAAAAAAAGGCAGCAGAGTTGACGGCTGTTAACCCTGTGACCTGAACGGGGGTTCGCTGCGTGCTGGTGGAACAATGAGAGTCTGAAGAAAAGAGTCCCTTCCCTTTAATTAAACAACAGATAACTAAACACAACTATCTGGCCAAAAGATAAAAAAGGTAGAGAGGGAGAGAGAGAGAGAGAGAGAGAGAATGAGCTACCTTTGTATCAGTCTTATTGTTCTGGTTTACAACAACACACACACACACACACACACACACACACACACATAAAAAGCTCTATTTCAAATGACAGAAAAGTTGTGACATCTATATTTATGGGAATCGTACAGTATTTGATTAGAAAAATAATTAAAAAATGTGTTGTGTTGATTTCCCTTCAGGAACACTAATGTGTTGTGAGGTGTGTAAATACGAGAACCGAAGGCCCGGCCTTTTTCAAACACAGCTGACTAAAAATCCCACTCGGCCAAGAAGGCTTCATGAAACACGATTCACTTCTGACCACGTGCACAACCGCTGGGTGGACGGAAAGGTGTGGAAGAGGTCTCACACACACACATATACGCACTACACATCCTATATTATCCTGGACATCACTTATTCCCAAGGAACATAAAGAATAAATATATACATACACATAACGAAACATGGTTCTGCCCCCTACTGGCTAACTCTGTCTCACTAAATATGAGTCCACATTAGAAGGAAGGATTGATTACACTCGTTTTCTCTCTGCACTGAAGGACAGCGGTTATTTTAGACGTGATCCACCACTGCTGTCTTTCTCTTACACCGTCTGCAATGCTGCTGCTTGTCTTCTTATCGTGCACTTACATTACTGATTATTGACCATCACAAAACGGTATTCATTTTAATACATCATTTAATGTGTCATTTATATAAATAGATCACTTTTATACACACACTGTATTGTGATAATTATTATACTGGTTAAATCTGCTTTTAAACCTGAATGTAAAAAAAGAATGTAATTAGCACTGACCCTACATGACTCCAGTAAAAGCACGACTAATAGATATAATCAAGTGTTGTATTTTTATTTTTTTCTGTGTTAAAAAAAATATTCCTTGGCACAAATCTCAATGCCGTGCACCCACTTTGCAAAATGCATAAGCAAAAATGAAACCCGCAAAAAAACCCAAACAAACAAACAAACAAACAAAAGAAAAAAAAACCACAAACGGCATGCAAACTCACCAACTACTGCAACAAATCATATTTCTGGCCCATGGCCCTGAAATTTCATTGTAGGTAGACAAATTCTTACCCCTTTAATCATGTAAGGTAAGCATGAACATTAGGGTTTTGTACTTTATAGTAAGGAATAAAAAAGTATAAAATATGGAATAAGTATTTAATCCATGAAAAGTAATAATAAAAAATTGCATATAAGTACATATATGTTTTATCCCCCATTTAATAGAAACAGCATGGTGAAGGCCAATGCCTTATTTAACAGACACACAATGTGGCATTTCGTTCACAGATTCCATTAAAGAGTTTTTTTTTTTAATAATTGTTTTATTATTATTTATTATTTATAATTATTTTACAAAATCTGTGACCTTTAACAAATCTAGAGTATATCTCTGTGAAATGCTGCCAATGCTTGATTATACATGGTTTAATTGCCTTACTCTGATTTCAATTCATATGCAACAATAAACTGAGTGCACTAAACACCGCCCCCTCTTAAATAGACCAATCAGGACAAGCGCTCGTTCTGGACGACCTACATCAATTATTGACTGAAAGACCTCAAGTGTCAAAACTGACATATCTTACTGAATAAGCAAATGAAAGAAAGACTCTTCATTGTGTCTCTGACAAGTGCCACAAAGAGACACACACACACACTCACACACACAAAGTGAAGCCAGCCAAGACTCTGGGCAATACTGCATGAAAGCATGCGCATGCTAACACACACACACACACACACACACACACACACACACACACACATACGCACACACACGAAGAAGCCAAGCTTGCACCCACATTTGCTTACATTTACACATATGACCAACACACACACACACACGCACACACACACACACACACACACACACACTTGTCCATGGGCCGTCTTCTCCCCGGGGTAGCATGTGGGCATATTCCCAATAAAACACCTTCTTAGCAGTAATAGGCCACTGTTCTCATTTCACTGCTCCCAGAGGCCTCATGATAAATTTAGCAGCTCGAGCCTGCGCAGTTCCTCTGCATTTCCTTCCTCTGTCTTCTCTTTAAGTAAAAAAGATAAAGAAGATAATGTCATTTTCCTCAGTGCACCTTAACCTGCGTTAGGTTCTGATACATGAGATCAGACACTAAGCCTTGTGATATGCCTAAACCCCAAGCCAAGGTCAGTGCAGCCGGTATTAACCAAGACAAATGCTGTTCTTATGTTAGAAATGTCTGATGTGACACATCACACATGGCGTGACCATTAACAATGCTGTCCTTTTCAATCGGAATGTAAGCATGCGTCGTTTAATGGACGTCACGTTTAAAGATTCTGCCTCTTGCAGGACCTTTCCTTGTGCAGCAAGAACATTTTTAATCTCTCCTCTGACTAAACTAAATCTGCTGTTTACTTAAAGAGGGCTGAACTGAGCAGGTGTGAAATTTAACAGCTAACAGCTGGCGTTCAGGGCGACAACCTTCATCTCTAGGAGTGTGCACACACACACACACACACACACACACACAAACAGACATACATATATATATATATATATATATATAAACACACACAAACACACACACACACACACACACACACACACACACACACACACACACACACACACTCCTCTTAACACATCACACACACACACACACACTACTATTAACACCTCACACACACACACACACACACACACACACACACACACTCCTCTTAACACACACACACACACACACACACACACACACACACACATACGCACATACATACCCATTTTCAAATTCAAATTTTATTTGTCACATACAGTCATACACAGTACGAAATGCAGTGAAATGCTTAATTTGAAAGTCTGGCCACACCTGCTCAAAGAATGGATTTCTTCATATAGGTTTACAGTATAAAAATAATAATAATAATAATAATAATACAGAAATTAACAATATGAAGAAAATATAACAGGTACTAACCTCACTATTTAGAAAGATTTCAAATGTACAGTAGGTCTGTGTAAAAAATGTCTTCTGAACAATGAAAATACATGAAAAGGGTTTTTTGTTAACCTCATGTACATCTTGTAAATATAACAACTGGACTAATATTAAAGAAAGAAGCCGGCATAATGAGTGCTCTGTTTCTTGTGTTCTCCCTTTAGTGATCAACTTGTACAGCTCCGATCCTTACAACAACCGATGACACAAACCAGCCAAACCGTCGGGTTTTTCGCAATACAATATTAAAATCATAGTTTTCTCGGCGAGCCGTTTGCTGACGGGACCAGAAACTGAAGTTCGGCTTTCTTCAAGTTCTCGCTCACCTGTGGTTTTCGCTTAGTCAAACCAGGAGGTTTTTCTTCTTCTTTTCTTTTTCTTTTTTGCTCAGTGCCGTACAGGATAAATTGGGTGGGTGGGGAAATTTTGTTTGCCTCATTACAATGTGATTGATTCATAGCGTGCACGTTATTGACTCATATGCTATTTTTGGAAGCCTTATAAAAAAATAATAATAAAAAATTCCTATTTTTAAGAGAAAAAAATTAATAAAAAGCCACATGCCACCATATTTGAAAAAGAAGTTCAGACAGTATTAATAGCTAGATAGATAGATAAATAGACAGACAGAAATTCAGATGCACGCTTTGACATTTTGTACAACAGGACTCTATGCAAGTCAGTAGGAGCTCACTGTTGTATTATGGACAAACTATTCTATGATTTGGGGTACATTCCTGGCCTGTTGATGATAAGTATATTTATTCAAAATTTTTCTTGAAAATTATCATATTTTACCGGCAATTGACAATTTCCTTGTTTCAAAATAATAAGAGTTAAGAAAAAGTATTTAAAATTTTATTTCAAAATACAAAAAATTATATTTTTAAATTGAGTTTCTCATTTAAACAAGTTAAATATATCAAGTGACCCGCATCACTTGATCTCTTTCTTCTCTGTGGCTTTCATTTTACACACACTGTGGTAAATCTTCTTTCAGTTTTTGACATATTATATCGATAATATAATATATCGATAATAGCACATTGTCACTGAGTATACTAACTGACCGTCTGCTATGCTACGTACACTGTTATGATAATTCTTTATGATTTTAATTTAATTATTTGTTCAAATATAATGTTCAACTTTTGATTAAAACAAGACGTAGTCAGCCAGGCAAGTCCTACCACTGAAATTATGAAGCAAAAAAGGAAAAGACCACATTAGAGTTAAGAAAAATATAGTGTATAGTGTTAAGAAAAATAAAAAACAATGTTACCGGATAGTGTACATACTGTAATCATGTCGAGAAAACTATTTATATTAAAGGTTAGCATCTCGCAGATATGTTGCACTGAATTAATTTATTAATTTGAAACACTATTTATTCTAATGAGAAAAAAAAGAGAAAAAGTGTTTTTGCACTTGAAATGTTCTCCGAATTATAGAATGACACACCAAACACCACAAGTCAGGACGTTTAACGCGTGCAGTGACTGTTCGCTAATATTTTCGTCTACTGACAGCTGGCAACCTCAGGGGATGTACTACTGACAGGAAAAAGTGATCGCGGAAAAAAAAACAGAAACACACATAGTGAGAGCTGCAATGACAAAGTGACAGACAGTAGTGATCAAACAAGAATTGTTTTTTTTTTCTTTCTCTCTTTATGTGTGTTTGAAACACCCTACTTAACCATGACCTGTGACTGTGTCACACCCGCAAACCTCCTTGAACAACAGCTGGTATTTCGGTCGCAAGTATCTCAACTAACCTCTGCCAGCCATCGGATCCATTTCACTATACAATCACATCCGACACTCCCTTAAACACACAACACCCTGTTAGCCTCTTCTTTTACCTGTGTATATCTATTCACAAATGCCCCCTGGAGCACAGACAAAAATCGCTCTGCAGGACAAACGCAGCGGTACTTGAGGAAAGACCAGAAGGGGTAGGGTGTTAGGAGATATGCGTTATTGGAATGCTGCGGGAAGAAATCATTACGGATGAAATGAAAAGGTCTTGAGAATGGCACTGCGACTTTAAGAGGCGACAGTAATCTGATGGTGATCTGAGTGTGAGATGACTTTTTGCCGACAGAGGCGTCCAGAACAGTCCCTGATGTGCCGCTCGCATTAAGCGTAATGCGTTGGTACAATGTGACAAGGCTAAACAATGAGCGGGGAAATGATGCGCTGGTACAGTCCCAGATGGAGCGCTTGGAGAACGTGTCACTGGGATGTTGAGAGGAGATGTACAATACACTCAAATGTGCACCCAAAACTGTCTTCTGAGGGACTAGGAACTGGTGTACTACATCCAACCATAACCCTGAGGTTCTTCCCAGAAATGAAAAAGCAAACCTTCGAAATTCTTATTTCTTCTTAACCATTAAAAGACACTCACTGAAATACGTCGAAATTGAAAATTTCTAAATCCAAGTTTTGTGTGATATTTTTAAAAAAAATTAATTGCTGCCATTTTTATTTTTTAAATCTTGTATTTTTAAAAATAGTTAAAAAAAACACAGAAAGTTAAAGGCAGACTTTAAAGGTTCAGACCACCCAAATTTCTTTCTATGTATTAAGTTTTTTATTTTATTATTTTTTTAAATATCCCCCATTTGATTTGATTATTATTATTATTATTATTATTATTATTAGTCAATTATTTATTCATCTTCTATACAGTACCTCTTATACTGTACAGGGCCGTAGGGGCCTGGAGCCTATCCAAGGGGACACCATGGACAGAGTGCCAATCCATCGCAGGGCAAACACAACACACAGGGGACTGTGGGAAGAAACAGGAGTATCCGGAGGAAACCCACCAAGCACAAGGAGTACATGCAAACTCCACACACACAGACCTGAGGCGGGAATCGCACCCTCAACCCTGGAAGTGTGCTTATTATTATTATTATTTTAGATTTTTGTTATAACGTCCCCTACAGGATGCTATGCTGTCTGCCAATCTGTGAGTAGTTTAGAGCACATCTCCTATAGGATAAAAAAAAATAATAAGTAGAAGTCAGTGTGGCGATACATGAAACACCACACAAAGAAATCGAGATGTATAACTGAATCGACCCCCCGCCCCCCCATCTATAGTTTCTATTGTATATCTGTGCTTTGGATGCCTTCATTCAGAAATGAAGCTTCTGGTCTCTATTCAGAAATGGACGTTTAACATTAAAAGATTAAAAAATGTCATAAATACCAAGTAAAAATGGGTTAGGTCAACTTGCATTATACGGATCAAGATCATGAGATTATGTCATTCTTTTAACTTTCTTTCCTCGTATCCTCTCGCCGGCCTCTCCTCAGCTGGACTGAGTAAGTCGGTGCTGCTGGATCTGTCTGGAAGTTCTGGCCCAGCTCCAGAGAACCCCAGCAAACCGCACTGCTAATGGCTTACAGATTGCAGCACCGTGGTGTACATGTGTCAGGACAATGCCATGGGTCTATGAAAAAAAAGAATAGAGTGAAAAAAAAAAGGACTGAGTCAGGCCCCAGCACCGTGTCATGTAGCGCTCTATAAAGAAGTGTGTGTGGGAGGGTGCGGTAAATATACTCGGTTTCCATCTTCATGAAAGGACATTATCATTTGACCCCACTTGGCCTGGTGGAAACTCTATATGGTCATGAAAGACAGAGACCACCGTCAGAGTGTAACTGGCGGGAAAATATATAGATGTTAGTTTGCTAAAATAGCCATTTGTAAATGACATTTGCTGAGGGGAAAAAATCTTCACATTGCCAATTGCAGCCTTTTTCGCCTACAAATATGAATGCAATATGCACTGCACTGCAAATCATTTTGCCTTCACTCAGGAAGGAAGTCATAAAACCTCATTTATAAAAAAAAAAAAAAGGGAATTTTTTTTTTTTATTTGCTTTTCCTGGTTTTCAGGTGTACCAGTATCCAGGAGACAAGAAGAGCTAAGAATAACTTATTTATAAAGCCTCCTTATTGTTTATCTTTATGTTCATGTAAAAATGGAAAGCTTCATGCAAGATTTTGTGCACATGCTTGAGAGACAGTTGCCAAAATAATGCATACAACGTGCTGCACTTTGACTAAAGCAACAAACCGCTCCTGTCTTAGCATGGATACCTACACCTACACGTACACAGGCCTGTTCTTTAATTCTCTAGACCAACCATGAAAAGCCCATGCTTATGTACAGTAGGAACGTCAGGACTGCTGTCAGGTAAATTTATAAAAGAGAAGTTCATATTCAATCATGTAAAAAAAATAAATAAATAATACAGAAAAATGACCATTATTCCAAACTGGGATAAGCTGAGTGTTTTTCACCGGAAGTGGTCTCCCTCCCGTCAATGGAACGTCATCAACGCAGCTGCGTGTCATATAATCCTCGGTAGGCGCTGCCTGCTTTCCCGCCGCGCCGTGCGGTACCACGCGGTTAACCGTGCTGTCTTCCTCGATTCTTTCTTTTTTTGCTTTCTTTTCTTCCCCCTCTTCTTTCTCCTCGTTCCATGGAGAGGGTGGACTATCAACGAGGGTCTGCAAGTGTTGTTTCTAATTACCTATTTCTCCACTCCTGATCCTGTGGCGGGCATAATTAGTTACCTGGGGCTGCAATCCAATTTGAAGTGATGACAAGAGAGTGATCCATGAAAAAGTAATAAGTTAAATCCAATTTCAGACTGCCTCTAATTAAATGCACATGGAACTAATGACTCAAACCCTAGCATTTCGGTGATAACCGTAATTAGCAAAGAGGGAGTTGCACTCGTTTTCTCCATCACTCTCTCCCTCTCCCTCTCTCTCTGCTGTAGGTATGGCAGGAATGTGCTGTGGATATTACTTTTAATTACTTGTGTCAGTTTTTTCTGGTAATGTTATCATTTTTGATGAGTCTTGCACGCGTCAGTCCGTCAGCCTGTCAGGGTGGAAGCTGTGTGTTAGCATTGTTGAGTAAATTAGTCCAATCAAAAAGGTGACTAGTAACTACAACTTTAAAAAACCTTTTGGAGTGAAACTACCATTTATTTACACACAGTACCCTTCTGTTAAAGAAAGAAAAACCCACATGAGTCACTGAAATAACTTGAGACTGACAAAGTAATAATAAATAAAAATTTACTGAAAATTAACTAATGAAAATCAGCTTTTAAATTATGTGTCAAAAGGAGCTTTTTAAAAACAAACAAAGGAAACTTGCCTGCAGATAAAGAAAATTAGAGACAAACAAGTACGGGCTATAAGACCTACAGGCTGTAAGATCTTCATGCAGCACAGTAACTCAAGACTATCAAACCATTCAGGAATGAAATGTGCTGCCCAGCGTCAGAAGGCTTGGTCTCAGTGGGAGATCATGGGTCCTCCAACAGGATAATGTCCCAAAACACATCAGCTAAAAATGAATGAAGGATGGCTCACCCACGAATGGCTAAGAACAAAAGATTGGATGATTCTAAAGTGGCCTTCTATGAGCTCTGATCTAAATCCTATTGAACTGAACTTATGTTATAGTCTTTATATCTAAAGCCTATTGAATCCGTTCTTTATATCTACGTAAATCCTACTGAACCATTGTGGGTTTTTCTCTCTTTAAAGAAAAGTAAGTACCAACAACATTGTCAACGTGTATGGACCACTCATTAAAGGCCAAAACAGTAATACCGCCTTTATCATTCATTGCTCCAGCATCCAGTTCTGATGCTCGCTTGCCCACATTGTTTTCCATTTCAGACAGGGTTTTGCATTGGTGCTCTACCTGGGCTGCAGGTACACAGCCTCATGCACAGCAAGCAGCGATGAACTGTGTTCTGACACCTTCATATCATAGCCACTATTTAGCTAAATACTACATCCTGGTTAATTTACTGGTTACTTTTCAACACCATTGAAGAAATTCCACTTGTTGACAGGAGCCACTGTTTTGGGACAATCCATGGTATTCATATCACAGTCCCCGAGTAGTAAAGTGCAGTGGTAAAGTGCTCGCCCTATCACCTGGAGATCGCTAGTTTGATTCCCGGGCGATGCTGTAGCTTCTCGCAGCCGGGGGTCTAGAGAGAGCTGATTGGCCAAGCTCTCTCAGCGGGGTGGGATGGGAGGCACTTAGCGCTCTCACATCAATCACGGTTCTAAAGCCGGTCATGGGCATCTGTGATCTCACTTAAGTGCAAGGAGCGGATAGCGGTGTTAAGCTGTTATGTCATCCCCAACGGTGTGTGAACGAGCAGATCGAAAAGATGAAGTGGGCGGTTCAGAAGTTTCGGCTTCGGCCCTCCCACAGAAGTAGCCTTAACACGCCTCCAGTGGCTGTAAGTTATAGCTGATGTGTGTATAAAATTACATTAAAATTGGGATAAAAGTTAAATAAATTTAAAAACTGCCCATTTGTCAAGTGTATTTGCAAAACCGATTAAGCACAATACTGTTACTAACTATTAAAAGGAGATTACTGCATATTTTGGAGACCTTCAGCATTATTTTACAATGTAGAAAGAAATAAAAATCTGAAAAGACCATTGAATTAGAAGGTGTGTCAAATCTTTTGAATGGTAGTGTAAAATATACATATTTGTGGATACTGAATAAATGCAGCAAACTTTTTGTGCATTGCTAGAAAATCTTCAAAATCTTATAAATTTTTGTAACATATTGTTCATCAGGGAATATGTGGAATAGTGAAATAATACTCACATCACCTATTCACATTTTCATGTTATATCATCTACTCATAGATGATGCACCTGTTGATCAGATATTGCAGCAACGAAGTATAAGGGAACGTCTCCGGTAAGCCAGGAGGGCACACTGCCAGCTTTAAATTTTATGACCTATCATTGGAATGCCAAGTGTTTAAAGGTGCTCTACCGGGGCTGCAGGTACAGAGGTAAGATCTTTTTCTGTCATTTAACATCACATCAGGGATGTACTCTGGCTATTGAGTCACAATGACACAAAATTAGTGACACATTACACAAGTCGTATGTCCAATTTCTCATGTACTGTATTTTGCGGTTGTTTTTCCAACAAAGCTGGATGGAAAATCTTACTTAAAAAGACATAAAAATAAATGAACACCACATAATATCAAGTAAAATCATCTTGAATTTAGGCGAATTTAAACAATATTTCTGTTAATTAGATGAATGAATATTACTAAGCTAATTTCTACATATTGGTCTTTCATTCTTGACGGACAATTTTGCTTATTTCTTGAAATGTTAAAATTTCTATTCCTCTAAATAATCTTGCAATGTAAAATATCTGCTAACTTTAGAATTACTCGAGACGTCTGCACTTGCTAAGAAAATCTTTAGCGGTGCTGAAGTTTCTCAAGCATGTGCAGCCAGTGCACATTTTTCTTTCCTTTTTTCAGTTATAAACACACCAGTGCAAAGTTGTCTCGATTCGTCAACCCTTAAGGAAATGGAACAGAACACAATGTAAAATGATGTCTCAAAAACTGAACTGGATCAAAAATTATTAACTTTTTTTTTCCTTTTTTGTCTGCTACAGTTCAACAAGCGGGGATTCTCCCATCAAAAATGCACTCATTATATGGATAATTATGTTAGGCTGTTTTATTAAACAGCTTCAGTTTAAGGTCTTAATTAAGTGGCTGGTGTATTACCAGGAGACTCTCTAAACAATGTGATGTGCATGGATGATATGAGCAGAACAACAAACCCAATTAAAGCGAAGGTTTAGAACGGCAGAGAGACACGCATTCATTTGCACTTTTGCCTAACGCAAGGAGAAATGCGATCCCTGAATTATTTTTTTTTAGATCAAGCCCATAGATCAAGTCATTTACCGGCTGCTTAGCAACTACACTACACCACGCAGAGAGGACGCATCCTTTGATGGGGTAAAAAAAAAAAAATAAAAAAACACACACAGCAAACGCGTGCATGCACAGAGCCAAGCTGTCTCTTCAGTGGCCTGAGTGTCAGGTTGACTGTGGTCTCTGTATTTATTAATAAATTAGAATTTTAAATAGGGCTTGGTGTCTTCTTCTCATGGGTAGAAGGTCCTGGCCACCACAGTCTACTTCTCATGACCTCCAACACACCAGACTTGAAGAAGGTTTCGGTTTGATCCACATTCCGACAAATATGCACACAATGGAAAGGTCAACATAGCCATATTGTATCCATTTCTTTCCCCAAGACACATCATCACAAAGCTTAATAAGGCACTAAAGATGCGTGGTCGTTAAAAAAATAAATAAAAAAAACCAACCCTCCCACCCTATGGAGACATTATTAGACGTCCTCTATAGACGCGTATAAGCAGGAGCGTTGGGTATTAATTACCAAATATGCCCCGGAGTCGTTTGCTATTTTTGCTGTGAAACAAACAACACCCTCCTTGTTCAAACAGGGATAAAGATCTGACAGAGAGTGTGTAGAGGAGAAAGAAGAGACCTGGAATGAGCGCAAATATTGAATCAGACATTGCAAGTTGGACTTGTTTAAAAATGATAGCGGATGGGGAAATAAAGAGGGCTGGATTTGTTTTGCATGACAAAGGCTAGACAAATAGAAGCCCCAGAGCTGAGACTGGGGGTGGGGGTGCGGAGGGGGCGAGGAGCGCCGTCTGCTCTACAGCGCTTCCTGTTGCTGTTGGTAGGAGGTACAGCTAAAAGGCTGGGGAATAAAAACTTGTAGGGATTCAATGAATGCTTTTATAAGACCAAAAAATAAACCTGTCATAGAATATACTGCTTACTTTTTGAAAACAGGTGGTACTAGTTACATAGTCAAGAAAGCTATCAGATCTGTGAGGTTAGAGGTTACACCCATTCATTCACATTCGACTTCACACACACACACACACACACACACACACACACACACACACACAGTACACACGCAGACTCTTGCCAAGAAGCTGAAAACAATCCTAAAAGAGGAATCCGTCAGAAGTGTGTCACAGGCTGCGGTTGATCATGCCATAGTTGCATTTCAAGTGATATCTCTACCAGAGCATGAGCTCATGAGCTGTGTAGTAATGTGCAATCAACAGCCACCGGCCTGCCAAGTTTAATTTCCTGTTTATCTTAAGCAGACTGGTACAATCTGTGCCACAAATAAAATAACACGTACAAAAAGCAAAAAAAAAAAAAAAGTGAGCATGCACACTTAAAGATACAAACATTCACACACAGTTTTTAAATTCTTTAGCCATATGTGCCATCTGATCTGTGTCTGGTATTTTCTTTATGTCAAAGCAATAAAAATATCACAGGACAAACTGTACTGAACTGAGACTGAACTGTACTTCACATATTAAAAATTAAAAAAAGAAGAAGAAGAAGAAGAAAAGAAACTGTCCTACCTGTAATGCAGGCTGCTTCTCGTTGCCTTTGGGAGACTTGATCGTCCCACTTTGCTGCTGCTTTAGAAGGAGATGCCGTGCAACCTGTAGAGCCTGAAAAACAAACAACAAAATAGGTAAAGGAAAAACAGTAAATTTATAGCTTTATATATATATATAAAAGCCAAAAGACATTGTGTTCTGGGCTGCAATGTAGAGAGCGCAAGAATATCTGCACACCAACGGACAATCTTGCTCCTCATCCTGAGTGCTTGCTAACAAATTTACATAGTTTCATT
The DNA here is from genome assembly GCA_030068045.1 of Platyallabes tihoni. Lineage (NCBI taxonomy): Eukaryota > Metazoa > Chordata > Actinopteri > Siluriformes > Clariidae > Platyallabes > Platyallabes tihoni. Next base: position 24,475,018 of record JAQQZS010000036.1, read on the forward strand.
TTGTTGCACATGGAGAACAGTAACAAGCTGACAAAGCAAACAGCTGTGGAAAGATGAAAAAAAAAAGCACACAAAGGGACACAAAATTGATAGTGAGCGAGAGAGCTACACTGTGTTGAAACTAAACACTTCTAATAAACAAGGGATATAAATCTTCGTTCTAAGCTGTTTAACTTCTATCTTTATTCCCGTCTTATTCCTGAATTCTTGACCGAGTCTCAGTTTATAATGCAAATAAAAGCTTTACTGCCGCTCCAAAGTTCTGTTATAGGATGCGGCCTTCTGAGTGGAAAGCAAAATACAGTTGAGTCACATGTTTATTGCTCTGGCTACTCCCTCCGCCCCCGACTCCCACCCCAGCAACGATAAATAATCAAACTTGCCATCCAGTACAAACAAAAGGCAATGGCTGTGCTGGGAAGAGAGAGGTGTTCTGGTCGAGCAAAAAAAAAAAAAAAAAAAAGCACTACCGATACCAAAAAAAGCAAACGCCGCGTTCCCACAGAGTGTCTAGGGTAGATTCACACCTACACCAGAGCAACATCTGAGTAAATAACCAGCTTCATTCTTTCCATTATCCGTGCGCACACACAAACACACACACACACACATACACACACACACACACACACACACACACACAGATGACTCCCCCGATTAAACAAATAGTCGTTGGAACGGCCTAAAAGCCCTGAAACTGCACCTCCGGCGCTGCTCAGCCTCTCTGGTGTGCTGTTTGTTAAGTTTTGCATGTGTGTGTGTATTGTATATGTGTGTGTGTGTGTGTGTGTGTGTGCACGAGTACATAGACACATTTTTATTGATTTTTCAAAGTAATGGTCACGCTGGATATTGTAGTAAATCTCATGAAATGGTGCTTTTGCTGGTACCTGCTAACTGTAGCTTTGGAAATTATCTGTAATGAACAACAACCATCACCAAGCGTTCTGGAGAAGGAAAAAAAAAGTTCTGCTCTATAAAGTTGAGAAGAAAAAAAAGGGGGGGTTTGAAAAGAAAGACGCAAAATGATATGAACACCATTGAGGTGTCACACATCATGAAAATCTGAGTGAAGGGTATAGATCGCTTGGCAGTCACACAGAACAAGCATTGGATATGAAGATATGTCAACATGGAGAACACGAATATCGTAGACAAAAAACGTAGAGAAAGTATCTAATAATAAGGTAGATAAAGTAGACGTATATAAGTGGTCAGGATGGACTGTGTTTTCCAGGTGTGTCACAAGCAAGAGTAAGAGTCACTGAGGCAAAATTCCAGTGAAACTATTGGTTAATAAAAGACATTTTCTTACCAATCAATGACATCTAGCTACTTGTTTTTCTGTTGGCGAAAACATTTCACCTGCATAAGGGACGAGCACCAGAAGAAAATGCACAGATGAATAAACTTGCCACCGTATAAACACAGATTCCAGTATTTTGTACATTATAGCGAGTCATAAATGCTACAGCCAGATCGTAGATATCGACACAGGTGTTTTATTTAAAGTTTCACTGATAGATAATTAAACAGGGGAAGAAGTGATCATGCATCTGCTCATTCACACAATTATCCAATCAGTTCATCATGCGGTGCATAAACTCAATCAGATACAGGGCAAGAGCTGCAGGTAATGATCACATAAAACATAAACACATGGTCTCAGTGATTTTGACATGGCGTGGTTGTTGGTGCCAGACGGACTGGTTGCTGATCTCCTTGGGATTGCCACTGCGTTTCAGTTAGCTGATGCAGAAATCCACAGGGTTCAAATCCTGTCAGTGGGAAACTGAGGCTGCAGGGAACATCATCTGGTCTGATGAGTCTTGATTTCGGTTGAGGCACGTGGTAGGCTTAGAAACTGCCACCAACAGCATGACAACCAACACTCTAGGCTGGTGGATGTGGTGTAATGGTGTGGGGAATTTTTTTCTTGGCACACCCAATCAATTATCGCTTGGACACCACAACCTACTGTTATTAATTAATTGAGTATTGTTTCTGGCTATGTATAATCTCTTCATGGCGAGAGTTTAGCATCTTCAAATGGCTGCTTCCAGCATGGGAATGCACCATGTGACAAAAATGTGACAAAAAGTGAGAGTTGTCTCAAACTGGTTTCATTTACATAACAATGAGTTCAGTGTTCTTCACATGACGTCTCAATCAGCACAGCAACTTTTTGGGATGTGGCAGAACGGGAAGAACGGGAAATCTGTGACTTGTACCTGCAATTGCATGAAAATTTTCCCGGTACGTGAGCGCCATGATTGGAATGCCTGCTTTATGTCTGAAACGCTGGCCTTCCAAAGAGCTCCTTTAATGGCCCAAACATGTGGGAATGGCTTGGAGCTAGGTCAGGACTGTATGGAGGATGTGGCTATAATGCTGAGTTCCTGTAATGTGCGAGTGGCATTTGTTATTCATTATGAGTATAGTTCTCACAGACAGATGCATCTCTTCTGCAAGTTTTCAATGAGTTATCTGTCGCTTTTCAAGGATCAAGTATTACACTTGCTGAATATTCACAGGAACAACCGCAGTGGACTTAATTCATGGACAAACGGCCATCTTGAAAATGTTTGTACCACTGCAATGTTTTACTGCGGCTAAGAGTAATCACTGTACTGTGCATGAAGTCTGCTCAGTAAATGTCAATCGGTTTCACTCATGTGAAATTTGTCCTGGTTTGACTTGAACGGCCAACATAATTTTCGCTATTTTGTACCGAATCTCTATTTCTTAATCTCAAATTTCATTCCTACTTTTAAAAATAGTTTTTAGAGATTACATTGAAGAATCATTCCACCTAGTTTCTCTACAATGGATTTAAAATCTTTAAGTATTGTGAGATGAAACTCTGGTCATATTGGTCAGCCCAATGAGCTGATGTTTAGTCTGAGCCCTTATGAGGTTGATAAACTTGATGCTGACTTGAGGTACTTGGCTAAAACATTCCCCTCTCTCTCTCTCTCTCTCTCTCTCTGTGTGTGTGTGTGTGTGTGTGTGGGTGTGTGTGTGTGTGTGTGTGTGTGTGTGTGTGTGTGTGTCTATCTATCTATCTATATATATATATATATA
>JAQQZS010000036.1:24490248-24508185 GCA_030068045.1 Platyallabes tihoni
AGAGAGAGAGAGAGAGAGAGAGAGAGGATTGCTTTGGTCTTCTTAAACTAGACTAGCATCTAACTAGACGATGGACAGAAGCTTCATTTTCCTTTCACTGGGAAAAAAATATAGAGACAAACAAAAAGAATCACATATTGTTCTCCATAGAAGCACCTGGTATAAACAACATCGTCTTATCGAATAGAACCCTCTAGATTTTCAATTCTGTCCAGGGGAAAGTGTTTCTCCGCCAGCGGACAGGACGAGGAGGACATGCTGGTGGGATCAGACACCTCCAATCTGCACTGTGATGCTCGATGATGTCTCCCCTGCAGCTGCAGGCCTCAATAAACCTTGACGGAAAAATTACGCGGCAAAGCTTACGGGCCTAAAGCAACGTGGGATGAAAATATTAAACTCTGTCAAGTGGCGTGGCAATTTACAGAAGCGCTGGTGGTCTGATTTACCGTGGTTAATGATAAACGCGTCCGTTACAAAGTCCTCGGTGTTGTTAGTGGACGTAAAGCGACTTTGTCACGTGTTAACTTTAATGCTGCGTGTCATATACGATTACATTATACAGGTACGGCAGGTCACGGCATTGCAGTTCACAGATGCCTTCTTTTTTTCACAAATGCTCTGCCCCTTCTTTCATCGCTCTCTCGTTCTCTCACTCACACTCACACACCATTTACCCTCTCATTGCCCTTCTCTCTAGACCAGAAAAAGAGCCACAGCGAATGAGACAAACATAAAGTGAGGAGGCAGCCGGAAATAGCAATGCTCCGAACAACAAGCGCAGCAGAAAGCAAGGGCACGGCATCTATGGAGCGGAGAGAAGGCAAAATGACAGACTGCTGTTCACCTCCATTAGCCACTGAGAGAGAGAGAGAGAGAGAGAGAGAGAGAGAGACAAGAAGAAGAAGAAGAAGAAGAAGAAGCATCCAGGAGCATACAACCTGTGAAAGAATCAGAGAGATCTCTTTAAATCCGGACCGGGCCGTTGCCGCATTAATTCTGGAGGAACCGTAATCTCTCAGGCAAATCAAATTACTCTCATTAACTGGCCAAGGAAACGGCCTCAGTAATAAGTGTGTATAAAAAAAAAGTATTTATTACCAATAATCACCCATTTAAAATGAAGCAACGCAGCCGATGGGTTTTATTTTTTTGCTGATTAAGGGTAAAAATGAGAAACAGGAAAGGGCGTTTGCACACACACACACACACACACACACACACACACACAATGAGAAGTGTCTGTGCAAGGATGACGCAGTGATTAAGGTTGAAAGAATAGAGGCCATATAAGCTTTAAGGACGTTTTTGTGCGGGCAAGCGTGGCGCGACTAAAGCGCGCGCAGCCCATCTCTGTCTAGTTAACACAGCAGAAATGTGACATTCTCCTTTTTAATAACGCTTGACAGCATCTAGGGGTAATTTCCTTAAAAATAAAACCAATTAATTACATCAGAAATGTTAATGGAAAAATATATCAAAGGAGAGATAAATATGATTCGGCGCCATAAAATCAATTAATGGGAGAGGTCAGCGTCTCATTCATTTGCGAGATTAACATAATTACCTATTTTTCTTTTCCTCATTTACTGCTCCATTCATTTGGGACCGCAGCGCTGTCCCTCTATCCCAGTGGAACAAACAGAGCGAGAGCGAGAGGGAGAGAGAGAGAGAGAGAGAGAGAGAGGGGGGCAAGCTGGCCTAAATTAAATATCTCCATCCATACCGAGTGTGAACATTAACACTATGGACACACCATAATTACATTTCTTACTGTGTGCTGTTCGACGGTAAATTATTTTCATTTAGCATTGAAGGCTAGCCCTTTATTCGCTGGTGCGGTATGGAGAAGCCGATTTAATAAAGAACTGAACACGATAGAACTGTTGTGCTAGAGACGTACAGTAACTGTAATCGGTTACACTGATGAACAAAAAAACTCCAGGTTGCTGAAATGTCATGATCAGGGATGCAAATTTTGAATATTTTTTCAAAATCAATAATAGATTTTTTAGAAAAAAATTTTTTATTAATGCTAACAAGGCAAAGTTGATTTTTTAAAATTTTTTTTTACTGATTTAAGTTTTATTAACCCTCCCGATTTATTAAGTCCGATCCACGGATGCCTGATCCTGTAACCCACAGCACCCAAAGATGTCAGAAGTTGTTCTGACAACATCCTGGTGCCTGGACACCTCCGGACACCTCTAGAGGTCTGACCACAGTGCTGAAAACATTTTAATGAAGCTGTGTATCTGTCTGTAAGCGTATTTGCTCTGTGTCATTGATACTGTCATCAAAACCACCTTGTGAGATATAATAAATAAAGAACTAGCGCTCACGCTTTATTTTTTGATCAGTTACTCACGTTTCCTGCGTGCCTCTGTGTGGCAGTGGTCCTAACCTTGTTAAAATACTAAGCAAAATATTTATTTGAATTCGCACATTATTTGTACATCTCCTTTGCAAACCATGAAGAGAGGACGGTGTGCATGTGCGCTGCCTCTGTACAACCCGAGTCTAACCTCAGTGAGAAACCTGGCGGTGACCACAGCTAGAGTCGTGGTTTTCCAGAGGCTCAATTACGTTAAAGCACACTTAGCTACACGAGTAAGGAAAGCGTGCGGATTCTTCGCTCGAATAGCAACAAGCGGCCGATTGTTTTTCTCCCCGCGCCGATGATAAATGACTACGAGCCATCGAGGTGTTTAGAGATTAACGAGCGAGTTAGAGTGTTTAACACACAACAGCTACTTCAGTGAGACCCGATGCTAAGGATCACATAAACACTTTATAAATAGTGGGCTGGGAGGATAATTATTTTGATTGTGGGCTCTCGTGAAGCTCCCCCACTTTAACATCTGTTTGAAATATGGGCTGGTGTGTGCGTGAGGTCGAGCGTTTGTATGTGTTTCTAACTCCAAAAAAACAGACACAGGCAAAAAAAAAAAAAAAGCCCATGTGTGCAAACTTTATATCCATTCTTTCTCCTTTCTCTGTAGCTTTCTCTCGCTCTCCCTCTCTTAAACACACACACACACACACACAAGTTTGTCAGAAGACACAAATATAAATGCGTCTAAAAATGTGTATTTATCCAGTCTAAAGGAAGTAGTTAATTTTTCCTTAGATGGAAAATCCTGACCCTATTCCACTAACATTTTTTTTTTAAAAAGATAACAAATGCCACAAAAATGGTTTTCCACCGGCTTCTCTATTTTACACACTGGTATGTAGACCTGACAACTCATCCCATCTTCGGCTTTGCTCCCAATTCCAGCATCTCTGTGATCCAGGGCCGAGGCTCGGAAAGCCGATACACCTCAATTAGCACCGCAGAGTTGCACAACTTGCTTCCGAAAGTTCTGTAAAAAGCTGTCGCACTGTGCATAGCGCGGCCTCTGGTGATTCCGTGTAATGTGTACAATTCATCTAAGCAACGTCGAAACCTTTAAACTGTGAAGTCAAATGAAAATATCAAAAACACACATAGCAGACTGGTGCTTTTTATTCTTCTTTACGATGAGTGTGAAATATGCGTTGCTCCAGCATATCCTGCTACTGTAGCTAGCTATAAGCCTTTTAAATAACTGGTAAAATATGGCAGTGTATTGATCTTTTTGCAGAAACGTGATTACCGTGACGTCAGTCACATTAGCCGACAGCAGAAATACCATTAGCTGACATTAAGCTACTATTTAAATGTCTTTACATTTATTATTATGTTCGATTTTTTTTTTTCGCCCCAAAAAAAAAAAAAAAAAAAAGAAATATTATTTCTGTTGATTATGGTGTATTTTCATATGCAGTATTTTGTAGTGGACTTAGTACAAACATATTCAAAAGAGAAACAGACGTGTGAAAAAAAGATGAAGAAGCTCATGACAATCACTTGTTCCATACCAGATTGTGCTCTTATTCGGGGGTTAAAGGGGGATTCGGGATTCAGCCTTTAATAAGCAATTAATAAGGAGACAAAGTGTTGTTTAATGACATATCATCATCAGATGTCTTTTCTTGCTGAAAGTGCTACTGTGACTGGTTGTGTATGTGGATTTTGGCACTAGCCCCAAATACGTAGCATCCCTTTCTCCATCTAGAAATGGACGTGACCATGGTGGATAGACGCTGTGACATCATGTTCAAATCGTCTATACTTTTGCCTTTAAAAAAATCACTTGTGTGCTTCATGTAGCTCGAGCTGTGGAAAGACTGTGACCCAGTACTGTGTGAGTCAGCACAATCTTCTCATTAAACACATGCACACTCTTTATTTCCCTGTTCCACTCGCTCCCCCTAAAGTGGCATCATGGCCCGCTGTGTGGCAGGGTCCCAGGGTGGCGCTCGGTGACGGATCAGAGCGAGTCACACGCATTGCTGTATACTGCCGTGCTTTATCTTGTTCTTTAACAGGCGGAATCAATCAATCCCTGCACGGCTTCGCCATTCCAGGCACGGCTCGCGTGCTCCAGTTCAGCCATCGCCCGGAGTTACCTGAGCCAAATTGGATCAACAAGCTCCGGTTCCCCTTTACTGCCGCAATCCGAGATGAAGATCATATTAGAGGGAAGAGAGCGAAGTGCGTAAATACAGCAGAGAGAGACAGATAGAAGACTTGATGTGGGCCAAATCAAGCATTTTTTGAGGACAATTTAAAAAAAACTAATAAATCATATTGTAAAAAAAAAACTAAATAAAAACAGAAAGCGCTAATGAGCATACGCAACCATCGGCCCCATTGAATGCACTGATCTAGCGTATGCATTATTACAAACCAATTAAATAGACATTGCTGCTTAATACACCGCCTCTCATTCCTCCTCCTTTCAAACAAACCTTATAAAAATTACAAAACTACATGTAAATTGGAACAGGCTAATAATTTGCATTTACCCGAAGAAAGAAAAGACATATGGGAGTGTTTCCACAGATGGGGAGCTGCTTATTCTTATGCGCTGATGGTCTTATGATAGATTTGAAGAACAAACCTTGACTAGAGTTGCCATTTTTTTTTTCAGTTGCCCTACAGATATTTTACATTATTCAATCAAAAATACCATCTTTCTGATTCCAACTTTCTTTTTTATATATTTTAATGTTTAATAGGGGGCCCGTGGCTATCTATGAGAGCAATTATTAGATATCCGCAGAGAGAAATTGAAAAATTAATCATACGCTCGACTTTGCTCTGGCGCTTATACATAGGAAATGGCTTGCTGCTCGCTTTTAAGCGCAACAACGCGCTCCGCAGGGTTGGAGGCTGCAGAAAACAATCACGTCAATATCACAATTAAGAGATTATTTACTTCTGCCGCTCCTAGAGACGATAACCTGCTGTGTGGTGCAGAGATTAAGATCGGTGTTGATCGCTTAGCAACAATAGTGATGTGGGAAGATGAGGGATAATCAGCACACAACATCCAAACCATAAGAGAAAATTACAGTGATAAGGAAGTTCTCTTGATAAGTTAAGACATAAAGGGAAATTACCCAAACTGCTTCTCTACCTGCTCCTTTCTACATCGCTCTCGGTACAAATATATGCTCGTTAATTCATCTACATTATGACAGAACTACAAAAGTCAGAAAGCTGACGTTTCTATCGGACACGGAAAAAACTCACATGCAACAGCTGCCACCAAGCCTGGTGAAAAACATGTTACCATATGCACTGTAAATATTCATAAAGCTACAGCAGGTTTTCTTTTTTTTTTATTATTAATGTTTTTGGCTTTCTGCCCTGGTGATCATGCTATACTATGCTAGACTTTAAACAACATGCTTTAAACTTCAACACAAAAAGTGTTAATTATAACAAACAATAATGATCTTGCTGAGGATTGTGGGAATTGAAGTACTATAGCCAGTTTCTTCCTATTCACTTGATTGCTAGTATTTGCGAAAAGATTTTGTGAGAAATGTGTGCTGAGACGATATAATATGCATACTGTCGCCACTTTGTTCTTTTTGGGATATGTATTGTAAAGTAACATTTTTTGTAATAATAAAAATAAATAAATAAATGAGAAAAAAAAAAAGCAAACAAAATCTTGCAGATGATTTCATTCTAACCTACAATTTTTAAATTTTTACACGATTTATTAAGCAAAATTATCATTTCACTTTTGGTTTATTCGCATTATTATTATTATGTTTCTAGCATCATCCCTCCACCTCGACTGAGAACAATAATGATGGACTAGAACAACATGCTTCAAAACATTTTTTTTATATAAAAAAGACATCAATCCAGAATGCGAATTTGTCATTACAATATTTAACATCTTCCTGACATGCCATGTTACTCTTAAGCCTCCAGGGGAAACAGTCTTATTTCAACTCCCCTCCTTAACACTTAACACCTTTCACGTTAAACGTTCTCCAATTCCCCTGTAGCGTGGTGAGTGTAAAATCTAATCATAACAATGATGATCTACTACCACAATCCAGTCAAGGTGTCCCAGCGTTCAATATTTAAGACCCGACATCCTGTAGTGTCAAAGAAAGTAGTTATCTCATGTCTCAATCAACTGTCGCACGTCTCAATCTTGATTTGAAAGACAGATAAGCGACGACAACTAAGTGTCATCCAGTGTTTGTTTTGATCTGAAGTGTTTTTACAAGCCTTTTTTCTCTGGTTTCCGAGAAACAGGATCATTGGTTACGATTAATGACTTTCATAATGTGAAAGCGTGTGGTTTTTTTCTGAGCAAATCTTGTAAAGTGGTTGATGACTGGAGAATCGTCAAGGACAAAATAATCTGTGAAATCTGTCATTATATCTGTGACCAAGGCGTAATGTACCATTCAGCTCAAATCAGACAGCTATAAATATTGCTTTCTTTAAATATATACTCTAACAAGCCACTTCATTAGGTACAACTTGCTAGTACTTGGTTGTACCCCCTTTTGCCTTCAGAACTGCCCTAATTCTTCATTTCAAAGATTCAGAATTCAGAGATTTTTTATTGACATATTGACATGACAGTATCACGCAGTTGCTGCAGATTTGTTGACCGCACATCCATGATACAAAGCTCATATTCCGTCACGTCCCGAAGGTGCTTTATCGGATTGAGATCTGCTGATAGTGGAGACCACTATACTCACTGTCATGTTAAAGAAAGCAGTTTGAGCTGGTTATGGCTGTGTCACTTGGCACAATATTCTGTGGTCATAAAGGCTTGGACATGGTCAGGAACAATACACAGGTTGTGGAATATAAATGATGCTCAGTTGCTACTTACAGTAGGTGCCCAAAGTGTGCCAAGAAAATATCTCCCACGCATCAAATGTTGCGGTATATGAATTTTGCATCCCTTTCACAGACATATTAGGTCTTCTTCTCCACATATGTCTTAGAACATATTCCCTTGTTCTTGGAAAGAAGACAGAAAGGGAAAGACAGACACATGCATAAAGGCACTGGCTTATTTTCTGTGCCATTTGCTGGCTTGCACTCTAACAGCCCCTTCCTATTACATCATGTCAGCGACTGTAAACAAGCAAATAACAACAGGGCAGTGAAGCCGGGAGCATGGCGTGACACACTTCCCCGCACCGCGTGGGGAATTGCTCTGCTCGTTCTCCCGGCCTACAAAACATTTGTTTTTTTATTGACCGACTAAATAATACATCACATTTCCTTCTCTCAGGAACAAATGGAGAGGGAGGAAAAAAAGAAAAGGAGTTATGAGAGGGGAACAGAGGGGAAACTATTTATGGCAGGCGTCATTCATAGATAGGCGAGGGACCATCAGCCATATTTATGGGCCGCCATCATATCGTAGACGCTGAATATCATTCTCCGAATGGTACGCAAACTGCCGCTGCTGCCATTTCTCTTCCGAATAGAGGCCACGTCACATCCACTGGGCCTTGGCAGGTCATTACTAACAACGGAAAACACACAGGAACAATCCCACTAAAGGTGGAAGATTATGCTGTAGTCCATAGATACAATGACTGCGTAGATTTAAGCGTAGAGTTAAATTTAAAAAATAACTGCAATAAAATTCATTTCATTAGGACTTGAGTAATTTTATCTCTATTGTGTTAGTTATACATGGAGATGTGTGGTAATTATTAATAGCCTCTCTATATCTATTTAAGTCATACCCACATCCATCTCTCAGTATACAGTGTGTCTGGTTGACTTTAAACTGCCTGGGAATAAAAAACAGAGTCTCACACACACTGACATTTCATACAACAGCCTTTAGCTTTGATTACTGCACACAACGTCGTGGCCAATTCATGTGTGAAAATGATTCCTTGTTCCCAAAACCATTCTTTCACAATTTGGCAACTGGAATATGCCAGTGCCATCAGGGATGAAAAAAAAAAGCATTGATGTGATAACCTGGTCATTCAGTACATTCAGGTCATCAGCTGACTTCATTTTATTGCCACATAACATTTTTACACCCGGCCAACTGAAGCAACCTCAGGTCATAACTCTGCCTCCAGAAGCTCGTACAGTGACCACTATGCATGACTTTGGAGCAACTGACAAAGGTGATATGGGTCCAGACTGATCATATTCTAGAGTGATGGTGTATCAGGGTAAGAAGTGGAGCACATGAGACTTTTGTAGGTCACTCTGCATAAGAGCGTCTGCCAAATAAAATGTAACTGAACTGAATTAAATGTAAATGTCAGTCTGGAATAGGGTCTGGATTCAATTTGGAATCTGGATTCATTAGAACCCTTAACAATTGTCCATTGCTCCAAAATCCAATCCTTCAACATTGTCAGTTTTTAACTTAATTTCAGTAATTTTGGCCTTAAATTTCTCCTTAGTTGTTGTCTTTGCCTGACACAGGCCCTATTGAAAACAATGTCTTTTTATTTGGCCAGGCAGTGTACTGTATGTTAGTCTGTAAAAAGAGGAATAGAAATTTCTATTATCTCACTAAAAGCAACATTTTAGTTAGGTATATACAGTAGTTAAAAATGTAGATATACACTACATATACAATATAGTTGTTTTAAATTGTAATTGAGTTTTAACACAGTTACAGCCTACATACTCATTATATTATAGTGAGTATTATAGTGAGTATAGTATAACGTTCTTTTTAAATAATAATTATAATAATAATGATGTGTCAAAATTGTACTCGGTTAAAAATAACCATTTAGTCAATTGAAAAAACTTACGTTAACATTTTTTCCCCCACAACTTGATTTGAAGTATTAAACTAAAATGGTTGGATGCAGAACTGAACACGTTAACTCCTAGACACATCATGTATTTTTAACAAGTAATTTAAATAAAAATGTATGGTTTAATTAAAAAAAGTGAGGTTATTTTTTTCATTAGAAAATGTAATTAAGCAAAGGTACATTTCAGAAAGTCAATAATACTACAGTAATGAATGTATACGCCAAAATAATACTGAAGTGTAACGACAACTTATAATTACTCTTGTATTTTCGACAATTTGTCACGTAACCTACTAATAATTATTCACTAACAATGTGACAAGCATTTATAATAAAGGTCAAAATCTGTATTAAATTAAGGAGTGTGGCATGTATGGAATGTTTGTCTGACACACTGTTTCTGTGATTTATACAGACATTGCTTATCTTCTGTAATTTGATCGTAATTACTAGAGACATCACCTGGCCACAAACAAAACCGGAAATAGCATCTAAAAATATTTTTTATATATAAGGAATTATATAGTCAAATATTTGTGGACACTTGAGCATTAGTCTTATATGTCCAGATTTTACCTTTACTGGTATAATAACCTCCATTCGTCTGAGAAGGCTTTCTACTAGATTTTGCATCATGGCTGTGGGATTTGAGCTCATTCATCTTCATGTTCGGCAGGATTGAGATCAGGACTCTGTTCAGGCCACTCGAGTCTCTTTACTTCAACCATGGCAAACCATGTCTTCTTGGAGCTCGCTTTGTGGACAGGTGCTCTCTTTTGAAATATGTTTGGATTAGGTAATTTTGTTTCAGGTATAATTCTGTGTAATATCTGTGGTTGTAGCGATTAAACAAAGGAAAATCCTTTTTTTTTTCCCTGAAAGCAAATATTCAACATATACACAGTCGCGTGTTAACCACTGTACACAATGATGCACACACAAAAGAAACTGCCAGCGGCAATGGTGACAAATCTCTACTCCGTCACTGGCTGTGTGGCCTTGGCCCTGAACCACAACCCTCTGAATCAACACATCACCTGTCCCGACATCTAGACATTATGAATAAGAAATACCAACTAGCTGCAGTACAGGACTTTCACATTACATGTGCTCCACCCCTCCACTTATCTTCACTCTCTGAAGTGTCGTCAGACTCTCTCTCATGCTCAAAGCTGTTTTGTCCAAATCTCTGGAGTTTCCCTGAGACGCCTTAATCAGGAGTGGGTTCAGTGAATGAACGCTATATTGAAACAAATAAACGCTTTAAAATGCTCAGAAAGGCCGAGCTTTTCATTTCAATAGCATGTTTAACCCTTATCGTCCCCGCTCCTGAGGGCCCATTCTATGTTAATTGGATCTCCATGGCATTTGTGTTGGGGTGTTACCGTGCACAGTCCATGAATAATAATTACCCAGAAGTTTTCGATCCTTGTTGGAAAAAAAAAATATAATACTTTTCCTGATACATATTAATTCGGTGAAGTTTTTCAAAAGTCAAAATCTCATTAAAAATGCATAAGCGCCTCACTTCCCATGACAATTAATGCATCTTTAAATTGAGCCCTAATAACTCTGAAATTGCGTTATATGGAACGGAAACTTCTTCTTTTTTTCCTTCCAAAAGGCGCAATTATTGTTCATCTGCAGGAAAACATTTCAATCTAAAAGCAACGTTAAATAAGAAATAGAGGAAGATTATAAATGTTTCGTTCTTTTTAAAAATACAGGCTCTGTCTTAAATTGAATTCCTTGATAAGCGATCTAATGCTAAAACGTTGTCAACAACACCGCGGGCCGCCTCATTCCCCCAGCTACCTACAACACCTGCTCCACGTTTACAGTACCCCTCTTTACGGCATCAAAGCCCATCCGCTTAGTGTAGACAGTGAGAGGTGCTTCATGCTCCTAATGGTACCAGCATAGCAGGCACCATTTACATGGGAGGTCTATCTTTCTCTCTCTCTCTCACTCACACACACATACACATGCACACTGTTGTTAAAGAAGAAGAAAAAGAAGAAGAAGAAAGGAAAGAATGAGACAGGCAGAGGTTACATCATCTAAGTAAATATGGGAAGTAGAACAATGGGACGGCCAACAAATCTTTACAAAAAAAAAAAAAAACAGGCGTACACAGATTACTCGCATTAACACACACACACACACACACACACACACACACACACACACTCTCCCCACTACGCCACTTTTCCGTCGGCTGACCGTTTGACCCGAAATCCATTAGCGGTGTGGCGCTGCAGCCTTTAGCAGAGCAACTTGGTCCTGTTTTTCTGTACAGCCCCAGACACACTCCTTACCTCACTGTCAAACAACTCGCACATGAATTACTGTAAACAGGATGTTAACCCGCGGTGCAGTAAACTCTCTCCATCTGCCCTACGTACATATATATGACCTGCACATCATCATAGCACTCTATAATTTATGGGCGTTAGACTTGATAATAAATCTTCTCTGATGCCCTGACTGTGAAAGCGAGACCCTGATACGGGGCGGGTTTGCCAGGTTCGGAGGAGCGGCGCTTTGCTTCGGAGCTCCGACGAAAGTATCTCTTTAAAGGCGGGGAATATTGCTTGCCCCAATTAGAAAGCAATATGGGAAAATTGCAATGGCGTGGTTCTCCACGGGAAAAAATAAATAAATAAATAAAAATGCGGTGATGGAGTATTCTGTGACACGCTGCAGGTTCCCTTTCTCCTGAGAATAATTATTTCTCGCCTTTTCTATATACAATCACCCTTAATGTTTAATTTCCATTGCATTGCTACGATTATGAATCAGATTGCCCATCAATTGGCAGACGCAGCAAAGAAATTCACCCTGTAATAAAACTGTCATCTGTATAAAGACAGATGTTGCAAGTTGGGTGATAACACAATTAAAGCGTTCAACGAGGGATTCCAGAAAATTATTGAAATTGGAGCAAGCACTATCATTTTACCAATAAAGCAATTTGAGGCAATATGCAGTGTCATAACGCTGATCTTTATCCCTGTTGTCTAGAGCTGCAATAAGTTGGAAAGTTGCAAGCCTGTCATTTCGGGCCAATCGGACATTACCTGTAAGAGTTTGTGAGCAGATGGGAGAGAGGAGGAGAGCAGAGAGGAGGAATGCAAGAAAGGGAAATACTCAAGCGACATCCATGAATCTTATTTTAATCCAGCTTCTCCAGTCTGTTCATCTGTCTTCCATCAGCTTCTCACCAGTGGATGCATTTATCTGGGTCTACACAAAATCTCTCTCTCTCTCTCTCTCTCTCTTTTCATCGCCTCGTTTTCATGAAGCACCAGATACACTTTTGCATAATGGAACATGTGTGCCATGCCAGCCGAGTTTCTATCTCAAAATGTTGCAGACTAAAAAGCCAACCTTTTTTTATTTTCTGTCTTTGTAGATGCAATGTCACAGACAACTGCACTCATCCAAGGACAGAGAGAAGAAAAAAAATCATAATTGCCTTGCTTTATCTTGTAATTTGTAACAAAGCTAAAGCATCCATGAGCCTGACAAAGCAAACGCCAACTGATTTGCCCTTCCATAAAAGAAAAGCAATTATTCATCCATTGTTTTGTTTTTTTTTCTTTCGTCCTTTTTTTTTTTTTTTTGATATTGATGGAATATGTTGGGAGCAGACACGGGGCTTGGATGGATATTTCCAAGCCCTCAAACTTCATTAAAAAATGTCTGTGATGAGGCAGGGTGCTGATATTAAATATTCAGCAGCTGCGTACGTGCGCGTGTGTTCGGCGTGATTACTGGCAGTCCATAAGTACAAGTCAACAACAGTTTGCTCAAGCATGCAAGTGATTAAAAATGCACCAGCATTTTGCGAATGGTCATAAATCATCGGATTGTGCAGAACACGAGACGCGATAGAGACAACAGGAATGTTCTTGTGCACCGTCGTATCGTCCGTAACAGCTTGGAATGGCTGTTGGAGTGTTTGTTGCTGGCTAATTACAGGTGAGTTTATAGGCATTTATAGAGTCATCAAGACTAAATCCTACATCAGCTGTAAAAAGCCACTTCCTTCTTGCTGCAGAGGTTGTTTGTACGTGCACACGCAGGCGCTTTCCGTTGCACATGCATCAAAATGAAGAGAAAAAAGGTCCAAAACACCACAAAAAGCTTGCTGGTGCATACGATCAACCTGTTTGTCTGTTTTTCTTTTTCTTTTTATTTTATTTTTATCACTCTCATCATCCTCACTTCCTCATCAAAAGAAAATGCTGAAAACCACAAGTTCTCTCATAGCTCGAGGGTGCACATGACAAAAAGCAGGTTTTGAAAAGCAGGCACCGAGCGCAGTCATTACAGGATCTGCATGCATTTCACTTTATGCCAAAACTGCCTTTGGCTCCATTAAAGTCTATCTGGGAAAAAAAAGGAAAAAAAAAAAACATCTTTTATAAATCTGGGACTGTTTTGTGGAACCCTACGCAAGTTGACGTGTTTCTGATCCACCTGACTTCTGGTGGTATCTCTGGCGACGTGCTTACCCGGCCGGGGTGAGGATGTGTTTATCTTAAATGGGGAAATTCCAGTCACTTACACTTTTACACAGCTGCAGAACAAATAATGCAATGTCAAACCAGTTGAAAAGCAGAATAAAGCAGATCAAAATGTGAAAGAAGTCACAGGAGGAGAAAAAAAGTACTAGCAGCTGGAACATAAAGAGAAGAATGTGTCCTGCTTTCAAGTCAACAACAGGAGGAATAAAACATTGTCGCTGTATAGAGTGGATAAGGAACTGAGAAACATAAGCAGTGAACTTGTTTCAACTCTGCAAACAAAAAATTTGATATTGTAGATGGTTTGGCCATGTAAAATAATAATAATAATAATAATAATAATAATAATAACGCAGAAAGCACGGTTCGCATGCTTTCCCTGTTGTCACATGGCTTTCCTTCGAGCTCCCTGGTTTCCCTTATGCTATAAAAAAAAAGTTGCAACTAGGTAGACTGGCTACCTTGTGTGAATAAGTGTGTGGCGTGTGTGTGTGTGTGTGTGTGTGTGTGTGTATATACTGTAGTGCCCTAACATGGACTGGCATGCCATTTGGAGTGAATTTCTTTATGCTCCCAGTGGATTTTCTGTTTTGCATTTATTTCTAATCTCAAACAGCATAATGTTCAGATGAAGCCTGTTAAGAAATGCTGCACATACTGTAACCAAGCTTACTTTGCAAACGGCTAACACAATTACACTATCAGCAGCAACTACAGAGACATTACTAACAACTCTGTTATTTTTTAAAGAATGCAAATCCTCATTCATTTAGCAATGACTTTGGAATTTTTGTTTGGCTCTACATCTTCATGCTAAATTCATAACACAAGACAATCGTTACGGATTCGGGGCCTGCTAACAGCCAGATTGATCATGGTTTATTATTAGAGGAATATCAAACATTTACAAATACGCATACAGTATGCAGTTGGACATGAACAACCTACAACAAAGCTGAGCACTTTGGTTAAGGCAGCCTTATTGTAAGGTTACGTGATTTTCTGAACCAACAATCCAAATTTAAATTCTGAAAAACAATTATCAAAGGCCATCTGCTGGGGTGTAGTGGCATGCAAAAGTCACTGTCTGGAAAGTTTTGGTATAGCAGAGTGGAAAAATGTCTCTTTTCATTTATTATGAATTTAAATTCATTTATTCATTCATTTATCTTCCATACCACTTAGCCAGAGAAAAAACTCCAAGCACGGGGAGAACATACTAACTCCACGCACACTGACCCCGAGGAGGGAATTGAACACTCGACCCTGGAGGTACAAGGTGACAGTGCTAACCACTACGCCACTGTGCTGCTGAATTTAAATTGTAAACATAAATGTTTGTAAAAACTTGTGACAAGGTTGCCATAAATCCATGAAACGCATAAGAAATGTACTTAAGGGCACCTAGCTTTTATACAATGAATAAATAAACAAATGAATAAAATTCTATAGTACAGCATCAAGTTGTTTAAGAACAGTAACAGCACTATCAATAGCAAATAGTACCAACAATGGTTATGTTATTTAAGGAATATTTAAATTATATTTTAAGTATTATTTTCACTATTAACTTCAAATGCCTGGCTGTTTTTAAATTATTATTTATTTATTTATTTAGTTATTAATTCATTGAAGGACAACTTAGTAAACAGGCATCGTGTCTTTCATGGCATGAAATGCCAACACATCTAAGAAGTTATCTCAGGGTTTTATTCCCAAGCCAAGTTCTCTTTCTCCATTTATGACATGATGTCAAATCAACATGGCTGCTCATAGCACAGTTCATCGACAAAGACACATATGTCTTCATTTGTTAAGTCTAAAATGCCTACACAGTTTACTGTTTGAGAAAGAAAATATACATCGCTCATCCGAGTGTTTCTAACAAAAGCTGAACATCCAGTTTCCCCATTTCATCTGTCAAAAGCACTGAAGTCAGATATGACATAATTCAGACTTATTTATTAATAGTGTATAATTTATTATTAATTCAGAAATAGCACTTATGATGTAATGGAGAATTATAGTTTAAAAAAACCCCGTTCGTCTGGCTTTTCAAACCTGCAAGCATTCCATATCTCCGAAGTGATATCTGTATATTGTGCTACAAGATAAGTCTTGACTTTCACATGGAGATGTTTAAATGAAGCTTATGGTCTACTTCCCCTGATCTAACTCGTGTGGCAAGATGAATTCCCCTGTCAGGCTTGAGATGATCAAACAGATTACAATTATTTTATCCTCCATATGTATTAATGAGCAGTGTCTTTTATAGTTATGTTCCTTAACAAGAACTGATGACATGCCAGGCTTCAGGTTTGTTTTTTTTCCTGCCATGTTCTCAAAGGATTTAAAGCTTATTAGTGAAAAAAATTAAGCTTTAGAGTTTCAGAAAATGACCAATATACACATTTTAACTGAACTATCAAATATCAACTAATTTCATGCTCTGTAGCAAAGCGGTAACAAATGATTAAATAGGTACAATCTAGAATGAACTGTATACAAACATACATACTGTGCATGGGCACATAGTAAACTGAGTGAATGCCAATCAAAAGGAAATATCTGGAAAAACATGGATATTCTGTTTAATTATGCATCTTAAATAAATAATAATAATAATCACCAGGCAAAGCTTTGCACATATTCTACACAATGCATGCTGAAAGAAAAAAAAAAAAAAAAAAAGAAAGTTGCAAATGAGTAATCACTTTCAGAGCAGTTAACGTTAGCCACTTGGTTCATTCTTAAAATTCAGACTTTTCTTCTCTTGCAGCTCTCAGACTAAATATCACATTTTAAAGGTGTGTACTGTACTGTGCAGTAGTCTTGAGCCACCCGTCATTTCTTCATTTTTTGCTTCCAGAGAGATAGATTTTCCTGCATTTTTCAATGTAGTCTTTGAAGGACTTTTTTGGCTCTGATTTTCAGTCCGGTCGCTGAATCTGACTAGTTTCAGAGGAATGGTCTTGTTTGTTTAAGCCACATAGTGACCTATGAATCATTTGAGCACAAAAAAAACATGTAACCTAAGTCATGAACCAGTGAGAGACAGGTACAGATGATGACAGGTGATCAGGCTGGTGATTAGTACAGTGCTGATCCTGAATGCTGAGTGGTCGGAGCAGACGAGAAGAGAAATTAGGTTGTTACATAAACAACCAATTTTTAAAAAGCCTGCTGCAGTGAAACATTTGTTCCCATTAATTTAATTTAATTTAATTTAATATAATATGAAGAAATGATAGGTGGCTCAAGACTATTATGCACAATAAAATGCTCATTAACAATAAAGCTAAACTTTTTTTTTTATGAGGAGCATAAACTGAACAACACATGGTCACACACACTGTCCCTTTCCCACCTAGACATGGTTTCTTCAATAGTCTGTTTTTAATATTTTGTTTCCAAAATCATTATAAATGCCAGATTTGTGGGTTTTTTCCCCCCTTTCTTTTATATCAATAGAACCGATTGCTCACAGGTCATCAAATAGTAATTACAAGCAAACACATGATGTCTAAAGATTTAAAAGATGACTAAATAAAATAAATCAATGACATATGTCTTTTTAAACAATTCTGTACATGTCGTGAGAATTTAAGCCCCGTGTCCGAGAACTTAATCTAGACAATCTGCTTCACGCCAGCTCCAACGGCAGAAAAAAAAAACAATTTCACACTTTTACAGCTTTCATGTATGTGGGAGTATTAAGAGTTATTGGATCTTTTTGGATTGGATTGTGAAATCTTCTTTCGAGAGTGGGTCTAAGCGTAAAGCATTAAGGCGGGATGGTGGTGGTCATGAGAGACCGTGAAAGTGCACGTGAAGTGCCGGTTTGACGTAGTATACCACTGGTGTTCTAACAGCATTGGTAATGCTATTATGCAAATGATACATGGTTGTTTAATAATGTG
Organism: Platyallabes tihoni; assembly: GCA_030068045.1. Classification (NCBI taxonomy): domain Eukaryota; kingdom Metazoa; phylum Chordata; class Actinopteri; order Siluriformes; family Clariidae; genus Platyallabes; species Platyallabes tihoni. Next base: position 24,507,869 of record JAQQZS010000036.1, read on the forward strand.
TTTTGATGGATTTGGATGGATTTTGTATGAGATATATGGAGACGTGTGAAACCTGTAAAAGACTTTTCATAAAGGCCTCAGCAGACCTGACATACGACAGAGACAACGGTCGGCTGGCTTTAACGGAGACTTTGGTTGCTGTATCGTGGACGTGGAACTCATAAACTCCACAAGCCTACCCTATGCTAATTGTAGCATTCAAACATATTAAACTGCAGACTATATATGGGTTTGTTCCCATCTCTGTGTGCATGGAGTTTGCATGTTCTCCCTGTGCTTGGTGGGTTTCCTCCGGGTACTCCGGTTTCCTCCCACAG
>JAQQZS010000036.1:24511659-24533788 GCA_030068045.1 Platyallabes tihoni
CAGATTTAGCATGCTAATACATGATGAGTAACATAGGATATTAGCCAAGGATATGGGGCCATTTGGCTCCTTGGCAGCCAAAGGAGATAGATCTCCTATTAGTATAATTTGGTCTGGGTTTTCCAGGGTTAAACCCCTGGAGTATAGAATGCATGCTTATGTTGTTGGTTTATACATATTTTTCCTGATCTTGTATGAGCTCTCTTCTCTTCACGCGCCTAGACACTCTGATATACTGCACATACTGTAGGACACTGGATTTCTGAAATGGGCAGGAATTCATCGTCTCATACACAAGGACCGTGTCCCAGATCACCCAAGCGATCGGATTTATTATTAATCCTGTGCAAAGGAAAAAGGTCTTGAAACAAAAAGCTACGAACCCAAAGATGAGAGAAAGTAGAAAAGGGAATTCAGATTTGAACTACATCTTATTAATGCTAATGCACTTCTTTATAAAAGTGGTGGTCATTTCAGTCATCATCGCTACTACAATACAGTTATAATATCTACTTATTCAGACATTATTAAAGTTAGATACAAAAGTACATGTCCGATAGTGAATAAATGTTTAAACGATATTATTACAGTGCATTGCAAAAGTATTCATACCCCTTGAACTTTTCCACATTTTGTAACGTTACAACACGCTATGTTATGTATTTTACTGGCCTTTTACATGACAGACCAAAACAAAGTTAACCCACCAGGCACTGGGACTCCATGCACACACACCTGAGGCAGGAATCGAACCCTTGACCCTGGAGGTGTGAGACCACAGTGTTGCTACACCAATATTACATTTATTACATATAATAAAGTACCTAAGGGCTATCTTAGGTATTAGAGATGGGGAAATAGATAAAGTGATGTATCATGATTCGTTTATGTGGCAATTCATGTATCACCACTGTGACTTTTTTTTCACCACTGTGACTTTTTTTTAATGATTTTTTGCAATTAAATACAGTGAAACCTTGGATTACGAGCATAATTTGTTCCGGAAGTTGGCTCGTATTTCAAAACACTCCTGAACCAAATCGAATTTTCCCATAAGAAATAATGAAAACTCAAATTGTTTGTTCCACAGCCCCAAAAAATAAATACATAAAAATAATTCACGCAAAATATTAAGTAAAAATAAAACAAATTAACCAGCATGTGTGTGTGTGTGTGTGTGTGTGTGTGTGTGTGTGTGTGTGTGAATATAAAGTAAGCTCCCCTCTCCCCCTTCTCGTCTTACACAGTTACACTTCCTCCACTCTTTTCACACACGCGCGCACACAACGGAAACACTGTTTTATCGGAAAAATAAACTAGAAATCTCTCTAATGACACTTGATTGAGCGACACACTAAACTGCTTTAAAGTAAAAATAAAACAAATTAACCTGCACTTTACCTTGGAAAAGAATCGCGACAGAGCACAGTGTTTCTGTGTAGAGCAGAGAGAAAGTGTGTGTGTGTGTCTGTGAAGGTGAAAGTAGGAGGGGTCTGTGTGTGTGGGGCATGGTGTCCAATGACACATGCACACACAGACACAAAGAGCAGGGTGATACAGAGAGAGAAAATGGATCTTTAATCTCTCTAATGAGACTTGCTTTTGCTTTACACGCGCGCTGTACACACATACAGACACAAAATAAAATATGTTTGACATAGTTTTACATGCATGCACAGATGTTGATTATACCAGTAAGAGACACAGGGGAGACGATTACCCACAATTCCGCAACGCAAGAGAGAGAAAAACCGCTGGCTCAGTTGTGATGACGTGACGCTCGGCGTCAAAACAAGAAGCGCATGCGTGATACATGAAACTCGGTACCCATAAACCAAGTTTTTTTTTCCCCCCAAGTCAAAATTTATTAAAAATCTTTGCTTGTCTTGCGGAACACTCGCAAACCGTGTTACTCGCAATCCGAGGTTATGCAAATGTTGCCATTCCTCTATAATCTTGGTAGGTGTATGTTCTGAACTGTTCACATATTAGCAAGCAGCAAATTATATGCTAAGCTTGTTTAAAATAGTTTTTAAAAAAATCTCAATTGAGCTGTGAAATTTACAGAATCGCAAGACAAATATGCACCTACTGTAGGTATCTTGACAATGTCGTTCTCCCCATTGCTTGGTGCGTTTCCAACAGGTACTTCCTCCCACAGTCCAAAGACATGCAGATAAGGTTAATTGGCATTTCCAAATTGTCCATTGTGAGTCAGTGTGTGTGTGTGTGTGTGTGTGTGTGTGCCGTGCAATGGATTGGCATGTGTCCAGGGTGTACCCTGCCTTGCACGCTAAGCCTCCTGGGATACAATAGGTGCCATGCCCCTTCACTCCCTCTGTACAGGGTAAGCGGTATAAGAGATAAACTAATTAATAAATAAATATATAGAGAAAGAAAAGTTTGTATTTTTTTTTACATCAAAACTATGAAATATATGGTATTGGGTAATTTAATATCAACAACAACAGGCAGGTATTATTTTAAGACACAAAGGTCAGCTGTGCTGGAATAGTTCTTGCAAGTACAGTATTGTCAAGTGCATTCACAAAACCCATCATAATGAAACTGGCTCTCATGAAGATTATCTGAGGAAGGCAAGACCAAAATGTACTGCTGCTATAGAGGAGAACTTCATTCATTGGCACCAGCCTCAAAAATCACTAATTAACAGCACTTAGTGCTACCAGAAGTAGCAGAAACATTTCAATATCAACTGTTCAAAAAGAGATCTGATCACTGTTTTACAATATAGAAAGAAATAAAAATCAGGAAAGACCAGGATTTAAAAGGTATGCCCGTACTTTTGAGTGGTGTATGTGTATGTATATAGAAAGTACATTAATTCCTGTGGTATTAGTGAATTTAATCCAGTAACAGTAATGTAATGAAGTAATGAAGGCCTTGTTAAAGTTTTAAAACATGATTAATCAATGAAACCAAATTATTTTGTTATCTTTATGCACATTGTCATACTGGACTTTCAGAACAGTTTATTCTTGTTTATTTCTTACACATGTACTACTCCTTATTCGTGCACTGAATTATTATGTAGGTATTTATTATTAGTGTATCCGTCAAACTATATTTAAAAGTGTATTCAGTCCTCTCTCTCCCTCTCTCTCTGTCTCTCTTTCAGTTTATCCCTCTTTTTCTTTGTCTCCCTCATCTTTTCCAGACATATGTGTTGCCCCAGCTTGTGTCTCTGCCACAGCCATGCTCAATTATGGCATCCTCTAAACAAAAAGAGAGCAAGAGAGCCAAAAACTACGTCTGCGATACACACTTGCAATTACAAACACACGTCCCAGCTTGGGCCCAGCACCAACAAAAGCACAGGCCCGAAAAACAAAGGCGTTCACCACTTTCCATTCGTCCTAAGTCAGATTTTCACATCTAAATCTAATCTATGTGCATAAATAAACGCGTGTCCATCTCTGTCGTCCGCTCTTCTTCTTATCCTGGCTCTTTCTTAAGCCTCGGTAAAGGAAGGCACTAATGGCTTACAAGCTCTCTGCACAGTGAATTTGAATAATTGTAAGCAAAAGGTGTAAATTTTGGGGAAAAAAAGAAAAAAGAAAAAGGTGGCATCGCTAAAAAGTAATCAGGGGAATGGGCCTGGAGTTTTAATGCATGCAGAACTAGTGACCCACACTAAAAGGAAGGAAAGCTACATTGAATGCAAAGTAATGCGCCCGTGCCGTCTCTGTCTGAACAGGGCCGGCTAAAATTAACACCCAATTAATTTTCAAATTGACAAACAAATGAAAGCCATAAATCTACAGTCTCATTAACTTATGCCACCAAATAATTTAAAAGCTGCAATATTGCCACCAAAAGTGTGTTATCCATCATAAGTATGAAACAGATAGCAATGAAAGAGCCTTGTGAAAAGGCATTAATATTCAGGGCGGCGTATGAATAAAAGCACCGCATGAAGACATTGTATTATTAAGCTGATTTCAATGACGCGCTGGGAATGAATGCATTAACCACAACAGAACATTTTGCCATAGTTCTAGGTTAAAGAGAAATGTGTGCATGTGTCTGTTTAGGGTTTGTTTCCAAATGTTCATCGAAAAAAAAAAAAGAAAAAAAAACTCTCCCTTTCTTACTCTCTCTCTCTCTCTCCCTTTTTCTCTCTCTCTCACACACACACACACATAAGATGCACACACAAAGGGTTCATGAGAAACAGGCCTGTTTGTTTACAAAGTATGTCAAGGATTATGAAAAGGAGCAACAAAAACAAGAAGTGCTCTGCATTATGGAAATTCCAGAAGATTAACAGAGGCAGCAGTCGAGTGTGAAACAGACGTCCATCATCAGTTGACTGCTTTCACTGGGTGGAACGACTGCTTGCAAAACACAACAAGTGTTTGGAACAAACAGTGGATAATGCGAGGTCAAAGTTTTTGTTTGTTGACGCTTTGGCAGAGTCCTCTTAATGCTGTCTGTACAGTACGAATGCACGTGAGTGCACGCACGAGAACAAACAGTGTCACATGACCGTCACATCTGACCAAAGCTCAGTCCAAGAAAACAAAAACAGCCATGAGGTATTAGATTGAGCATGATGATGATGTGTGTGCTGTGTTTGTGAGCGTTTGTGTGTAAATAAAACAATATATAAAAACACCTAAAAACTATCTTTCAGTTCCTGAAATGTAGGGGTAGTCCTTCAGCTGCCATAATTTCCCAGATCAGTTAAAAGAAAATATAAGTGTGCGTATGTACTTGTGCATGTGTGTGTATGTATGTGTGTGTGTGTGTGTGTGTGTGTACGCAGCAGAAAGCAAGACTCCCTCCCTCCCTCCCTAATTCTGTCCTGCATCTAGGAGTATCTTATTCAAGCGATTACAGCACGTTCCCGCTCTCCACCTGCTCTTACAGGCTTCTCTCTCTCTCTCTCTCTCTCTCTCTCCTTCAATCCTTGTTTACATCAAACCTTAACACAAGCACAACATTCTTAAACGGTGGATAAGAAGACACAAAAGGCAGAGACAAAACCATGTGAACACTCACAGGCCGTTGTTTAGGTTCAGCTTGGCTGACAGACCAGACATCACAACAGCAACGCAAAGGTGTGAGAGCGTCCCAGGATGTTTGGGGGAATTTTCATCCTCTTGTCTGTGCGCAGCTGCATTTTGGGTTACGGCATGAATCAAAAATATTTGTCCAACAGGAAGGATAAAAAAAACAACAACAAAAAAAACACACACCATATATATATATATATATTTCACTCACTGGGAAACGCGGGAATCGAACCTGGCCGGGAATCGAACCCGGTCACTGGAGGTGAAAAGCAACAGTGCTAACCACTAAGCCATCGTGCTACCTATACACATTCAACTTAAATGCAAATGTGTGTGCAAAAAGCAAAAAATGCTGAAATGATCTATTTACGATGTTGAAATGCCATAAGTCATGTACTTCAACACACATGCTGGACGAGTCTCAAACCAGACAAACCAGACAGTGTTTTCCCACACAGTATTTGACAATTAAGCTTTAAAGAGGCCTACTGTATTATGCAAAACACTTAAAAAAAAAAACACATATATATATATATATATATATATATATATTTTTTTTTTTTTTACAATGTTTGGACATAGTAGTCTTCATTATATATATACATATATATAAAAGATACATTCTTTTTTTTTTTTTTTTTTTTGTACTGGCCGGAGTAGTTGAAACAAGTCAGTTAGATTTTCCCACCATTGTGACCTCACATATGGAGGTTCCCCTCCCCAGCTTATTGCTCAGCTCTGCTGTTCTTGGAGTATTTAGTTCTCTGTATGAACAACTGCATTAACTGAGAGGTATGTTACTTGGAGCTTTACCACTCACGTATTTTTGTGGGAGCTCTGAGACCCATGCTCTTTGATGCCAGTCAGCTCTGGCAGCATGAGGATTTCATAGCAGGATCTCAACAAATACAGCTTACTAACTGCTTGCCATCGTCCAGAACAAAAAGCACATTCTTTCCAAAAATCGCATCCATTGTTTGATATGAAGGAGTGGGAGCACAAATATGACTTGTTTAAACCTAGATGAGGTGAGCAAAGGCGTATGAATGTGCTCATGCGTGCTGTTTCAGAAAACAGACGAGTCCACAATAGTGTGAAATAAAAATCACTTATAATTATGAATGTGAATCTTAATGGCATGTAAATCACATCTGACCAAATAAAAAAAAAAAAACAATGTGGACAACATACAGTAATGTGAACAGAGCCTTAGTCTTAGATGATACATGGTACATGAGCTGTAATCCAGACTCTTCTCATTGGTAGGTCTGTGATGACTAAACAGTCTGAGTGACATGGCTAGGGCCTTGGTGCTTCTGTGAGCTCGGGAACATCAGCAATCTCACTGAATGTATGAGACTTTTAATGCTGCTAACCTGCTGACATAATCGAGACCCCTCGTTAAGCTCCGCTTGCTGAGTAGTGTTTGTGGCACTTGTGTCCACTTACAGCTCTACGTTTGGATTTGTCCCTCAGAATAAAAGAATCTGCCAAATAAAGCAATGCACATGTAAAATGAGAAACCTTTAGCACGTGCCTCTTCACCAGATAAGGAGATCACCACTAGTTTGACAGTGGAGCGAGACTCCTTCATTAAGAGAAGCCTTTTTTTGTCTTTCTCTCTTTTTCCTTTCACTTGAGCTTGCTTTCAAACCTTTTAGGGCCAACACTGGGCCACTTGCTCTAGCAAACAAAGCCTGCTATTTGTTTAATGACTGATTGCTGCCATGGTTACGGTAAACAAACTGGAGGGGTGGAAAAGTCTTTTTTTTTTCTTCTTGTGTTTATGAACAAACACGTCTTCTTGCAAAGAGCAATTTAACATTAACCAGGTGGAATGATCAACAGATCGCATAGGTGACAGTGAGGGCAGGGCTTAAGGCAAACATACTTCAGGAATGAGAGAGAGAGAGAGAGAGAGAGAGAGAGAGAGAGAGAGAAAGAGAGAAAGAGAGAGAGATTGTTGGGAGAATCAAGGTCGATGTAAACGTGGCCCTTGTAGAACAAACAGCTGGGGGAGAAACGGCAGGCAAACAAACAGTCATTCTCGTGACATTTGAAGAGGCATTAACGGTGGCAAAGCCCAGCTGCTGGTGATGTGCACCAATGAGACCAGAGCTCGGGTTATCTCTCTGTTTAAGCAAAGAGTGTAACTTAGTTTGAGAAATTCTCTGACCTTATTTGTCAAAGAATTACTAATATTTCTTTCTTTTTTTTTCGGTCTTAACTTGAGAAATGTGCTAAATGTAAAAACTTGCCATTTGGATGCAGTATGTATTACAATACAAAACCAAAATTGCGTTTAATAAAACGTCAATAAAAACCTAAAAGGATGGTGATGCGCTTAACTAATGTGAGTGCACATTTAAATATTTATCTATTGCCAGACCGGTTAGCATGCAAGGCCAACACCATTCACCCCTCACAATGTGGCCGTGAGAAATGGAATAATAATAACAACAACCGGAGACCAAACATTTTGAGTTTAGTTCTTCAAGAATGTTTCATATTTTGGGTTCACTCTCCATATTACTATACAGAATGTGAGGCATGGCTATTATTTTTTATGTTCAGTCTTCTCTCTGCCTCCCTCGCTGCACTCATTTCATTTATCCCTCCAAATCCATTTTGAAGATCCAAGAAACAAATGACCGAGAGGCTTTGCACATATTTATTTCACATTGAGGGGTACGTAATAGGATCCTCAAGCGTGAAATTTAGACTCAAATGTATTAACGGCGCATCTACACAAAACAGGGCCGCAACATCCTGTAACATCGTACGCTGTGATTCATATAAATACAGGCCTATTATCACGCCACAAGCTCATCGAAATAAACGGTAAAAATGCCGGGTAAAGGCACGCAACTCCAGGGGACAGGCTAAATAGATACATAATTTTAGGAGATGCATGAGATGAGTTTCTGTCTCTTTACCATAAATCTGTGCTTGATGTACAATTCACAGAGACGGTATGAGGAAAGAGAGACCTGTCGTGATGAGACAGTAATGGAACATAGCAAAGTAAGGCAGGCCAGGGTATTTTTAGCACAACAGCCAACAGAGACTGAGGTAAATAAGAGAAGGACTAATGAGTTTTAATGGCGGCGCTACCGGAATGGCAAGTCCAGGATGTGGGACTCAAATCACAAGCGGGTTACAGTGTCCTCCCGAGCCTCTCTCCTTCAAGCGACTTTGATCACTGCTGTTCGCACGCGACTTGGGATTAACAGCGCCCTAGCAAAGAGGACATGGACATTCGTTTTTCAGGCAGCAGTGCATTCTGGGGGAAAATAAGGCCTCGGCCAATATACCAGAAGCGCGTTTGGTAAAATCTGAGCCGTCAAATAGACACGAACAAGCTTGAGGAAAAACACGGCAATCTCCTGTCTCCTGTGAGATCATGCAAACTGCTTATTGTTTGATATTTAAAATTGTGCCATATACATATATTTTTTAATCATCACTCCACAAAATTCATACACAGAACCATCCCATGGGCACTGGACTTTTGGGGGTGGAAGTGTGTCGCATGAGGTTTCTTGGGAAGCATGGTTCAGCTTCTATGAACTTTGCCTAATTAATACAGTGAGACTGGTGTATCACAGGGAACATATTATTAGCAGCACTGTCTTGGGGACTAAGCTGCACAGTTGCACAGCTCTGGTGTCAACTAATTTAAAACTAAATAAATAATACATTAAAACAGGCATTGCAATTGAGGCTGAGAACCATTTGTCTTAAAACCAGGTTGACAAGAATGGTGGCATACTGGCATGTCGATCTGAGCAATGCGGGAACATTCACATGACGACTGATAGGGGAGCATTTCGAAAGATGAGCATGCAAGGTATGCGCATCAAACTTACCGGAATTCCACGATGAAACAGAGCAGGAAAAAAACTGTCTAAAATTGCAGTCCAAATATCACCAGGGTTATTTTTACACCTAGTCCTCAGCACACAGTAGTATCTACAACACGGACGACAGACTATAGGATTATCCATTTAACATTCCGCTGACCGGTGATGGAGAGAAAGTAACATGTTGAAGGAAGTTTAATTGTGAGCTTTGCCCTATGACCTATATCATACCGAATAGGTTGTTTGTGAAAAAGAAAGAGCGCTGCTGAATCCGATAGCTCACTGTGGCACTCCGCCGCAGGTGCCTGTCTCTCAGCTGTTTGTTTGGAATTGCTCACACGATGAGATAAAGAGGCCCACTGATTGCCTGACACAATCATTAACCTTCATAAACAAATAATGAGGCGGAAATGCGACTCCTGGTTTGTTAGGATGCTTATCTGGTCTCGAATAGTTACTTTTAATGTTTAACGTGAACCTGATTGTTCTGCTTCGGAGATTCACATGTGTAAGCTGCTACACGGCTATAAACAGCAACGAGTGTGTGAAAACATGTTAGGGTGGGGAAAACAACTTCTTTTATGGAAATAAAAGAGTAAAAATTCTTCCAACATATTCGTACTGTGGCTCGACTGTAGTAAAACTGTGGAAAAATGAGAGAAACATCAGCAGGAACCTCAATGAGAGAAACCTCTTTCTCAGTCGTGCAGGTGAGGTTAACTGGAGGGCAGATTAACATAACCTAGTCTGGACTTCTTTCTTCTTCTTTCTAATGTCCAGTTGATATGACTCAATTTCCAGGTAAAAAAAATAAATAAATAAAAAGATAAACCTGGATTTTATCATGACCACAAGCTACAAAGTTTTACAGTTTTACAGCTTCACAGTTAGGCTAACATTGAACATGTTACAGCAACAAATTAGCCTACTTAGGGCTCCCATTTGGCACAACTGAAATCAGTCCCCGGGAGCTACAGAGAGAGAGCAAATCTGGCCATTGTCTCTTCATACAAGGGGTGGCATACACTGTCTTTCCCTGTCAATCACAGAAAGACGAAAACTAGAAAGAAACTAGCCTTTGAACTCTCACTATCACACAGAACTCAGCTTTGCTCCAAGTGTCCTGCACCACCCTATGAAGCACACAAGACTTCACCTTCCCTAATGGTAGCTATCATGTGACAGGAGAGAGCTAGATTGTAGGGACAAAGAGGCTATCAGTAAGATCTTGCCATTACACATACAGTAATAAAGGCTATGGGGAGAATAAAAAGAAAGAGAAAAAAATCCCAAATCAAGCACAATCCTGTGAAGCTAGACATACACATCCATTGTTTATACACACAGGGAGGCCTGGAGCCTATCCCAGGGAACTCAGGCTACAAGGAAAGGTACACCCATGATGGGGTGCCAAGCAATCACAGGGAACACACACACACACACACACTCATTCATAGACTATGGGTCATTTAAAAATGCCAATCAAACTACACCGCATATCTTTGAATTGTGTGAGTAAACTCCGAGCACACAGACTGGCGGAGAGATTCAACATCCAACCCTGGAGGTGCAAGGTGCTGGGCAGAAAGCCTCCATGCAGCCTGTTTTTATATTTTATAAACAGCAATATTTTCCCCTTGCTCTAAATTTATTATTTAATTTATTTATTTAGACTAAGTGAGAATAAAGGGGTTAACATCCATTTTACGCGATTACATCCTTATTAAAACTTTATCTTTCCCATCATAAAAGCACAAAGAGGGGAAAAAAAGAATGTAAAAATTCTCTAGTGAGTGTCCATCCCGTCAAATAAAATTCAACCCCCGGAGGTCCAGCTGATGAGTCGAATAAAGGCTTCTAAACTCCGCAGTGCTCAAGAACTGACATTCTCTAGATGTTAAAATCTAAAGCCTGAGACATCCATGTCATTGGTTCAGCAGCTGAAGCGATGCACAAAGGCACTGAAGGGCTAAACACTGATGGCTTGTATGAATCCCACATTGGCTGTAACAGAAACTGCTTTTTTTTAACAGCTCTTTTTTGTTGTGTTAAATACAGCCTGTGTCAGGAAGCCGCCTTGCACCCATAAAGCAAGTACAATGACAACGTACAGTAGGCGCTAACACAAGGACATAGTTCATCATGACATTTTGTGCAATTCCCGTCTGATTAGGGTCATTATGCCGGAGCCCTGATTTATGCTGTCATTTCCTCTCGGCCCAGCCCGCATCAATGAATCTTAATGAATTGGTAAATAAGGGTGAGGATTACACTCCGAGACACCGAAACATCCCTCTTCCTCCACCCCACCAGATTTATGGAGCCAATTAGAGCCGAACAGAGAAAATTGGTTGGCGGGGAAATAATATTCTTGATGGGGCGAAATGGCAGGAAAGCGTTCGCTCTGAAGGGCAAGCGTGTTGTCGGCGCGAAGTCTATAAAACACGCGCTCACTTTTGTGAAATACAAAAGAAAACTGGGAGGCATGCTCGCCTGAGACGCTGTTTTATAGCAAAACAAAAGGGAACGCGTTGCCCTAAAACGCCAGTGAATGAACATGGGCTCACTTTCAGTCATTATAAAGGAGAACGCCTTTTGCTAAAAATTTTATACGTGAGCTTGTTGACAGCTACCTCTGAAACGTAAACCTGTGAAGAGACTCAGAACGTTTGAGAAGAAAATGCTTTGCCTCCCAATCCATTTCCCATGAAAAGAGCACGGGACAAAAGACGAGGCAAATTAAGACGTAGAGTTTTATCGCAGATGCATTACGGCCCTGTCATGCTAAGGTAAAAGGAGTTTGATAAACATACACGCGCTGCTTGTCCCGTCGCTCCAATTCATGCCACGGCACATGAATCTCGCTCATCATGATCAAAACAATGGTCTGCAACAGAAAGACTAACTAGCATGCTGTTTTACCACTTTAATGTTTTACACATCAGGGCAACAAAGACACAGGAAAACAAGAATAAAGAGGCAACAAAAGCCTGGCAAAGACTGTAAAATGTATAATAATGTAAAGAATGTGACTTTACAGACACGAAGGACACAGTCAGGCGTGTTAATGAGGGCGCTTTATGCGTTACACACAGCGAGTTGGGTTTGGAGTGTAGCTTCAGCTCTCGACATCAAACAAGGAGGCCCTGTTATTAGGCAGAAAGCTGAGAGAGAGAAAGAGAGCGAGAAAGATAGAGAGCGTGAAGAGGAGTGGAAAATTAGAACTGAAACCGAGCAGCAAAGAGACCTCTAATTTACTGGCATGTACAGTATGCAAATGAGGTTACTCTCCGCTTAACAGCATCGTTTATGTCCATATTAATGGCATCATCATTACAGGGACTCAAATTAAATTACGCCGTAATTAGCATATGAAAGTGATTGGTGAAAGTTTAAAACAAATACCCAATTTTCCTTAATGAAGAGCTGTAATCAGTGTGTGGAGACGCGGAATGAAAACAGGCAAAACAAATATGTGTTTTCATCAGGGAGCGCAATGACAAGCGGCTCTGTTTGAACTCACAACCCAGACAACAAATTCTGACACAGCTGCTTGACGTGCTTGTGAGTGTGTGAGCGTGTATGAGTGTGTATGTGTGTAGGGAAGGCCTTCACACCCTCAGCTTTCATTTCCCAAACATGCTCTGATCAAAGGTGCAATTTCCCCACACTCGCCATTTTGGGAACTAATCAATAAAACACTAATCACTTCACGCCTGATCTGGAGGAAGAGGATGAGAGAGAGAGAGAGAGAGAGAGAGAGAGAAAAGAGAGCAAAAGTGAGACATCTAACCGTTTATAAAATACAGTACACTGTAAATATTGCATCACCTCAGCTCCATCATAGATTTATCCATACTAATGATATTATTATTAGACTGTCAGAGGGAACCTCCCTGAAGCTCATCGAGACCTGACCATCCCTCAGTTCACTCTTTCAAATCTTTTTTCATAATAAACACATTAGTCTTGTAAAGAGAAGACAGATTTCAGTAGATTTTATTGGGCTACAGTCACTAACCCGTGCCCACCACACCAGCCTTAACCATGCTTCACATTTAATGGTCTGTGTACAGATGCCAACCTTAAGACTGAGATCTTCCGGGTGTGTATGAATAAAGTATTGACCATGCTGAGGTCAGCCGCAACACCGGTAACAGACATTAGGCTACTATTAAGTTTTTTGTTGATAATTATGTTCAAGGTGTATTTTTGAAGCAAAATGAAAAAGAAAAATTATATATATAAAGATAACCTTATGATGTACTGGATTACCATAGTAACAGCTCATAGCCGGAGGTCTAGAGAGAGCTGATTGGCCGAGCTCTCTCACAGGGGAGGGATGAGAGGTACTTTGTGCTCCCACATTAATCACAGCTCTACAGCCAATCAGGGGCGTCTGTGAGCTCACGCAAGCAGAAGGAGCGGATAGCGCTGTCCTCTGAGTGTGTTACGCCGCCCCCAACGGTGCGTGAGAAAGCAGTTCGAAAAGAAGCGTTTGGCTGGCGTCACGTGATTCGGAGGAAACACGTGATAGTGGTATCGCTGAGTGGTAGTAGTAGCCTTAATGTGGGAGCCCCCTAGTGATGGGGAAGGAATTGGACACGACTAAATTAGGGAGAAAATCGGGAAAAATAAATAAATAAAAAAATTAGTTTGCAGAAGTTGAATTTATTATAATGTGATGACCTCAGATGGTATACAAATATGTGATTCCTCCTGGATTTGGTGGTGTTTGCTTCTTAGCTCATTCAGTGCTTCTGTTGCAAATAACGCTAATTAATATTGACACTTCAAGCTTTCTAATTAATAGTACTACAGTAACTGTTCTCGGGTTGAATCCAACAAAACAGTGTACAATGGAAAGCTAGTGCAAAATTACAAAACAAGTACAGTAGGTTGTAAAAGGACATGTTCCACACACCAAGCAGTGCCCTTGTTCAGGGGACAGAGACGGATTTGGGATTTAGTCTTATGTTAGAAGTTAGTTTGCAGTTAAACACCTTAGGAACAGTTACTAAGCTGACACAGTGTTGTTTAAGATGACAAAACATTAGCAAAAGCATTTTCTTGCTGAAGGTGCTTCCTTGTCTTATTTTGAACGTGGGTTATGGCACTGGCTTGTGGTGGGGGCACAGTGGACTGGCATCGTGATATCAGGTGCAAAAAGTCTACATGATGTAAATCCTTCATGATTTCTGAAAATTGTGTAGCAGTAGGTTAAGTTTTCACACAGTGAAATTTCACTACTTATCACAAGCCAAAGCGGAGCCATGCACTTTATCAGAGACTCTTCAAAATTCAAACAACTGACATTTTATTCATTGAGAAATCCATTAAACTCTGTGTTTTCCAAGAAGTATGTAAATGACGAGCCTTTCAAGGTAGAGGCAGGGCACATTCTCCTCCATCAACTAATGACGACGCTCATTACATGCAGGTGAACGAACAAAATGAAAGCGGTGTCGTGTGCAATGTGCGCTAGCCCTCTTCTCTGTTTAAATCCCTATGAAATGCTAATATCTCACTTCTAATTAAAGGATACTAAGTCCAAATGCACCTTCACGCCTGCTAGCCAGCAACATAAATTTTGCCCCCCTCCCCCTTCACTCCAGCAAGGCTCTACTCCTGACTGCAATCCATTAATTTATATTTAATGTACGCTTGCTGTTTGAGCAATCTTCTTTAATACTTCTATTTCTTTTGAGTTCAAGTTTAGCTTTTTTGAATTCATACTTTTTCAGCCTTTTATTTGCAAGGTTCAAATGTCTGAAAATTTGTGCAATCTCTCTCTCTCTGTCACACACAAACACACACACACACACACACACACACACTGAGGTCTCCTTGTAAACAACCGAATAAAGGATAAACCGGTCCCGCCTCATACCACCCTCTACACACTTACCATGTTTACACGTCTGAAGCCATAAACATGTTTACAAGAAAAAGCTGTCACCATTCTCAGAAACTGACCTTGAGAAATCAGCAAACAACAAGCACAGCAAGTTCATAAAGGGCATTTAGACAAGTGTAGGATCACCACCGCTCTGCTTAACACACACCCAAACCTTTTCATTTATTTATTTTATTTATTTTTTTGTCTGGGACGGCGATGTTTCTGCAACAGGAAAGTTATTTACACGACATGTAGAAATTTATTAACTTTTGTATCGTCGCCGAATTAAAACGCCTTCGCTAATGGATGGTGTGAAATAGAGTGTAATTAGGGCCATGGTTTTATAGCCACTGTTATCATGGTTATTGCTTACAATTTTGTAATGTCAAAATCAATACGGGTTACTTAGGTCTCGTCTGTTTCCGTGCTGTGAAATGACAAGAATTTATCTAATGTGCACTTACTGAGCCTGTTCACGAAGAACAGCACCTGCAAGTAAGTACAAAGCCACTTCTTCTATTATATCACATTCTTTACTGGTTTCATCATGCACAATTCAATCCCTTGTTGTTTTGTAAAAAGCTGCAATTATTACATGTACTAAAACTGAATCAATACCTGGACTTAACTAATATTGGGCTTCACTTTCAAGTAAATTGCCAGTTCTAATGGTTTAAAGCAAGAGTGTTCAATCGTATCCACTGCAGGCTTTCTCTCTTGTAAATCACTAGTAATACTGGTGTTCATTAAAATATTCATTCATTCATTCGACTTCTATACCACTTATCCTGTACAGTGTCGCTGGGGCGTGGAGTCAATCCCAGGAGACTTACACTATGTGCAATTTGGAAACACGAAGTGACCTATTCTGTATGGATTTGGACTGTGGCAGGAAACCGGAGAAAACCCACTAACGGGAAGAACATGTAAAATCACACAGACATGAGGGGGGGAATCGAACCCTCAACCCTAGAGATGTGAGGCCACACTGCTAACCACTACGCCAAAAATATGTCAAAAATATTAAAAATAGATTTAAAAAAATTAATAATAGCAATGTATTAATAGCAAGACTCTATACATGTTACATTCTCGTCTTCCCAAATGTCTAATCCTACACTCGGCCCTGTCGGAGCCCAAGATGAACTGATTTAATGAAATTAAATCCTGCATTCACACTGGATCTCTGTGAATAAAACTGATGACACCTGCATTAATGGAAAGATTAATAATAATAATAATCCACCAATCCCTCAATACATATTTAATCTTTAAGAACATCACCTTGTTTAAATATTAGCCTTGATAGGCAATATACATACTGTATGCAAAAAAAGCTTAAAGGCTTATATGAATAGGCAAAATATTATTGTACACTTTTTCCCCTGACCTTTCCACTCATTTTTATTTCAGTTGAATTCCATTAAAGATTATGCCTAATTGAAAAACTTACTTGTTTTGAGTTTAGTAAAAACTATTATCTTACATAATAAGAAAACTTTCATGGGGTTTCGAACTATTCAAAATCTCTGCACTTTGTCAAAAAAACAAAACACAAATCCTCAAAAGTTGTCCAATCCGTTTAGAAACGAAGAAAACCATAATTCAAAATCTGCTGCGTAAATCTTCATTTCAACTGGTATTATTAAATCACTCTGAAAGATAAGCTTATATATGATGAAGTATCTGATCCTCAGCTCAGGTTATGGAGATTGACATTCGACATTCCTCAGCGTCCCAGAATGCCATTCAGCTGCTGCTACAGATAACTCTGGGTAAATACCAGAGGCATGAGGATTTTGGAGCCGGGGTGAGGCTAGCCACATTTTAATGCCACAAAGACGAGGAGAAAGAGTTTAAGCTTTATGCCAGTTGCGCACCCGAGATGTGATAAACTGCTTGGGGGGTATTCAAAAGTTTGTAATAACAGTTCCTTGAAAAAGGAGCTTCTGTGAACTTGTCATCAAGGAAAGGGTACGGATCTGAAAGATCAGGTTCAACAAAAAGATTTAAGACTACATCTGTTCTGGAGCAACTACTCTTCTGGAAAAGACATTGCTCGGAGGTCAAAGCAATGGGAAGACCGGCAAAAATGTGTATGCTGTATCCCTGCTGAGAAACACTGTAAAGAGACAATTAGATTCTAAAGTACTGTGAGGCCACTTAGCCTAACCTGAATGAATGAGTACTGTGAGACGTTCACATATAGAGAAAGAACTCTCTATATGTGAAAACCTCACTAGTACTTTATGGAGAGAGAGAGAGAGAGAGAGAGAGAGAGAGAGGTCAACAGTAAAAGAATAAAACACATGGCCAAGAAAGAAGAGACTAAATATGACCAGGGTCTGTGTGATGATTCACTAACACATAAGCAGAGCACCAGTGAAAAGACGTGACATTGAGTTTTTATTGTCTAAGTGGCAGTTTGAGTGCTGCATTTTCCCTGCTCTGGCCCCGAGCCTCTACCCTCACAGCTTTCGACAGCCAGATAACCATATTAGGACACGTATAGCAAAGTAAACAATAACACCGTGGCAATGAGATGGAAATTTCTTTTTCACCTAATGGTGTTTGTCATTGCTTGACTTCAGCTCCTCGGCTCAGGAGGTTTGTGTTTATGAAAAAACAATGATGAGATCTTGACGTCGCACAGACGGAATTAACTTCGAAAATGAAAAAATGTTGTCCCGCTTTAATTCAGAGCGAAAAAGGAAGTATTTTTTTATTAGTCAAGAAATTAAGATGATACATAGTTTAACATTCAATGCTATTTAAAAAACAGATCATGTGTATGATGAGACAAGTCTTATTTTAATTATTATTTAGAGACAGAACCCTATCTAAACCAGCTTTTAATGTCTACGTACACTCTAGCATTAAGATTTCACTTCTCTGAAATTAATACACCCAAACATGATCGTGCCCCTGTGCCTAAATGACATCAACCCCACTGAACACCTTTAGTATGAATCGGAAAGCTGCTTGAACACCATGTCTTGACCTCACTAACGTTTGACCTCACTAATTGTGTCTGAATGGGCGCAAATCCCCTACAGTCATGCTCCAAAACCAAGTCAATCTAGACAGACTTATTACATCAGCAATGATATGGTTGATATGGTCAGGTGTCCATGCTCTGTGATATAGAGAAACACAAAGCGTGTACTGTATGTGCTTATCTTTAGATAAGCTGTCTGACAATAAATTATTTCTGAATAGTTTAAATAGAAGTCAACTTCACATAGCGTCATGAATACCGAACACCGTCATGCTCACACAAAATGCAATGAATTAAGAATGTTATGACTCAAACTTTAATGTGGCGAGTATCTGATCTACCAGCCGGAAGTTATTTTTTTCATGAGAAATCTTAATGTTTGGAATGGTTCGCCACATTTCTCTGTAGCATAAGATACAGTTCAAAGACTAAAGAAATTAATCTGGCTATAAGTAACAGTTCAATTGTTTTTTCTCCCTCCTGCAGGCAGTCAGAAAGAGAGTCTGGGGTCTGTGCTGCCTCGCCCAGACTGTTACTGTTTGTGCTCCTTTTCGTGCTGGAGCATTCAGTCCAACATTATGATTTCTTAACTTCAAACGTATCTCTTCATTATACACACACACATACAAATTTAATAAGCAGGGAAGTGGTTGCTCAGGGGGTTGAGGCTGTGGGTTGCTGGTCAGAGGTTCGAGCCCTGTCAGTACTTGGTGTCCACTGCACCAGGCACTTTCCCTTCTGATGGACAGCAAGACCGACTGATAGAAAGGCTGGTCTACAAGAACTATTTTTGGAGGTAAATTTTTTTTTTTTACTTTACAGATTTAGCTTTGAATTGTTATATAAACATCGTCTGCTGGGCGTTTTAGATTAAATGCCGATGAACATATTGCCAATCAGCAAATGCTCTCCATCTTGCCACAACTGATGATGATGGTGCCCATCCACTAGACCACTGAAATACGCACAAACAGAAATGCTTCATGACTAGTGCAGTAAAGAAAGCGATCTAAGATCCTGCGTTTCTGCCCTCTTCATCTAAACATGTTCTTGTTTCTCCTTTTCACTCATCCAACACTTTCACAATCAGAACTACTCAAGTTACCGCAGACTTGAGGGAAAATTAAGAAAAGCAAAAATTCAACCTATACTGCTGTCTCTGCGATCCCCATCCAGAATGCTTTATCACCCTCCCTCCCTCTTTCTCTGTCTCTCTCTCTCTCTCTCTCTCTCTATCACTCTCCCTTACACACACACACACTCACATGCAAACGCGCATGTACAAATGCAAGCTGTTTATTTACATAACATTCAGTCTATTCCATTAAGCAGCTGCTCCAGGTGCTTTATCCGTAAAAGGGATTTTGCTTCCCCAAATAGATGTGGAGGCGCCGGAGAGCTAAAATGTTATTTGTTGAAAGCTCTTCGTGCTCAATATAAACTAAAGAACAACAAATGCCAAAGTTAATGAGTTTTCATGGATTGCAAGCCGTATTTGGAGTTTGTCATATTTTATTTTTTTTTTGGCAGTGCATTGTAAAATACTCAACCACATGTTTGTGCATTCCTCATACATGTGCACATACAATTCCTATACTTACATTAGATTTGGACAAAAAAAGAAAAAACTGAAAAAAAATAATAAAATAAATAACAGCACAGATCTAAGGAGGTTCCATCAGACCAAAAGTGTGAGAAAACAACAAAAAACAAAAGCTTCTTTTTGCACTCCAGACTGCTCGTGGCCACAAAATGCATGTGCAAAGCAACTGATATTTACATCATACTCTCTTTGCAATTTGTGGTTTAAAATCACTGTGAAATGTTCGAAAATGTCAGCTATAGTGCAAGCAAAGAGGAAACATCTGTTAGGGAAACGTGCGAACGTTGCGTGTTAATACAGGTAACTGGAGTTTTTCTTAAATAAAGCCTCTCGTGTCCATAAATGGTGTGACGCACACGACTATAGTCGATACACATATTGGTTTCTGGCTGGTTTAAAGGCAAAACTAAGCAAAAAAAATAAAAATCACTGCAATTGATGCAAAATTTATGCATTCATGACATATGTGGCATGATCAAAGTTGCCAGAAAAACATAAGCAGCACAGATGACAAGCAGTAACAAACAATATAATGTCCCTAAACAGCTGTTTCACCGAGGACCTAAAATGGTCTAGTGGTACGAGAATGAATTTTAAAAAAACCCACAGAGCTCAAATGCAGTCTACTCCTACAGGAAAATGATGCAGCTGGCAGCATCACCTATACCGCTCCAGGGAGCATGCACAGCTGCATTGTACTAACTCACACTTGGTTTATGGGGCCGGGTAAAATAACAGGTAAAATAAGCTGCTGTTTGTTGCCCTAACCTTAGTAAAGAATATGTAACAGGCACACAAGTTTGTCTAAAACTAAACGTTTAATTTAAAAACAGCTATATCACCTTCTTTCTCCAACTTCCATGTTTTCGACAAACCACGACACGCAGAAGCCTCTTTCACATTGTTTCTTTCCATCTTGTGATTAGTGAAGAGAAACAGTTATCTGTGCAAAGCACTAGTTATCATGAGTGAACTAAATTTGTTTAATGGATTTTTAGTGAACCTTAAAGCCAAAAAAAGAACATCTACACTGCCACCCAGCATTAATGAACTACACTTGCTTACACTTGTTACACTGCTTAACATTCGCAATACAGTCTGTGAAATAGCACATTAGGCAGTTTGGATGTTGAGCAAAAAGTTTTTGGGGGCTTTTTTGGGGATTTGTGGGCTACTATAGTGTAAGCACAGTGGTCAAGTTAGTTTGCATACAGTAGCACTCTTATTGTTCATTTTCAAATCAATACATTTCTACTTTCCCCTCTTGCTCCAGCTAGAACTGTTTTGGTACATTTGGGAGCCATGATGAGAAAATTAAGCAGACGTGTAACACTCCAAAGACGAGTGAGCTTCACAAGTGCACAAGAGACATGAGATGTGTGTGAGAAGCTAAGATGTCTTTGTCTGCTTATGTCCACTACTTTGTATTGAAATTTATTGAAATGAACAACCTTATGGTGCAACAAGCGTATGTGCAGTCAGATGATGCATAAACAGATGTTAAACGCCATGCTGTAAACTTACCTTTTTTGTTTTGTTAATAATGCTTCTCGTGATCGTTAACAATTTTAAAAGGGGTTGTAATGCAACCCTTTTCATTGATCTAAGTGACTCACTGCAAAATCACTATCAAAGCATGAGTTTACAATATTTGTTTAATTAAAACTCAACCAACATATTATTGATACTACAGTGCAGACTGCACAAACACAAGTGCAGACTGATTTAGCCAGTGTGATAAAACTGTGAGAGGTGGAGTTATATTGTTTTTGCAAAAATCACACACAATTCACACTTGCATAACCAAAACAATTTTTACATAAAATTTCAGTATTTGTGTTTTTAACACCTTTGTGACTCAAAAAAAAAGGCACACAATATTCTTTCTCTGTTTGCATACTTCTAGCTTCATTCGAAAAAATGTTGTTCTTCTTAAAAATGCAAAAATGGAATTATCTCATGTTGCTGTTAAACTGTTCACATGGATACAGTGCTCTTTTAGTTAAATTACACATTTAAGCCTGTATTCCAGTTTCACACACAACATATTTGTTATGCAGAATACAAATTACATCTGAAAACAAGCACATACAACCGGTCTCTGGTCCAGAGTTCCACAGTGTTTTTTTTTTTTTTTTTGGCCGGCTGGATTTCACTTTTATCTTTCTAAAGACAACTAGTCAGTTAAAAGAAAAAGCTGCCACCCCGACTCTGAGATTATGCCATAGAAACAGAACATCATCACTTTTGTACACACTGTCTCAAAGTCTTTTTTCTATGACTGCAGAATTAATTAAGTTGCATGTTGATACATGAACTAATAGGTCTGCTGTGATTACGGTTAGTTTAAGACTTTGGAAAGTGGAGGAATGTATCTCATGACTGATGTCTCATTTTTGCAGTACTGCCAAGTTCATACGATTTAAACTGAAGGCATGTGTCAAAGGAGACGACTGCTCAGCCAAAGATGTAAGAATAAAAATTTAGAGGATTTCTTTGACCTTTACCAAGAAATACCAATTTAAAAGCATTGCATTAAATGAATTTATCACTAAAGCCAAAATGATTGGCATAAATGAAACCCAGCATACCTCCATAAAATTGTTAAACAAATAAAATAAACTTACCCTGACATGGTTAATCTAGTCAAATACAGTGGAACCTCGGATTATGAGTAACGCGGTTTGCGAGTGTTCCGCAAGACGAGCAAAGATTTTTAATAAATTT
>JAQQZS010000036.1:24533888-24559326 GCA_030068045.1 Platyallabes tihoni
CTAGACCTCCTGCCTGGCAGTTCCAACCTCAGCATCCTTCTACCGATATATTCACCATCTCTCCTCTGAACATGTCCGTGTCATTCACTGCCTGCCAAACAAAATTATTTTTTTTAATTGCCCATTTCAAAAGGGGCAAATTATTGGCCTACATCAAGCAAAGAAAATATTAGAATTACTAGACCTGGGTTAAGAGCTGTTCCATATATTATTAATGCTGAACCATCAACTTTGAAAATGAAATGTGAACAGAAAAAAAAAATCATAAACCTACCATCATTTACTGGGGTCACTTAAAAGCTCAAAGAGGCTGCATCATAACTGACAGTAGAAATCACAGCTTACAGGATTGGGACTAAACAGCTGTGTCGCCAAAAGTACACCACTTGTGAAACTAATCAGACAAAAAAGTCTTCAATTTACTAGACAGCATATAAGGTCATGGGAACTGATGAGTCCGGACGGATCCTGTTTCAAAGCGATAAGCGTGTCAGGGTAAATAGGGAAGTGCATGAAGTGGTACACCCATCATACATACTGCACACTGTACAAGCCTCTAAAGGCAATGTTATGATCCGAGCTTCCTTTAGTTGGTCAGGTCTAGGACTCAGCAACATTATGTGGCTATAAAATGCAGTCAGCTGACGACCTGAATGTATTGTATGAATGAGGAAAAAAACTGAGGTGCACGTCGTTATCAAAGTATAGGGATGATGTTAAAAATGCAGGCCAAGAGACACAGGGTTGAATTAGCGTACAAATTTCAGATGAATGTGCTGATACACACAAAGAAAAATCATTGATTTTGGTAGTAAGCAACAAATAAACCCTAGATTATTACATCCTGGTTTTCTTTTGCATTTTACAAAGTTCTCTAGATTATGAGTAAATGGATGTGTGGTTGTAGTCAAGTGAAGGCGGCTGTTGGTGAATAAACATGGCGGTGAGGCAAGCATGATTATTTAAATCCTGCCCCATCACTAAATCAAGACGACATGAGAAAGTAGACAGAAATTGTATTATCATTTACCAAACACACACACACACACACACACACAGTCACAAGAATACCCACACCAACAGACATGTTTCCTTTGTACTTCCCTCCACGTTCCTGGAAGCTGCTCCTCTAAACACTCACACATGTTGATCGTAAAATAATATTCTGAAGCTACACAATGCAAAACAAACTTCCATCTTTGAAAATCAAATCAGTTTGCTCTTACAGTAGACAGAATCTGGTCTCAGACAACAAACCCATGCTACAACCTAACCACACTCGGGAATATCTGCACTGTTTAGAAGAGTGGAAGAGGTGAATAATAATTATTATAAAATTGGATGGTAATTATGTATGTGTGTCTGAAAGTACAGTCCCTGCTCCTGCTACAGATTTCTTTCTCTTTAACATTGGGTTAAGGGAAAAGGCGGGAAAAAAGCAGTGATTTATGGCTGTGTGTCTGGGCCGAACAAAGGCGCGTTTCCCGCCGGCAGCTGATCTCTACGCCCTTCCGAAATGCTCAGTCTGTTTGTTTGTACAGGGAAGCTGGAAAGTCAGGTGGAGTGAATTACAATTCAGACGATTTACTGGTGAGAAATGACACGATGAGAAAGACAGACAGGGAAGGGAAAATGGCAGATGAGCGCTATGTAGTATTTCAGTATGCGGCTGAAAGCAGGAAAGGCGAGGGAGGTACAGACAGTATGAGTGAGCGAAAGAAAGAAAGAAAGAAAGAAAGAAAGAAAGCAGACTACAAGAGGATGTAACCGTGTGTGGAGATGTCGGTTTAAGAGTGAGTTCGTGGGAAAGCATAGGACCCACAATGCTATGAAAGCCAGAACACAGGTACACAGACACACATGGTGCCTCTGATATGTGAAAAGCTCCACGTCACCACTTTGGTTAGATCCAGTCTGACTGTCACTTGCTTGGGACTGGTCCATTCTGAGACAGTCTGGGATGTGTAGGTGGTTAGACAGACGCATCACGTCTCATCATATATTATATAGTACAGACAGTATAGGAGACACAATATTGCAGCAATGCTGATTTGGCGTCTGTTCAGTTTAGAAATTGATATATGCACGAAAATGTGTTAAACCAGTGCAACTTTTAATAAAAACATACAATATATTTTTTATTGTCAGTTGGTGAAAGGCTCATGAAGAATCATAAAGCTGGCTTACTTACTTACTGGCTTATCAGCATGATTGTGGTAGAAACCAAACTAATAAAAATGTAAACATGTAATATATTACAATTTCACAAAATGTATATATATATATTTTTTATAAAAACCCACCAAAGCACAAATGATGAACAAATGATGTCCTATTTATGCCTGTGCTAAGAAAAGAAAAAAAAAAAAAAGGCAACCACCTGACTACAAGTTATTCATTAGACCACAGGTTGTAGACCCTGGTCCTGGAAGACCACTGATCAGCTAAGCCACCACTCTCACTTTTTAGTTTAAGGGTGCATTAGAGCAGAAGAAATAATAAAATCTGCACAGCAACCTGCGCATTAAAACAACTCAATATTTGCCCATGGCCTCTCCCTCACCAATCAATTCATACTAATAAATAAGCTTTTGTTTACCTTCTTCCAAGGACTCGCTTGCTTGAAGCTGTCTTCTGTTACAGCTCTTGGAGTTCAGCCTTCTCGTTCTGTGGGCAGACCAAACACAAACGAGTGTTTATGAATGAATAATTATTGTGCCGAGCGTGAAAACCTGTCAGCTCTGAAGCCTATCAAAGATTCTGATAGAACTGTGCATGTGTGCTGGGTCAAGATGCATTGAATTATGAGTAGAGGTGTAGTTATGATCATCAAGGAGAGATTTTCACACAGGGTTCATCTCTCAGTCTGAAACTCAGTAGCTCTGCTTGTGTTTGGTAAAGATCTGCCAGGGGCTTTCAGCATCAACAGGTATTCAGGAACTCTTGGACAGAGAATCGCTTCAACTTCGGTGCATTATTTTTTCTTCTTCTTCTTTTTTTTTAAAATGACTAACGCATCAAAACAAAACACTGTGAGAACTGGAGCTTTTTATTATCAATGTTGCGGACTGTCTTTCCAGGAGAAACAAATCAATAAAAGTCTGAACAAAAGGACGCCGAAATGGTTTTTGAAGAAAACACAGACATGCAGTCACACTAGATGGAGATTTAAAAAAAAACTTTACAGGAGGAAAGAAACTTGTTTTGCTCTAACTTCTGTGTGTATGTGTGTATTGATTACTAATTTCTAGGGTCATGGGGTACACCTAAGTACGTTTGGTCCGGTGTGTGCTGTGATCTGAGCAAACACAGTCTAGCTTTATGTAGTGCTAGGAGATTTTCAAATTTATAATAATGAAACAGGCAGCACGTCTCTGAGCAAAACATTTAAATATCACTTTAGAGATAGGAAATTTGCCCAGGTATGAAAAGTTTGAAAAGACAGGTTTTCATAATAAGTACAAATTTCCGGGTAGAATTATGTCGGCATGTTTAACACACAAAGTGGGAAACTGGATGTTCGGGTTTTGTTAGAAATGTGCTAGGCGGTTAACTCGGATGAGTGAAGGAGATTTTCTTTCTAGAAACAGAAAAGCATTTAAGATTTAACAACCGAGCATGTTTGCATGTTGACTAATATTAAGCTAATACATATATAAAGTTTAACTTAAAGTTTAAGGGTAAGAAGTTTTACTTTGTCTATCTCTAATGCTGTGTGTGGTTGATTTCATATCTCTTCTTAAAAAGAAAACCACAGATTTAGGATTAATACCCCAGTTTCTACCACAACATATCAAGCAAATAAGGTTGCACGGGTTGTACAAAAATAGTAGCAAACCATCATTTAAAATGACAAATATTTTATTAACCATTATTTGCACTATTTGAGCATTATAGACAGCACTGCTACTGTTCGTGAACAACTTACTACATACTGTAGTTACATCAACGTTGATATGTTTCTGTCTCTTTTTTTTTTTTAAAGAAAGAAAGAATGACTGGAATATGCTTTTATGTGCATTTCTTATGTGTTCAGGTAATTATGGCCAGTTTGCACCGTTTACTATTTTAAACTACTTTTAAATTAATAGTTCACTTAAACAATTTTTTTCCCACTTCACTATCCTGAAAATGTATAGTACCTCTACTTACAGTAATATCAACGTAATGTACCTTCAGCCTACAATCAACCTTACACTACGTATAATGAACAACAGAGCAAGTCTCATGCCCTAAAAACACAACACATTGATTATAAACAAGTTACAGTAAACAAACAAACAAATAAACAAACACAAATAGGCTGATTAGAATATAACAATACAGCAATATGATAGTATCTTGTGTTCCACGGAGGACGTGCACATCCACACCTAATTCATATGCTAAAACACAGGATGCCTATAGGCCAGTGTCTGGAGGACATTTGAATAAAAGCATCAAAGCGTATCTGAGTATGAAAAAGAATTTTGATCACGTCTTTCACAGCGCTCTCTCATGCAGCGTTCATTTGGCAGTCAAAGCAGTGGCCGGGCCTTTGGTATGGCCAATCGTGTTTATCGCAGCTGAAAAGGAAGTAGATCCAACGTGCCAGTGCAAAGTGACCGACGATCCATCCGGCGCGATCGTGGACAGCTTTCCTGGCTGTATATATATATATATACACACATTGCTTCTTTTTTGTTTTTTCTTCGCCACCTACCGCAGTGATGTTCCCCCTGTTCTTCCAATTCATCGAGCTCCAATTAACATATCATCACAGCTGTTGTAAATCAACAGGCCGCCATGACACATGACAAATCTTTTCAGCTTAAAAAGCTAAACATCATTAATTCAAATCACCTGCTATGGCCTCTGGTGCTAAATGAGTTTACTGAAATGGCTCGTCATTCAATTTAGACAAATGTTCCCTCCTTCTAATCATAAGCCCATTTTAGCGTAGGTGGGAGGAGGAGATTTAAAAAATTTTTTTGGTAGGCAGGGGGACAGGAAGAACAACAGAGTTTTAGATGGCAGCTGTGCACGCTACTGCACTTACACTTTGTAGTCGAATTGCACAGCTCGTAATGCCTAAACAGATAATTGTCAGAATTGAAAGTGGTAGGGCGCGTGGTAATGGCAGGTTTAAAGCAGCAGGATGACCGTCAGCGAGGAGCGGGAATTGAAGCTCCTGCGTGACGCCAGCTGATGGGGAACAAGAAGAGCACGAGCTCCTGTATGGACGAGAAGAGCAAGGGAGGGAAAGGAAGAGAAACAAGAGAGCCAGCTGAGAGGATTGGGTCCTATGGGTGTGTAACCGAGAAGGCAAAGCGAGACGGCTAGCTAAATGAAGAGTGGGAAGATGTAAGTGGGGAAATGAAGAACAGGGAGGAGCAAGAGTATGAACATGCCAGTGTGTGTATGTATAGGTGTGTGTGTGTGTGTGTGTGTGTGTGTGTGTAAAACAAAGAATGCCTTATGATGCATCTTGAGATACAATAAAATTAAATTGCACTTTTACTTGCTGTTTTTACGCATAGGAAAATCATCCGTAGAGCAACACACATCACTATGAGTCAAAAAAATTGTTTTGTTCTTTGCCATACACTATCATGACTTTTCGAACAAACCTTCTTTATTACTCACTCGAACAAGAACCTGAATAGAACAATAATTTTCGTTTTACCTTTAACGTGTTTCCCTTCCTCTTCATGTTAAATGACTAAAAATAACCATGAATGACTAAAAATAAACATGCTTTTTTTACATGATGATCGTGTAAAAAAAATAAATAAATTCACAGACATTTTAACCTTTTGCTAATAGACCTGAAGATCAACATGTACAGTATATGCACGCTGTGTCTCAAAGTGTCTAAGCAGCATGATGGAATTATTTTGTGGTATTGCACTCATTCAGGGGTTGCCAAGAATGTAACTGATCCTGCTCTTATGTGTAGGAATGGGGATCAGTTCATGAAAGGGAAATCATTAATGCAGGAAATAAGTGCTCGGAGTTTCATTTCAAGCACCTTGACATCTAGAGCATACCTAGAATATTCTTCGAAACATCAGTCTTGATGGCGTTCATTGAAAGTTTTGAATGCTTTGATGATCATACACAACTCAAGTCGACAGTGTGTTTACGGTGCATTGTTTCCCAGGGAGGCCCCGAAGTGGAAATCACGATCCTTGACTTTGATTACGCTGATAAAAAGCTTTCGTTTGCTGTGCGTTACAGATATAACGCCTAGCCTAAATCCAAGCCTGGTTCGCCTGCTAATCTGAGCATAAAATAAAAATAATAACAAATCCCGATCGCCTCTTTGTAAAAGTGGGTTCATGGTGTATATATACATGAATATTAACCATCTCTCTTAGGAAAAAAAAAAAACCCTAATCCTGAAGAGGACCATCACTGCAGGCTGCTCTTCAGCATCTACATTTACATCATCATGGTAGCCAAAACACACTCTCCATGGATGGACTGGCACTCAGCAAAAAAAAAAAATAATAATAAAAAAAATTTAAAAATAAAAAAGCCCAAGCTGATCGCAACAAAAAAGCCTCTGCGGTCATTCCGGATGCCTCTTCAGCCGATCTAATGGACGTTCTCCTCCCTCACTTTACCGCCAGCATAAAAGAGCATGAATATTTAGCGTCGAGTTAGGCTGCTAATTGCAGCACACTTCAACAGGGGATCCGTGGCTACTTCTGAAACGGGACGCTTGTGAACTGTCTGGCCTCATCAGCATATTAATTTATGCAAAAACTCTATCGCAGCCGATAGGCCGACCTGAGCAGTTCTCCTCCCTCAAGCTCGGGATGGCAAAGTGCCCGAAATGTGTGTGAAACGCTATTTGATAAAGAATCTAAAACCAACACAGACCATGGAGAGAAAAAAATTCTTTTGATGATAATTTTGATGATAGATGGCACTAAATATGAAATTGTAAAGAATGAGGAAGGAGTAGTGCACGGTGCTCGATCGTGGATAGGGAGGCGGATCTGTGGAATGAATTAATCAATAAATTCTGTGGCAGTAATAAAAAAAGTAGTTCAATAATTAAAAAAAAAAAAAAAGCTGGGATGTATTTTTCACAGAGTGTGATTCTTCGCATTGGCTTATCAAACCAGACACTAAAGTACAAAGCTAAAGACTTTGGGTTAGAAAGGGAGGAATTAACACACACTAACATACTTTTTCCATTTTATTTATGCTTCCTGACTTGATGACGAGGCTTGCTTTAAAAAAAAAAAAACGCTGACAAAAACAATGTTGAATAGATAAAGACACATTTCTTCTCTGCTTCGACTTCAAAGCAGACGTGTCTCATCTGATGAGTCTGTGGCGTTAGTCAAAATGGTAACGTGGAGCTCCACTACAAAAAGAAACACAAAAACACAACCACTTTGAACTGTCTACGCCTATTTATAGACAGAAACTAATTGTTAATGGTTAAGCAGTAAATGGTGAATGCTGCAATTCAGTCTTGGAGAGTGGCAGAGTTAGATCGAGAGAGAGCGATAAAGAAAGAGATACAGAAATAAAGCCAAGAATGAGAGGAACAGACTGAAAGTGAGTCAGGGAGTGTGTGTGTGTGTGAGTGTGTGAGTGTGTAAGAGAGATCTATATTCACTCAGTGTGTGAGCGTTTGTGTAATTAAGGTGTGTGTGCACGATACTTTCCAAAGCCGCTGTCTCTGTTCTGAAATACAGGAAAGCTTAATGTGTGAGTCACTTTGAAACAGACACAACTGTTTACGAAAGCCTGTCAAAATGGCTGAATGCACAAAAAAAAAAAAAAGGTTCAAGCACGCTCTCGTCCTCGTCGCTGCGTCTCACGTTCTCCCTTGCTCTCTAGAAACTTTATTAAGCGAGTATGAATGAAGCCAGGCAGCTTGAAGTCGTAAACAAAACGCCCATCAATAAATCATATTTTCCCCTTCGATCTTTATTCTCAGCATTCCGGCGTTGTGTCTCACGCCCACGTTTACAGTAAACAGGAGGGCTTTCTGACACGCAAACAGACACAAATACCAATTAAACCCGTGCTCTGGTCAAGCCCGAGGGAGGCAGAAGTGCAGTCTGCTGAATGTCAGCCTGTCTGAGCCTGGAGATTTTTCGAACCTAGCCTGCCTTTTTTTGCTAAGCTTAAAACAAAGTACACAAAGTGTCCACACACGCACACAAACGCACAGCTGCCTTAATACCGAGGCAAAGGAATTTCGCTCCTGTCCCAAAACAAACAAAGCTGTCGCATTTCTTTACACTACTCCGAAGTTAGCAGGCTTGAATAGGGCATTATTCCACTCTGTCACACAAAACACTTTCGCATGAAGTCATCCGAAAGGTAAAGAAAAAGCTACCCTTCTTTTTTGGCGAGCAAGTCAACTGTGAGGATTTTGCTCAGCCGGTGTGGACGATGACAATGTGTGGGGATAAGACTGGGGTACATCTCAGTTCTCAGCATCAAACTTTGCGCTCTGTTTCATTCATACAGTTGTTTCTCAGAGAGAGAGAGAGAGAGCGATAGACACAGAAAAGTGTGTGGGTACAACAGATGGAAAGGAGAGATAGAGGAAGAGATAGAAAGAGGGAAGAGAGAGAGAGAGTCCCTGTCTATGAGAGAGAGAAAGAGAGAGAGAGAGAGTGTCCATGACTATGAGAGAGACAGAGGGACGAAGATAGAGTCCCTGACTTTGCTAAAGAGGGAAAGAGCTCTGTCTCCATAATTATGAAAGAGAGAGAGTCCATGATTATGAGAGAGAAAGAGAGTACAGTACTATGAAAGAGATAGAGACAGAAAGAAACCATGTCTATGAGAGAGACAGAAGGTCCAGAACTATGAGAGAGAGAATTAGAGAGTACCTGACAATGAGAACATCCATGATTATGAGAGAGAGAGAGAGAGACCGACCGAGGGGGGGGGTCTACTCTATCAGGACAGATGTAGTCCTCTTCATAAACCCAAGATCTCATTTGACTAGTAAAAGGAGACAAGCTCACTATAGTAAGGTCAGATTTATGCAGTGGTAAAGTGAGCACTAGGGGACTACAAGTCAATAAGCTTTACAATCAGAGCCATGATAGCTCTACTTTACTCTGCCCACTGTCTAAACTTGCCACACACACACACACACACACACACACACACACCTGGCGGTTAACAAATCTCAGTGAATGGCTGAGAGAAAGGAAGAGGAAGTAAAAGAACATAGAAAAGATGCCTCGGTAACTCACCCATGTACGTGGCAGGACCTTACGACTCAACTCCTCCACATGTCACCTCCACTTTGTCCTGTAACGCAACCTGATCGTATTTTTGCTTTCGTATTTCCAGTAAGAAAAACTCTCCTGGTTGCAGTCTGGAACTCTGTAGCCGAGATGACAGGAGTGTGTGATCAGCAGCCTTTCCCATACACACTCTCTGTCTCTCTTACACACATACTGTTTTTTTTCCCCTCTCCTTCTCTCGCTCTCTCTCTCTCTCTTCACAGAGACTGGAGGTATGTGGTCTAAACACAACAAAAGCCAGAGCCAGAGCCTGAGATTAAATATGCAGGAAGAGGGCCCCCCCTTTGCATAAACACAAACACTCAGCAAATGAAGTGCTGGCACTAGTCACGCTGCTGCTGCTTTGCTGGGACACTTCCTACGTGGAGCACCGTGCAACGTGCTGTCACGAACCACTGCGCGACGATTAGCTCGACCTGGCTCTGGAACATCGAGCGTGGCCAAGAACATCAGCTTTTAATATTGCCGTTTGGTGAAGAAAAGATGTGAATTTTATTTGATGAAATTCATAATATGGTATTGATCTTTTCTTATTCATATATATTATAAAATATGCATTTTTTTATTTACCTTTCCTACAATTAATAGTCAGCTGTTTTAGGCCTCTGTGTTAAGGATCATCTTCAACACCTGCCTCCTAGTGGACGAGCAAGGAACACAGCGAGCTGAGGGTGAAATGAAGGACGTCCCTAATATAAAGGGTTCATGAAAGAATACACACTTTCCTCGTTATCTTCTCTCTCTCTCTCTCTCTCTCTGTCTTGCTGGAGCAAAGTCATGTGGAGAGCTGAGTCTAGCCTTACGCTCTCAAAGACACCTACAGATACACTTAGCCAGATGTCAACTGCGAAGCTCCCTCCACTGGAGCACGGAGACGGAGAAAGAAAGCAGAGCGAGGGAGTGGGGGCAGGAGACGGAGAAGCAAGTTAGCGAGAAAAAAGGATGGGGAGAAAAAAAAAGTGTTGGGGGAGAAAGTTATCTGACAGATAGGACGGGTGCATCAGAAAGAGCGCACGCTAGAGAGACAGAGAAAAAAACAGAGAGAGAGAGAGAGAGAGAGAGAGAGAGAGAAAGAGGCTCTCCTTAAAATAAACAGGGCGTCACGTTTCAAAGGCAAGGGGCGACACAGACATTCCATTGTTCGAGCCAATTATCAGAAGAAAATAATAACAACAGATGGTCTCAGAAAGGCCAAAGAAGGAGCGAGTGAGGGAGTAAAGCCAATGAATGAATGACTGAATGAGTGAGTGAGTGAGTGAGTGAGAGAGAGAGAGCGAAAGCGCTGGAGAACAGATGACGAAATGTGAGAGTGAAGGACTATGACTAGGGGTGGGTTCTATCTGAACCCGGCGCAGGGCTCTATACACCAGATGTGCACTCCTGGATCGGAGAGTTAAACATGTCCGCGCGCTGTGTCGTTCTCTGTTGCTTGCCAAGTGCTAAATAACGATTACTCTGTGACTCTGTGATCACCCAGATATTTTAACCTTGGCTGAGTGATGATGTCACAAATTGCGACCTGAACCGCTGACCTGTTTGTTTGCCGCGGAGCAACAATCTTCTCCTATTATCGATGCAAATGTCGGGTAGAGAATGCAGCTGCTCCTGTTTGGCAGAATTAAAAGCTAAGAAAACAGACGGTGTGTTTGAAAACAGTCTGGGAGGATTATTTATCGAGGTTAGGACGTGCGTTTTGATTTTCTTACGAGCTTCTCAAGTTTGAACGAAAAGTACAAGAAGTTCTGCCATCTTTTCCTCCCTTTTTTGGTGGGGAATCTGCAGATTGTTTGTTTTCTTAGCATTTCAAGTTGCAAGGGCTCATTATCTGGAGCCTGGGTATATTCTGGATGAACACACACTGCACGCACGTGCGAGTGTGTGCTTCACATTCTGAATGTGCTCCTGTCAGGCCAGAGAGACGTCTTCGAATGGTGACGCACAAAATCTGGCCTTTCTCATCAGATGAGAGGAGACCGAAAAAAGTTTTCGTTTCATTTAACTCTGGACTAAAGCGTAATTATCTCCCAATGGACATTAATCACCAACACTAGGCTAGTGGAACTGAAAGGGCTTTCCTCCTCACTTACCCAAACAACTCTCCAAACAAATCTCTCTCTCTCCTTTGAATCTGCTCTGTTGTAGAGCTCTAAAGTTTCCCTGTTATCCACTCTTATAATCTCACGCTTCTCAGGACAAACCTCCGCAACACATTTCAGCTTTAACTTGATCGGCATTACACTGACTCGTTGTCTGGTTGGGTTCGAAATCACTATAATTAGGCATGAATTCAATTCCTATTCGAATGTAAATATAGATTATGCTCAAAAGCTCCTGGTTTGAAATCACATTTCACCACAATAGAGTGTGAATTATTTTGACACTATGAGACGAGATGTAGCCAGAAGGTTTTTTTTCTACCTATAATTGTTCGAACAGCTAACAACTGTGTAACGCTGCTAACGTCACCTCCGTAGATGACAAACTCCCTTAAGGGTTTGGTGCATAGCAATAAGAAAAGCCATTGATTTAATTAGCTTATAAAAATAACTGCCATTAGCACTATCTTGCATAGGGGGTAGAAAGTGGTTTGGAGCAATAGAGAGGAGAGAGAGACAGAGAGAGAAAATATCTCACTTTTGGAAGAGGGAAGACAAAGCTGCAGCTGTGATAAGGGGAAGATCATGGGCCAAACGTTGAAACCGGGGTCGAGTTAATTAGACTATTGTCATTTTAATCAGGCCAGTTTCTTGGCTAGCCTTTCCTCAAAGAGCCAGGCAAGCGCTTTAAACGCTACGCTTAACACTCCTTTAAGGGGCTCTGACTTACTTCTGTGTGTGCGTGCACATGTGTGTGTGGGTGCGTGTCTGGGTTTCCAGAGCCTTGCTCGACTAATGAGCCGCAGCACAGAAACAAAGCCCCTGAATTATCACTAGTGGAAACCCCTGCTCATTTCTCTGCTCAAATGAAAATGATTTAAATATTACGTTTACAAAAGAAAAAAAGAAGAAAAAAAAAATCATTTTTCAGTTCCTGACTATCTACTGCTGAATCCAGTCATTTATGATTGCTTTAAACCAGCATTAAAATGCAGAACTGGCTTAAGCCATGCACTTAGAAAAATTAAAGATTTCAATTTAAATAAAAATGTATAAGATTTAAATTATATGAGAAAATATGCCACAAAATATATTACAAATATTATCAGTATTTTGTAAATGATTAGATATTACAAAATAAAGATAAAGCACTCATATTTAGTACAGCATTCATTTACATTTTTAATTCTTGGAGCCATTAAATAAAAATTGGGACACCATCTGAGCATTTATTGTGTGTGTGTGTGTGTGTGTGTGTGTGTGTGTGTGTGTGTATGAGTGAGCGAGTGACTTTTGGGACCAAATGCAAACCACCATCAAGGCAATGAGCTCTACTGAACTCAGTTTATTGTAAATTTGGTCAGAATTGGTCTCACCCTACCTGCAATAAAGCATAACATTTTTACCAGCATAAATGGCTTTGAGAGACAACACCTCCATATACACAATTTCACATATACACAGCAGGCGCAAAAATTAGCACACCCTTAAATTTATAATGTGGACCAAAGCAACACTACTGTAAATAATGCGAGCTCAGTAATCAAACAGAAGATCTGAACTGATATGTTAACTAATACGAATGACTGCCAGCTAACAGGTGATTTACTGTTTATACGCGTCTCTGAAAAAAATTTCACGCCTCGAAAAGCTGAGGAAAAAAGCAGCGAGTGTTCGTGATATATTAAAGAAGTCATTTCAGAAAACTGACAAGTAGTGCACAGACGGATGTACAGTATTGGAGAAGTGGACATCCTCTTAAAATTTCCCCAGGGCCATGAGGAGAGCGATAAGAACTAAATAAATAAATAAAAGATCTACAAACCTCCTTAGCCGATTCCGAAGAATGTGGTACAATAAGAAGCACCCTGAGCAGGAATGGCATCTACACCCGGAAGTTGTGGAAGTCAGTTCTCCTGATAGACAGGTCCAACATTTAACTCTTAGGTCACAACATGGTCCATCACCATCAAAGCCTTATGCCTAGTGACGGTGGGACTGATGTCACGTTGCTAATATGACCATGAGCAACGTGACATCATTAAGGGAATCATGACTATGGAGGATTTCTTGAGAATAAGGTGAGCAGTTTTAAAACCCAGAACAACAATCCTACAGTAAAACAGATTCACTAAACCTCAAGGTGCTGGTTGAGTTCTGTAAAGAGTACTGGGGAGAATCCCTCCAGCAAGATGTCACAAGATAAACGCTAACTGGTTATAGGAGTTTGTGGCTTAGAATGTATGAAGTTATTTCTGCTAAAGGTAGCACCACGGGTTGCTGACTGAAAAGGGTTTCCATACACAAGAATTTGTTAAACCCTAAAATAATCACCACATCGAAGTCTGCTTAAACTTTATAATTGTAACCGTAATAAATTGTTATTTTTCACCTTGATGTTGAGCTGGAGAGGAAACCCTCAAATGTGTTCTAAATCCAGGAAGCTAATTTTTCATCTCTTTATTCAAGTCGTTCCAAAAATAGGGATGAAAGACTGATGGCTCCAGACTAGTCCACATGTCTATTTATCAGTTCCTTCGGTACAAACTACTCCGCCACCACATCAATATTTCAGACGGTGGTGATATTAATTCGATCAGAAATTAACACCATTCAATTATTCAAGGCACGCAAATCAATTATTCAATAAAAAACGAATGATCGGCTAATGAGGGAAAGTCCGACACCTCTGTGTTGAGCGAAATATATGGTTTGTCAAATACAAATATGAAACATCATTTCGTTCAGAATTACTTTCTTTTTTATTAGTTCCTCAAACCAAAACACTGAAAAAGAAAGAAATCTGAAAAGGTGAAATGTCTGAAAGAGAATCATTCCTAGAAACGGATAAAAAGCGCTACAAGAGCTAATCTGTGTATCAGACAGATTTTCCTACAGTATATAATGCGGCAGTAGTGCATCATACACGCTTTCACTTGCTATTAATGTCCTTTAGAAGAAACATATCTTATTGTGTAATCTTCACACCAATCTGGCCTCCCACTCACACTGCACAGGTTCATTCTTTTTACCTGAACTTATCCCTTATATCCTAAATGAAACGTTTAGTTTTTAACTTAATTATGCTTATTAATGAAACCTCTCCAATTATAAATACAAACATATAACTACAATTCCTCTCACATTAATATGCTGTATAATGCCTCTAACATTTCCAGGCATGGAATCTTTGCTCTGTAATTCATTTTCAATTTCTGTTCTACAATGTCTTTTTCATCGCATGATTAGAAATAAAACCAATTTTTGTGTGCAGCCTTTGCTGGGGCAAATATATATATATATATATATATATATATATAGCAAAATGAATATAGATGTTTCATTCGGATGTAAAACTCGAGACAGATAACCAATTAATCAGGTTGGTGGACAATGACACAAGCTAAGTGTCCTGCACCAGTTCCTGCCTCAATCCTGATTCATTGTGCACCATATAGAACAGACTTAATATAAAAGAAGAAAAAAAAAATCACTGATTCCCATTAATTATAACTTCTCATGAAACATCACTGATTACTTGAGCAATATTCAACCTTGCAAAACTCTCCAAGTTTCAGTCTGCTACATGCATCACCGCTTATCTTTTCTCTCGCAGTTGTACACTTTTCCCCACGTAAAGCAGCTCTCCGTGTCTCAATTTGTTCCCCCCCTTTCTTCTTTCTGCTTCTTCTTTTCTGCCTCCTCCCTCCTGTGTCAAACACACACATCAAGAATGGTTTGTTTTCTTTGGGTGCGACATGCGTTACTGCGTGAGAGAGGAGACTTTAAATAAATATCTGCCCAGCACGTCTACAATACAGCCCATTGTTTTTAAAAAGCGATGAGAAATGATGAAGTATGAAGGGTCATAGCCAACACTGTGGAACTCTGAGGGCATAGCATAAGGGGATTCCCATGATCTGAAAGAAAAAAAGAAAATCACACATTCACACCTGCGCCTCTAAATGAGTCATGATTAGGACATTTAAAAAATGTACCAGACATGTACACATGAGCTATAGTGAAACCTTTCTGGTACAACAGGACAGTGATGGGAGTCAAAGGAGCAGACAACCAGCTTTCTCCACGAAGACATCTCACCAAGATGCAAGCTCATGCTCTGTAATGTGTTAGTTGGGTCTACTGTTATCACTTTACAGAAAGTTATCAGTTTCCAGTCCTACCGTCTCTTCCTGGCTGTCTACGCCAACAAATAACACAGCATGCAAAGCAGTTCTCATAAATTGTTTTTAGTCTAGATTTGAATATTTAAATAGCACATTTTAAATCAAGATATTTGCTAGCAATTTCCATACATGTTCCAGCTGCTCATTCCCCTGATAGCGGTTTGCATTTGGTCCCAAAAGTCACTCGCTCATTAAAACACAAACACACACACAATAAATGCTCCGATGGTGTCCAATTTGCTGAAACTGCTGGTCAGATATGTTATAAGTACTGTAGATAGTCCGATTCCAGTACCAGTAGGTGCTACTTGGCCTGCCCATACACACACACACACACACACACACACACACACACACAGCATTTCACCAAAACTAACTAAATTGATAGATAATTTAAATAAACCTTTTTTTTATGCTGAGTAGTATAAAATGACATGCTTCCCCTCATCCAGAATGGAAATGCAAACAAATCTTAGAGTTCCTGGAAAATGACTTTGAAATGGCAAAACTTCTGCCAAAGAGTTTTTTTTTTCCCCTTAGTCCTTCCTTCCATGAGCATCCGGCTAAGAACATGCAAACCAGTTTTTAGTAGGACAGTCAATGATTTGCTTACAGGATTGAAAGAGATAGTGAGATTAAACAGGGCAAGATGTACCGAACAGATAACCCTTGGGAGAGAGACAAAGAGAGAGGGAGAGAGAGAGAGAGAGAGAGAGAGAGAAGGGAAGAGACAGAGAGAAGAGAAATGCTATGGACAGGGAAAGAGACGGTATAACCTTTGGGTGAGAGAATCTGACATGAAAAAGTAAATACTCAATATGCAATACTTTATATTCAAAATGTAAAATGCTCACAGAGTGAGGCTTTCCTTGCTGTTTGTGTGTCACATGGTGTACATATTAAACATGCTTAATATCCAAAATCATAGACAGGGATAAACACTTTAAAGGAAAGGTTTACCGTTTATTACGCAACACATACTCTAACTCGTGCAGATGATCACGTTTAAACGTTCTGACATTAACCTAACAGAAGCAAGTCTGTGCCTAGCATTTTCTCTATTCTACACAGCGTTATACTCATTAGTTTCATCAGTGTTTCGTCACAGCGCATATGCAGAGCCATTGTTTGATATGTCTCGTTACAGCCTTAGCCCAGAATACAGGGCTCCAGCGTCTGACTCGGAATTAAGTGTCTGTCATCTGTAAAGTCTCTGTAGAATGTAAGTTTCTGCTCCCGAAGGCACTGTGACTAATCAAATCATACTGCTTTAGATGAAGACTGCTGCTCCGTTTTGTTTTTCGTGCTGGGCTCCGACATAAAAAATATATATTCATGTTCGAACATTCAGACGCATTTACTGTGTTCAGGATCAATCGTTATAACCTATAATCTGTGCCAGGACATAAAAGACAACAGGGACAGTTTGTTTAAATCCAATTTCCTCAGACATCTGTGTAACATTTTCTGCCTCGTGTGCTATTAGGCAGATCAGCGCAGTAGCCTGGCCACATGGATGGCACAGTGCAAAGGAAAAAAAAAACTGTGAGAGATTATAGAAGGAGAAGGACAGGCCATAGCAAAGATATGGGACGAAAGGCATAGCCAGAGAGACAAAAAAAGAGAGACAGAGGGACAGAGAGAGAGAGAGAGAGAGAGAGAGAGAGAAGCATAGGTAGCACATCTGTTACATGTCACATGGAGTTGTGGTTGTCTGAAAGGTAGACGTAATCTAAAGTGACGCACGTCTCTTCTGCCTGCATGTTTACAAACACTGTGCCATGAGAGAAACAGGGCCAGGATGAGAGTCTTCAGACACTAACAAAACACACACACACACACACACACACACACACACACACACACACATACAAACAGGGTGAGGCTGGATCAGTGAGACAATCAAAAGAAAAGCCTGGACAACATGATTTGTATGTGTGTGTGCGTGTGTGTGTGTGTGTGTGTGTGTGCAAAGAGTTGGGTATGATCTCAGAAACCCTTACACTAATGCACTACTCTATGTGTGTATATGCACTTATATATGTTAAAAGTTTTCTTAATATACACATTGAAAGCTTGCTAAGTTGCACTGCCTTGCTAATGGAATGACTTTAGACACAATAGATTGCTCTGGGATCCTTTCTGCCTTCCATAATGACTAAATAAGAAATTTAATTTAATTCCATCACCCTATTTAAAGATGTTTTTTCATGTTCTTATATAGAGCTGTGAATAAAGCCTTCTTATTCTTTTCACTGTTCCGTCTCCAACCTATGTGGAGCAATTAGGAGTTCTGTGAGAGCTTTTAAAGGAAGTGGTAAGCTATGAGCAAGACGTTAAAGATAGCGCATTAGTCTGGACTCGAACTGACCATGAAAACCACTTCCAATTAAGTAAGGTGGATATGCCTGGGAAAGAAAAAAAAAAAAAACACATGACCTTATCATTTTAATAGGAAAGCAAGTGCAAGTAAAAAGATTCAACCCCGTTTCAAAAGGCACAATGCAGTCATAGACTTAAAGTTTTCATATGGTCTCAAAAGTATTATTATATTAAGTTATCATTTCTTTATGTTTTGGATTATTATATTAATGGATTACAAACCATTTGATAGTTCAGAGTCATGGCCCAGATTCACATCTTCGAAAAGGATTTGAGCTGAACCTCACCATATTGACTTCTTTCAGATCAGTGAATATTATCATACCTCTGAACAGACGCGAAATTGTGTAGTGGGAAAAATGACAAGAGATTGATTTCCATAAGTTTCATAAGCACAACTGACTATGTAAATACGGCTGATTTCTTACGGGGGCGGGGGAAAAAGTAGCCAAGCAGCTTATTTGCATGATCAAATGACACCACTTACATTCATGTTTTCCATTTACTATTAATTTGTTCAGGTACACAACTCGGTAAGCAGCCTGACTGGTCGAGTTGCTTCTTTCAATAAAAGAAAATATGTCTGTGGGACTCCGAGACTCTGATGACCGTCTGACAAAAGCATATAGAAAAGAAAGATGAATACACACACAGCGTACAAAATGTACAAATGACAAATCTTTTTATGAATGTTCTAGACTTTCAAGACTTTAACCTATCTAAACATCTTGAGAGAAAGATCATACATTGAGCGCTATTTCTTTCCGTTTTTGCAGTGATGCCTACGACAACAAATCCTAAATGAGTCACGAGTCGAGACTTGCTTATTTCTGAACTAGAGTGCGGTGTCGATGATGTTGCAGAGTGATCAGAGACGGGTGTGACTCAACAGGAGATAAGAAGGATGCGTGTCTCCTTTCGTACGAATTGCGCACAAACATCACCGCCTTCATGCTGACTAAAATACTGTATATTTTACTCAGAACAGACAGCGTTGAGTTTGAGATAAAAACTAGGGAATGGCCCCAAACAGGCCAATTATTGAAAAATGTGAAATGTCCAGAAAAAATATAGAGGCACTTAATGATTTTGACACGCTTTTTGCCTGAGTTCAAAAAGATTATAAAATAAAAACTATTACTTTCGATTGGTGGTTAAAGCGTTTATTGGGTGGTACAGTATGCTAAGACGATACTGTATGTACAGTCATAGTGGATCAAGGCGCTGTACTGAATAAGATTTAAAATGTCATAATAAACTGTGAAGTACTGTTACATATACTACGACCTACTGTTTTTCAAACTACATTACTAGGGTAAACGAAGGTAAGGAAAATATTAGAATAATTAGATATAAACAGATAAACTATATCAAACCTGCACTGGCATTTGCGCAGACAGACTCAAGCTTACTTAGTGATTCGTGATGGGTTTCACTGCAAAATGCAAAATAAACTGCATTTTCAAACTTTGACTCAATCTGATCAAGTATATTCCATAAGCACATAAAGATGTCTCGATCAAGATCCTGACATACTCTTCTTTAAGAAGCGTTAAACCGACATATTCTGGGCAAAACCTGACCATATTTCCTAGCAAGACCTGAAGAAATTAAATCCCATTGCTTCTTACTAAGAAGCAATCTGCTCAGAAATGCCCTGCTGCTATAAATGAACCAATTCTATGCAGAATTTTAAAAAGGCATTTATAGTCTATACTATATAGGCATTTGTAGTGCTCCCCTTGAAATTACCCCAGCTACAAAAGTGAAAACGAAACTAGTACAGGAGGAGGCTGATGATGCATTAAACATACTGAATTTTTGTTTCTCATGATCATGTTTCTCATGATATTCAATAATCCCTATAACTAAAACACTTTGCATGCAACAAATTTTTAAACCTTTTTATTTTGCAAATACCTGGTAGTAAGATGTGCCACAAATCAATTTTTTTTAATTAAAACTCAACCAACTACCATTTCAGGTAGTTTTATCAGTTTTGGCAAAACTTTTAGACATGTTTTTTATAGAATTTAGCTAAATAAGCCAAAAATCACACTGATATAACAAAAATGCCTTCGACCATTATGACGTTGTGAAACCATGCAAAAAGACTATGAGTTTGTAATACTTTCTCGATCTTTTGCAAAAACTTCTTGTTCTCAAAACTGCCTGAATCATTTTGTAGTAAAACATATACACTGCCTGGCCTAAAACGTTGTCATTTCAGAAGGATGAAATTATTGTGCTGCATCAAATAAAGAAAACAACTAATGAGAGTTGAAATTATTGTAACTTGGTTAAGAACCTTTCAACATATTATCAAAACGTAGAACGATAGTGCTGAATTGTCAACTTTGTGGAAGAAATGTAGTCGGGAAAAAAATCCTGAATGAAGATTACTAAAAAATAGTTAAATATAAATAAATATTTAACAATAAACACTATAGCTATGTTTACTCACAGGATTAGAAACATTATATTAAAATGACTGGAATTGGAACGTGAACTGTTCAGTGCATTATTAAAACCAGGAAGGTATGGGACAATAATACGAAGTCAGCTGATGACCCGAATGCACTGAGTGATCCGGGTATCACATTAACATTTTTTTCCTTGCTTATTTGGGCATATCCCAGTGCTCAAATTGTAAAAGAATGGTTCTGGTAATATGGGGAACAAAGAATTTTCACACATCAATTAGCAATCACGTTGCGTGCTATAAAACTATCAATAATGCATTAAACAAGACTTTTTAAATACTTGTTTGCAAACCCTTTAT
This sequence comes from Platyallabes tihoni, assembly GCA_030068045.1. Lineage (NCBI taxonomy): Eukaryota > Metazoa > Chordata > Actinopteri > Siluriformes > Clariidae > Platyallabes > Platyallabes tihoni. The sequence goes on from JAQQZS010000036.1 coordinate 24,554,611, forward strand.
AGTCAATGACTGACTGAAGTCTGGAACACACAGATGACAAAAGTTCGTGCTGGCACTTTGCCTTCAGCAAATGATACGCTGTATGTATGCTCAGTTGAATCCAGGTCAGGAAGGTGATTGACTTGGCTATTTCACGTCTTTTACTTCTAAAAAGTGTAGAGCTGCTTTCAAAGTATTTGAAAGCATTTGGCTTAATCCAAGCTGATGATAGAGAGGAATTCATCTTTCTGGTTTTGTCAGCAGACACATAGATAATACATGGTTTATGAAACAGACCAGTTCCACTGTCAGCCATACATGCCCATGCCATAGGATGAAACGGTATTCTCTAGACCTTGAGCTGTTTATTTTCTACTCCTTACTATATTTTTCTCATTATTGTAGTATATGTTGATCTTTGTTTTTTTCTATAAATAGAAATAGAATTTCTATTAAAAAAAACAAGTTTTTTGTTTTACATTTCTGGCAAACTCTAACATGATCTCCCTGTGTTCAGGGTCACCAATGGTTTTATCTCTTGTAGTGAAACGTCTGCATTTACTGTACTTCTCTTGATTGCTGACTCTGACACAGATGTGCCCACCTCCTGGAGGATGTCCTTGATCTGACTAGCTGTTGAAAAGGGGTATTTCTTCACGAAAGAATTATGTTGTTTCCTGTGGTCTTCTGGGTCTTTTGGTGTTCCTGAGCTCACCAGTTGATTTGGTCACACATAATGTTCTCCTCTCTCTGAAAATCTGTTGTTGTTTTTTTGCCTAATGTTGGCTTGCTTCACTAGTGACACTTCTTTCAACTTTATATTGATAGTTAACAGTAACAGATCATAAATGCAAATGTCAATCAACTCTACCTTCATCTTTTTGCTCGTATGTGAAAGAATGATAACACCCACCTGACCAAGGAACAGCTGAGCAGCCTAGTCACTGTCTAGTAACTACTGTAGCTACTTCTGATTCTTTAAAAAGAGAGAGATCAAACGTTTCACAAATGGGAAGATATTTTAGGATCACAGCATATCCTTCTTTGATTATTAGCAGGATTTGGAAGACGAACCTGTGTGTATTTATGCGCGCGCGTGTGTGTGTGTGTGTGTGTGTGTGTGTGTGTGTGTGTGTGTGTTTGACTGAAGATCATATATAGTAAAATCGTTTACAGTACACAAAAAGATTTAAGCATAGTTTGGTAATGTTGTGTATTCTTAGCATCAGTGTTTGTTTACTGCGTGTTTACACACCACACAGGACACATGCCAGTATGACAGGGGTCAAGAACATAACTCATGGAAAGGCAACAAAAACAAAAACTTCATTCTGATTGTGGCCTGAAAGGGACAGTATGGGAAGGATTTAAAATAATATTTTTCTCAAGTGATTATTTCACTTAGCTAGAGAAGCTGGTAGTAGATATTCTAAAGTGGTCTGTATGTTGTGTAAGTATCAGTCTAATTTCAGCTTTTTTTTTTTAAAAAGGTAGAATTTAGCAAAGCATATTTCAAGGGTGCATCGATTGCATGCATTGCTAATTTTTAAGCTCTTACACAACCTGTAAAGCATCAGACACTTACTTTTCTCTGATTTCAGCATCCAAACAGCCTGTGACGCCGAGCACTTCTTCCTACAGATGATGGGGGAAATTGGAGAGAGACAAAAGAAAATAAGAGAAAGGAAAGAGAAAAGGTCTGAAGACTGCTCCACTTGCGGTAACACATTTCAATAAATGCTTTGTGCTAATTAAGCATCTAATCTGATAGCTTCATCTCCGCACAATCATATCGACTTTACTTCAAGAAGGATTGAGGGAAGGGTGGGGGAGAGTTGGAAAAACAGAGCGAGAGAGGTCACTTTGAATCAGTTGTTCATTAATGCCCTCATTAACCCGGTTCCTCTGAGCGTCTCCTTCGCTCCTTGTTTAAAATATCTGGTGGAACATATTTAGCATCTTGGAGAGGGCCAAAATTCCCTTGATTAAACAAATAATAGCACATTCAAGAAAACTGTAATTGAGTTCAAATTGATTCGTGCCAGTGCTCTAATTGCATTTAAACACTCTTTGTCCCTAACCCTAGATTCCTGGCTTCTTAATTACTGGGCCCTCTGAACACCAATCCCTGCGGTGCCAAAATGGGAAAATAAAAATAGTGTAAGCTTTATGGTACGTCGTTAAAATGACCTATAAACTTTTTTTGTATTCACTATAATGAAACCCCAGCAGACAAGTGGGAGGGAGGGAGATCTCTGGCTCATGTTCTTAACTCTACATATTAGCCCTATCCCCGACGGACGCTGTGCTGTCACTCAATCTCCTGACTCCTCTCTCTCTCCTCATCATTGGAGGAAAATCATGAGAGGTGAGGAAGACAGAAATGTGTTTCCTGAACAAGAGGTGAAAAGGGTGGAGGAAAAAAAGCACATCCTGGCTAGAGGAATGGCCGCCTCTGGTGTCTTTCTTGCCGAGGCAGCAAAAGCAACAAGAGAGCATAGCGTCTGCCAACTCAAACAGCGCGCTCTGTGTGTGAGTGTGTGTCTGTGTCTGTGTGTGAGAGAGAGAGAGCGACAGAGAGGTGGTCTTCCTGAGGGCTCGTTGCAGCTGGATCTCTATGAATAAAGGTAACAAGGAAAAGACAACGCTACTGTAAACTGTGGGGTCCCTCCACCCTGGCCATCTTTCACTAGGACATTCTGAATCTAACAGCAGAATCGACTCCACCTAAAAAAAATACCCTGCATTGTTATTTCCACCCGTACCTTCCACTGAAATACAAAAGACCTAAAAAAAAAAAAAGTACTTGGAAAGAGGGCAGCTCTTCTATTTTTTTTTTTGGTTTGTGATCGTGCCAAACAAAATGCCAGGAGAGCGGCGATGACATTCAGCAGTGGTTTGGAAATACGAGCCGGTCGAAAGCGATTAGACTCTTTATATTATTGTTGAGCGTCTGACACCGAAGAGGAAACCAGAACAATCAATTCAACCAAGTTTTTTTCCCTTCCTTCCTCCCCCCATCTCTTTTGCTCTCTCTGAATTTAGAAACACTAATTAGTTTTGCTCACATAAACCCAACCTGAAAATGGCCAATTAGATAGTGTGAAGTGGGAAACGTGCTGAAGAAACACGCGCATGATGGGGGAGAGGGAGAGACAAAAAAGAGAAAAACACACTGTACTTCAATTAGTCTCAGAGCCACTTCAACGAAAGATAAAAAAAAAAAAAGAAGTCGTTTCACACTCTTTCCAAAGTGAACATATGTTGTGACCGCGTTCAAAGGCAAAGCATGAAATGAGTAGAGACCAAGAGAGCACATGGATATGAAATGGCAGGGTGTAAATGAACTGAGATCATAAAACTACATCTGTACTAGATGGCACTGATGTCTCTCGGGTGCGCTGAGGTCAGTCGTGCTAACGCTGCCACCTGGCTAACCACGGCAGCACCTGGGTCTTAGCATGGCCTAACACAGGCCTTACCAGCATTTCCTGTTGTACAGTTAAGCAAAGCCATTTTGGGGTTAACATCTACAAATAACTACATTTTTCTTATGATCGAAACAACCAAAATCAAGCAGTTTTTTTTTTTTTTATTTAAAGGCAAGGCTCTAATTTCTTGCCAGGATTTGATGCTTTCACACTGTGAAGTGTCATATGAAATTAATGACAAACTTGCTCAAAATTGTCTTCCGGAATTTTTTCCTTCCCTTGGAGCTGACCTGGCCCAGTCTTTCATCAGTGTCGATGTGAAGACTGATGGTCTGTCAGAATCCTGCTACCCCCCGCACCTTTTCCAGCTCTGACCAGCTTCTGGACTGGCCAAAGTGGCTAAAATTGAAAAAAAGAAAGGGAAAGACCAGGCAGCATTTACTGGACATAAATTCTCAGATGTCGGGGGTCGGTGCCAACGTCCTTGCCGCCGATGGTGGAGAGGCCAGCAGAGTTCATGCTGACTGCAGCTTGCACCAGCGCTGAACATCTGCTCATGAATGAGAGCACTGCCTGCTTAGAGGGGAGGAAGGTGGTGGTGGGGGGTACAGTGCTTCGGAGAACTGAAAAATACAATGCTCTCTTTCGCCTGGCGTGCTTGTTTTGCGGCTATTCTCCCGAGTCCGACCCTGTAGAATTACTTTAGGAGAAAGATTCAAGCGTCGATCTGACAGAACAGCTGGCAAACAAGTATCTGGTGCCTATGGTGAGCTCCGGGGACATTCAGGTGGTGATCCGTACACTTATTCTCATACACTTGTTTTGTCCTTGAAGAAGGTTTAGAAGGAAGTGGTGGGGGCAGTTTAAATACCACACAGGTGATAGGGTCAAATAGACAACTACAGCGTATTTAGCAAATTAATCCAGGTGCAAGGGAGACAGTTTAATACAGTTTGAGAGAGTTTTTGTTTTTTTTACGAGCATTCTTGTCCGTTCTATGTTTCAATCCACAACAGCCACAGCTTTTTTGGGAAGGCCACTATCCTGATTGGTGTATATTTTTACATAACAGGTTTGTTCAACTTCACAGGAAAATAAAAAACACATTTAGTGATATATTTCTGCCATTCTTTGGGTTTGTGTTGATAACATGAGCAAAGCAAAATGAACTTTACCTGCATCCACTGCCAACAAGGCTAGTCCTTAAAATATACTTCAAATAATAATAATAATCTTCTTCTTTGTCTTTCGGCTGTTCCCTTTCAGGGGTCGCCACAGCGAATCATCTGCCTCCATCTAACCCTAT